>CM028127.1:30374396-30446025 GCA_016254315.1 Anopheles parensis | reverse complement strand
AACCCCTGAAGCGTGTGTCGTGTACCATACGTGACTGTTTTTAATGCCCAAACCGTGCTGTAAATAAAACGAAAAAAAACCAACATAACTTTAATGACAAACAACACGAGTCACAAAAAAAACAAACGGACGAGAAAGTACAAACCAAACGTGCCTGCAAGAACGGCAATGTGCTTCACGAGACAGATTGTAATGACATGGGGGCAGCTTTTTTTAAGTGAAGTGCACATACCGGGTTATCTTGAAATAATACATTTCTTCATCATGCTGACACCATCATTGATGTGGTTACGTGTTTTTTCTTCTTCTAACCTCTCTTCACAATGGTCCATCTGAGATTACAAGATGATCGTGTGAAGAAATTCATTTTTATGGCTCGGTTAGATCTTTTGTAATGTTTGATCGACAACCAACAGAAAGGAGAGTGTTGCAAATCGAACGAAAAACAGTGTGGAAAAGAAACGATAAAAATGATACGATTGGGTAGAAAAGATCACATCAGATATGAAATCATATCTTTCATATCGAGTTAACGATGCAATCTTTTTTATTTATCTGTTATTTTAGATATTTAAATCTTGTTTAAAATTTCAAAATATTTGGGCCGTAAAACGTTTTAAACAATGCATTCCAAAACAATAAATTATCTTCTGAGACAATAATAAATTAAATTAAATTAAGACTTAGAATTACCAAACAGTTGACATTTTCGTGTTTTTTAGAAAATAAAGTACTTGTAATAATTGTAACGAAGTATTGTCACGAAAAAATAGACACAATAAAGGATACGGAACAAAACATTGCGAGAATAAGAGCTAATTATGTAAACATCGTTAATAATTTGCGAGTATTTCATGTCATTTTTATTCAAAATTTAAACCAGCAATAAATAGTGAAGAAAACAAACAGAAAGAATGGAGTAAAGGGAAAAAACTGTCGAAAAATCTGAAGAACCATTTAATGTTTCTTTTAATGAGTTTCCAATGTCCTTGCAAACGGTGCAAACACTGGTGTACAAAAAAGAAAAACCGTTTATTTACATTTGCATATCACCATCGTTTGGAAGTAAACAGATTTAAAAGAATTCATTAATCTTGCCCTTTTGCTAATTGCTACCTCCGTACTGGAATTTTCCATCAATCCCTTTTCCTCCTCTGCGAGGACAATGCACCGAATATAACCACCAAAATCACCATTAAGCAACTCCAAGCAAAAGTTTACTCTTATTGGAAAGCAAGATGAAGATAATTAACTCTAGCATAAAATAACAAACCAACCACCAGCATCATTTACATCCGGTTGGTCATCTTCTGCGGATAATTCCTTGATGTAATCGACAAAATTTCACCCCCTGATCGTTTGCAAAAAAGGAATAGCAACAAACGAACCATCATCTACCTACGAACCACCAGAGAGGGTGGTCGTTTGAGAGTGAAAAAGAAGATCAACACCAACCAAAAAAAAAACCCGCCGCACAATTGGAAAAAGGGGAAATTGTCTCCACTATCAAGCGAGCGCGACAATCAACCTGTCCCCGGGTGCTCGGTAACGGTGAACAAACAATCGAAACGGAACCTTCCAACACTAAGGAAGGAATAACGGGTGGGAAAGGAGGGATGAAATGACCGTGCAATCAAATTACCGAACCAAACCCCCTTTAGTGTTTTTTTTTCTTTCAAGCCACAAAAACGTAAAATTGGAGAATACCGAGTGCGCAGCGTGACCACTCCGGAACGGGCGGAGTGAGTGAAATTAATTTAATAATTTTCTCCCGCGAACGAGCAAATAATGTTAATGACCTTCGGGCGCGGGAGGAAACTCACTTGGAGATGTTTGGAAAACCACCAGTGTGGATGTACCATTCATCCGTTTCGCAAATAAAAATGCAAAATCCGGTTCGGTGGGTGGTTAGTTTTGCATTACCGCTTTCCAATATTTATTTGTTGTTATCGAAGCAATCGGATAGAAGTTCTTCTGTGGCGGTGTTTCGATGGGTGTGTCTGTGTATGATCACGCTCGCGAACGATAAATCTTAGTACATCCTCCATTTGTCGGTTTACTTTGCTTTCCTTAGCCAACTAGAATGGTAACAAATGCATCGTTACAGGGGTTTCAAGTGGTAAGCTAGAAACCATTACAGAGCTTTCGAGTTCATCAGTCACACATCTACTTGAGCTTTTAGTAACTCAGTCTTGATTCTTTTTTACAGAATCAGTATACTTTTGCACAAGATCCAGGAAATGTGAAGAACTCCAGATCTACCTCCGGACATTTTAGTTCAACCTATAGGTAGATAAGGAAATTATTCCCAATAATTATGGAATTGAGAATGCTTTGTATAGAACTGACTTCAACTCTCATAAATTCTAGAGATGCAAAAACTACAGCTTAGTGAAAATATGAATCCACTCCGACTCCCGAGTTAGAAAACCGGATTTGACTCCAACAAAATCCGGATTCCACTCCAAACTACTCTCAACTCCGGGGCCAACTTCCGTATTTCTCAGGATTTAAACACGGAGTTGAATGTGACATCGACTCCAATTTCCGGATTCCAAATAA
This sequence comes from Anopheles parensis, assembly GCA_016254315.1. NCBI lineage: Eukaryota > Metazoa > Arthropoda > Insecta > Diptera > Culicidae > Anopheles > Anopheles parensis. The sequence goes on along the minus strand of CM028127.1, from coordinate 30,443,463 downwards.
GTGCTGAATTTAGTTTAAATAAATTTTCTTGTAATTTTCCTCTTATTTTTTGGCATTCTTTCACATGTTTTTCCAAAGTTTTGTAATAGATTTTCACATGTTTTGAAATAGTATTTTTCCCAATTGGAGTTTTCCATTGTTTTGTTTTATGTTTCAAATAGATTTCTTATGAGTTTTAATTGCTATTTTTTCAATTTTTTTAATTCGTATTGGATTTGAATACCAATGTTTTGAAAGCTCCGTTGTCATCAATGAATTTATTTAAACAATTTTCGACTTCTGAATGTGCAGGAGTTGGATTACACCGACTCTAAAAAAACAGAAATTATATCAATCACTACTCCACATACACTCCGACCCATGCTAGCTCAACTTAAACAAAATTAAGAAATGGTTCCAGCTTTGAAACCCGAAAACCCTGCAAACGACTGATATAAATACGACAGTGATAGTGGGAAAATTCCATCTACCGGGCAATCCATTTTGGACGCAAACCTACACTCTAACCCCAAAACGCTCTCCTGCCTGTCGATATACGTACAAATGTTCGCGTTGATAAGGTTAAGCTGCGGTGAAAAGAAGGAAAACCTTCCACACCTGTACCATCATGTCCCGTGACCCTTCCTCCCCGTTCCATCTTCTACCACCCCCCCGTGAGATGTGAAAGCGAAGCACAAACGGGGAACGATCGTTAAATTTAAATTGAATGTAAATAAATTGAACAAATAATGGTACCGATTTTTATTGCCCACGTTTGTCGTCAGGCGTTGTCATCGGTCGGGGTTTGCGTTTTGGTACAAAAAAAAATAACTTCCTCTTCACTACACTGTCTCACACACGCACAGGGAACATACAAATGCTTCTTCAAATACGTATTCGTAAACGATTCCTCTTCCGTCTTTTTTTGCGTCCACCCTGCTGCGAGGTTGAGGTCAGCACACGGAAACACCGCGAATCGGGACGCAAGCGGGTTTTGTGCGTTTGCGTTTACTTGGGCTGCAGCAGGAACCGGAAATGGGAAAATTGTTACAGCGTTATAGGATTTCTTCCACTTATCGGTCGCCGGTCCCGGCGGCAAATACGACCGCTGTTTCCCGTTGCTGTTCGGCGCTCAGTTTATCTCATTTATTTACCACTGGCTTTCACCTTCCCGTGGGTACACTTTGACAAAGTATTTTCCTTTGCGCCACCTGGTTTTTGGGGGTTGATTTTTATTATGGTTTTTTTTTTCTTTATTTCGACCAAGAAACGGGCGAGAGTTCCTGATTTTTAATACTAAATTACCCTTTCCGCGGCAAACTGTCACCCTTGTTTGTTGCAATCCGTGACCGCAATGCAGTCAAATGGTGGAAATATCATCGAAAGATCGTTAGACTCGTTCGGGTGACTTCCAGTAAACGGGGAAAAGCAAATCCAACCATAAGGACTGGTTTTTCCTGTTACAAACGTGTGTGTGTATTTGTGGCGCGGTTAATAATAGTAAAAACCTCGCGCAAGTTGCAATAACATGGGGGAAAAAATGTAATCAGTTTACGTTACGGTTCGTTCCCGGGTTATGTAGAAAAGTCAACCGATCTGTACTGAACTATCATTCCACCGAATGTACCAATTGGTTACAGGTTACTGCGGGTCACCCACTCCCGATACCGATCCAGTAACACGGCGAACGTACTGGCAAGCTTTAATGTCTATTATTGCCGATAAAATTTAAACTGGTACACACAGCACAATGATAATGATGATGATGATGATAGTTTTCTACCCCGTACAGCTCGGTACAGCACGGTATATGTGGATGTAATTTTGCAAATGTACAATTAACCCGGCAGCTTTTCCCGAGGTTTCTATAGTAAAAATAAAATCACATTACTTAGCGCGCTCGTGGCAATTATTTCAGAGAGAACTATTGCTCTCTGTGCGTGTGTGGCGGTACGTGTTGGTAGTTGGTAACCGGTAGTGTGGCCAAAAATTCGATATCTAACCGTCACTAAAGTAACGACAGCCAGTAACTAATTATAACTTTTGGTGCAGGTTATCATGCGACCAATCATGTGTAATATATTTCCATTCGATTGCCTATCGATTGATGCACGTGCTGATTACACTAACCGTAACGTCGCTCCAGCTATATGTGGTTGGATGAGCAGAAGTTGGTAAATTTGGAAATAATATTTAAACTTTAATACATCGTTGATCTTTGCATGACGAATATTTTACTACAGCAAACAATTTCGTGAAATCGAGAATTCAAATTCTCTTTCATAGTAAATTAATTAAAAAGGAAATAGCCACTATTTATGCTAGGAATTATTTCATTGACGATAACAGTTCCATGTAAGCAAGTATTTATTGCCATGCAACAGGGGTAAATATTTCAATTTTCATTGAACTTTTCACTTCGGGCAATTAATTTATAATACGCTCGTTGTGATGTATTTTCTCGTTAAAACACGCCTGAAGTGTTTATAAAGATGCGTATGCTGATCATTTCAAAAAACAATAAACAGTAGGCAAACAAACAATTACAGGGTTTTGAAGAGTGTTATTGGCATGTTAACCAAGTTTTTGTATCATTCGAGTATAAAATTGACTCCTTCCAGAGTTTGTTATGTGAAGATTAAACATAAAAAATTCAGACTGAAAAACATTAATTACAAAATAAATTTTTAGAGGCAAAGTTAGGTTTGCGGGGTAAGCTAGTCTGATAATGAATGACTTCTTATCAACATACTTCAAATCTGGTGGGGAGTCTAAAACTATGCTGTAATATTACTTGATATTTAAATCAGTTTGTCACTCAAAACACTCTACATTTCGGATGTATATCGGTTGATGGAAAGAAGCATATTGATAAGGAAAATACTGTAACGAAGGTGGCAAAATTCATATCAGCATTCAAATACTTCTAAAAATTGAATCAAAATATACAATTCGAATAAAAATCACAAAAATTGCATATCTATAAATATCATATCCACATACGCTGCTCGTCCATAAAGTAAATCTTCCTTGCATTTTAATCCGAGTAAAACTTCAATAAATTTTGAACTCAACAAATGAAACCATATGACACACACACAAACTTTGCTTCATCGGAGCGTCGAAATCATCGACAAGTTTCTTGACAATTTTATATCAAATCAATACGTTGGGAGTATAACTTCGACAAGCTGCTTTAAAATTTTAAGTATTTGAGTAATTGTTCGTGTTGATCGATATGAAGAAGAACGTTGTTACTGAACGGTGTTAACTGTTGATATGTGACAGAACCAATTCGTTTGACGTTTGGGCTCCCCTTCAAGCTCCACGCGGCCGTTTAATCTTCTTATAGAAAAAATTTCCTCTGACTCTTTCACTGAGGATGTACAATTCAATAACTTGCTGAAAGATTCAATGCTTTGCCCGAAAAAAAACTTCATCTCAATGAACATGTTAATTAAATTCTCCAAAACCCTGCATGCCCTGCAAAAAATCAAACTGGTAAACCGATCGATTTAAACAATTTCATTAAAGTGTTTCTTCTTGTAACAACTTTGGATTTCATGAGTCGCAATAACGACGCAAGCTGACGCATGGTTGTTCATAAAACCAAAAACTCTCAAACACGCTGTAATAAAGTCGGAGGCGTCACCATAAAAAAGCATATCTTTCCCAGCTGACAATACAGTTTATGCCCGGTTCCCCAAAGTCACCACATCACAGCAATGTCATCCTGGGTGCAATGTTTCACCTACCCAAGGAAGCCAATTTCCTGCATAATGCATCTTTTCGTTTTTTTAAAGTAAAATTGTTTGGTTTTGTTTTTGCAGTGTTTATGCTTGCAACCAGCAAATTCGGTTCGTGTAATGTATTTCAATAAAAAAAGAACCCCTTATTAAGTTACTTTAGCATACGATGCCCTCTCCTACGCCGCCAGCTCTCCTTCAGCAAAGGGGTGGAAGATTCTGTGAAGTTAAAATAAATTAACAAACTGTCACCACCGGTACGCCACATACGCCGATGACGATGATGATGCTGCTGCTGCTGCTGTTGCCATTCGTGTGTTTACTGAAAGCTACCACCCGTGGTTGGCTTTCGGGACAGCGAGTTGAGAGCAGTTTCGTTCAGCCTTACAATAATCCGCCTCCCGGGAACCATAATTGAACACGTGAAGCTTCCACCGTTGCACGTGTGCGTGTGTGTGTTGTGCCTTATTTTGTATTAAACTCAAAATCATCACCATCATCATGCAGGTTCTCATCCATTCTTGGCGCTGCTACCATCGTCAGGTCGTCATCGTCAGGAACTTCATCACCGGCGTCAGTGCCAGATTGAAGAGAAGAGTGTGCCCCGTTTGTACTGGCTGGAGTCCTTGTTTTTTTTTCGTCAACCCCCTTCACCACCGCAAACCGTCGGTCACATCATCGAACGCCCTGGCTGTGGATTGTGGAGTGGATTCGGGAATGCATGTGGAGCATCCGTGCAATATTTCACGGCAAAAACCCACGACAACCAACCGTGGTGGCGCTGAAAAACTCCACCCACCGCTATGACAGCTTCCGGGAAAACTAAGTGAAGAATCCTGGTCTCGCTCTCCCGCTTTCTAGCCACCACGGCCACGAAGAATGATGCTTTGAGTCGGGATTGTCAGCACCAGCGCGTGTGTAGCATGTACACCTTCAAAGACCCCGGCGATAGAACGGTCGCAAACCGTTTTGTGGAGTTGATGTACGGCGTACGTTTTGGTTTCAACTACTCCGTGTGGACGTAAGCTGCTCCGGCAAAGCTTTTCCGGAATCCGTTTTTGTCTTGCTTTCGGCCATGCGCTGCGTACATGTTTGCGTGGGGTGGGGTGGAGGGTGGGGGTCGTGAGTGCACAAGTAAACTTAACCTATTTCCCGTGTCACGTACACGCGATTGCGCCCGATCCTATCATCGGTACAATATGTTGCCACTCTCTGTCGCTGATGGTTTATCAAAACTCGTAACGCCATTCAGTCGTAACAAAGCTTCTTTTGATGAGAAATTGATTCTTTCACTATTGCCCAGAGTACAACCAGTTTGGAATGGTTAGGGGGAAAACGCATTTACTGTAGTGCATGGAGAGTATTTTTTTATAATATTGTTAAACTATCACACAATCTTCGTTTACCGTTGAGAGTTTTTGTTATCTCTGTATCTTTCAATTTCTAGTGTTTTTAGTAATTTTAATAAGATATTGTTAAACAAAGTTCCACCCTATCCCTCTCTGATCCCATCGATATCGCTTCAAAGTGACACCCAAGCCGGATAGCAAAAAGACACACTGAAATCGCTTGCTCAGAATGGACGTGTCGCTGAGACGGCATCCTACAGCACGGTGGAGGATAAGACACATTTACCATGCACGAATGCATGACTGTGCACGTACGCGCCTTGACATAAAGGACGACCTGGCGCCGGGGATATCAACAAGCTCTCGACATGATTATCCATGCGGCGCTTGCCAAGGCATGAGTGTGTTTTATTGTCAGATCCCTCCCACATCAGACCAGACTCCGTTGCAACGGACCGTGTTTATCGTCTCCCCGGTTATCCGACCATTAGCCTATCGATTGCGATGCTGCACAGGATGACGGAACGAGTAACCGTTTGGCGATGGTTTTGCTGCTGTGGATTACTGCGAGAGCGAAGGAAACCACGGCACGGATGCTCGATCACAAAATGGTATTTTCCCTGATTATTAATTATCGTGCCTTTGGGTGCTGAGGTACCAGGTTGCCTTGACCCTGCTTGCCTTTCGGGCAACGATGAATCGAACCAGGAAGCGAAGTTGATCGGTGGGGAGAAAAATGTCCCCTCGCTAAAAGGAAAACACATGCAAAACCATCCTGGAGTGCTGCGAAGCGTTTGTGGGTTTCGGAAAAGAATGGTGTGTCTAAATATTGAATTTCCGGACGACGAGAATTCTGCGACACGACAGTGTGCACGCTGACCACATTCACGCTGGATGCGGTTTAATAAGCGAGTTGAGTTATTGAAGAGAGACAGAGCGAAAGCGGGAGGAAAACTGTTCTCGAGAACAGGGTCAAAGAAAAACGATCGTTCGGGGAAGCTTACGAAGAATAAATGCAAGCTTATGCTTCGGGGTATGGCAGGTTTTGTTGTGGTAGAATCTAAACGACACGACCCGGACACAATGTTGTGGAACGAGCTAAAAAGGATGAGATTGTTTTAAACCTAAGCTTATTCATGGCATTATTGGCCGATAGCTTATCCTGGGCTGATCATTCCATCTTACGAAGAGATGCACGTTCTGGCGGCTGGATATAGCTTCTTTGATGACTCTACTTACTCATTTTTTTATTAATTTCCTTAAATGTGTCTAAATAAAATCTTCCAGAATTTAAACATATTAATTTGATATATTTTTAAGGAAAATATTTTTAAATTTATACCGTTAAAACATAAAGCCATATAACAGCATTGAAACATAAAAAAAAAACTAATAATAAGGATTATATCGCCTTTTCTTTAATCGTTGACCTGGAGTGCATGTTATTCGCAACCCTCTATGGAGTTTCAATTATGAATCAAGTTTTGTAACTAACCGATCTGTTCAAGCGTAACGTATAACCCGTCACCGTTACGGCTTTCACTTTTTCCCCTTCGCATTTGGTAGTTTAGCATCCTTGTTCCCGATCGCGTCACGTGATAATAGAAACCATTCCGTAAGCTACTTATACCTAGATTGTTAATCGAATTTACCGGTGCATACACGTTTGACGGTATTATTTATGGTACTCATTAAAGCAAGTGACTGTGCAGTTGGCTTTTGAACTGGGGAGACTCTAACATACCTTACGCCTGCACATTCTCCACATCCTTTTGTCGAATGACACACTTCGGTGAAAGTAAAAGTGTTTTTGTGCCGCTCGCTGCATTGATCAAATGTTCGAAGCAATAAGTAAAGTGTTGGAAAAGAGACACTTTGCAAAAGAGACGTGGCGCAATCTAGGAGAATACTTTGAATTTAAACAGCTGTCAAGCAGTTACAACTTTTATTTAAATTCTTCCTTGATTCTTCGTTTACCACATGAAATAAAGTTCCAAAAAAACACCCTTCCATCACCAGATACTCCTGGGTTTTCCTTTAAAAACCACAACATCAATGCAACCAAGAAGTTGTAGTTAAGTTCGGTACGTTCTTGAGGTTTTCTGTTTACTGTAACGGTCATTATTTCTTTCGGACGTTTGTCGTACGATCTCTGAAGGTGCTCCATCCAAACCATCCTAACTACCAGAGCGGTTTAACCTTTCCCATAACCATTCTCCCTTTTATACTGAACTTGAACTTTCGGACGACACAAATCTGCAAACACAGCTGAATCATTAATTAATGTCCGATGGTTCCCTGTGCTGGTGCAAATTTCACAATAACCCGCAACACCCGGCTAGAATGTGAACCACTACAAAATGGTGTCCCCCACCCAAAAAAGAGGTGTAAGAATGTGGCACCTTGTAGCCGGACATGTTTGTCCCTGCTCGCCAACAACGCCACATTTAGTCTTGTCGTGCCTACGATGCGGCTTATTCGCTAGCGCTGATGCAGCACATTATTATCATAATTTTCGCTTCCTAGAATTACTGACGAAGGAAACAACCTTTTGCAGTGTGTGTGTTTATTGTAGAGAACCCATAATTAATGCTTCTTTGTTCGGACTATAATGACCCTGGGAGTTACGCTGGGAGCCGTTCGACCGTTCTTAAAGAACCGTCGCCTTTTAAAGACAAATCGTTTCCCATCGTCCCTTGCGCATTCGAATCGCCAGCGATAATAATTCCTAACCCAGCGCTCAAGCCTGCAAAACCGGGAAATTGGCAATTGAATCGAGATTAATTGCCAAAGGGACATTGCCGGGACCAGTGACATCGCCCAAAACATGTTCCCATGTGAGCTATGCTAGATAATGTCGTTCAGAAAAGCTTGCTGTCGCTGTTGCACCTTCGCCATATGGGGGGATGTGCCACATCCATCGACTTAATCTCAATTTTGTCTCGCAATGCCTTCGGGATGGGACTAGATATTGAAGGTGATTGAATCAAACCCTTAGCCCTTAGTGGATTGTCCAGTTCAGCAAACGTAGGAAAGAATGTTTTGCGAAACCATAGCATAAATTATCGCGCGGGGTCATTATAGACGAGCTTACGGTGCTATTGTTACGGGCATTAATTCAGATTCAGATTGCGATTCGGTTCGTTAGGCCGGTGTGAATTGTGGATACCATTGAGATTATGATTGTGCTATAATATATTTCAATTATGCTATGCGTCCGTGAAGCATGCAAAGTACGGGTAATCCTAGATACATGATCAAGAAGATATCATTCGCACGAAATCAATGATTCTAATGCCGTTTACTGTAAAAAGAACTGTTTTACACGTAATCCTTTCGAAGCAATATCGAAAAACAAAACTGATCCAAATGAATTTTCCTTCAATTGTATTGCTAGCAAAAAAAAACCCAACTTTCAATCTATTTAATCACGACCGACTGCACTTAACTCTCGTAACACGTCAAAAAAGCAAACTTTCTTCTGCTGTCTGCATGGTCGGATGGGAATGGTCCCCTGTTCTAGTACAAAAGTACACCATGCACTCCTTAATGAAACGCTTTCCATCTACGAAGATGCACCCTTACTGAAACTTTATCCCGGATGTACCCTGGCGCCCTTCCCGGGGGGAAGAGGGTGGATGGGGGTAGGAGAATGATTTACTTTTTAAATCAACTAAAGTGCCCTAAAGCGGACGCTCTACCCAAATCCTTCCTATAATCCGCATACAAATCCTTTCCCAACTAACCGTTCTCGTTCGCTCTCGTCCACTTTCGGTTAATCGACTCCATATACGGTAAAGCTTCTCTTCTCTTCTGGCTGTACTACAAGGGATGGGGAAGTAGATTGTGGGAAAAATTATTTAACTCATTGTTTCGCTACATACTACACTTCCTGTCTCTTCGACGTCTCCTAACGTTAGTTTGGTGCTGTGGACATGTTGCTTTTCCAAACTCTTTGTTTCTTCAACCTTCATTCTACCTCAATTTTAAACCCCCCAAAGCACACACACAGAGCGCCTTGTCGAGGTTCCAACATTGCTGCACTCCATTAATGATAAACGTGTGTAGGTGTGTGTGTAAGTGTGCCCAATATTCAATAGTCCAACTCACCCCCCAATAACTAATCCTCTGTTTGTGACCAACAACCTTCCAATTCTTTTCACAACAGATTACTTCACATCCTTTGCTCCCGTACCAATGCAAAGCGGGCAAGAGAAAGTTTTTCACCCCCAGTTCCACCGAATGTCAATCGAGCAGATGGAATAAATGAATGGATTGCAATTTCCGATCGACAGCATTCCGACAATCCGGAACATTTCATTTGTAACGCTGCCATTCGGCACACGGAGACAGACATGTATCGTGGTGTCCCGGGACGACAGCTGTCGATGCCGTTGTATCACTGCACCACACTTGCCCTGGAAGATAAACAAACGCGCGAATCATCCGGCCTGGTCAACTTCGTTGTTTCGGGAACCCACATTGCATCAAGTTTTTGGCACAGCCGGGCACTTTAACTCGATAACAGCAGGCAACAGCAGATGAAAAATGTCGGGGAAAATGGGAAAATAATACCGAAAAACTTTTGCTTCCCCTTCCGTACCGTTGGGTGGAGGTTCTTGTGGATACAGCGCTCAATGTGACCCTGCGTGTTTCATCTGCACCTGATTTTGTCGTGCGCTCTGCTATAAACAAGGAGCAGCAAGTGCAAGGCGAGTTCGCTCCTATTCTTTCTTCTAAAGCTGACTCCTTAACAAAGATGGAAATGGATGAATTCCATTGCAATCCATCCAGAAGACCCGGATATCCCTTCGTATCCTTTCGTATCAAACGACCATGATCTGGCATCAAGTGTCCTCTTATGTGGGATCTTCCCCAGCCCCCAAAAATGGGGGTGTTCTTAAAACATTTCCCCAAAAAAAAAAATCGAAAGCATAACATCCATTTTCCGACCACGCACACACACACACCCACTAAGCCAAAGAATGGAACAAGATACTTTGTGGGGATAGCGATTGTCGGCATACGGTTTACGGATTTGTATTTCGGTTCCCCTTGCACTGGCAAGAAAGTAAGCGCAAGAGAACATGGGTAAGGGCAGGATTTCATCAACCTCGAATCCAGAAGCTTGAGCTTATCTCCTTTCAGCTGAACCAAGTTTGCTGCTTCCTGCTGTAAAAGTTCGTTTCCGATGCAGGACACTTGGTGCGCTTGTTACTTGTTACAACGCAAACAAAGACGCTACCGACGTTGATGGGGCACGGTAGCAATTTACTGGCAGAGAGAGACTTCACCGAACACTTTCTTCCCAAAAAAAAATGGTGCTTTGTTCAGCAAAAAGGTTTAATTTTAGCTTAACGTTTTCTTGCAGACAAACAGTAGATAACACTGTTGTAAAAAATTACAGTTAAACGCAGATGAGTTGGTGAGTTCAGTTTTACTTATCTAGATCATTTATTAAGGGCATCTTGTTACGTTTAGTTTGATCTTTAATTTTTGTAATCCAATTTGAATCGCATCGTATCAAATCGTAATACATAATTTCACTGTTTTTTTAACAAATTTTACAAACAATTTTCCTTTCCAAGAAGAACAATTTTAGCGACAAAAATCGTGTAGAAAAAATCCCTCCTTTTGTTATCACCTTGTCATTACGCCGGGTGTCAAAATTCTTTTTCACAAATTATTCTACAGTTTAGCACCTTCGATACGTGCTTTAGATTAAACACGGCATATTTAAAAATTTAATATCAACCCACAAGCGCCCCAGAAGTCAGTGCCGTTCTCTGTTGCGCACAAAAATGTTCTTCCCTTCAATACAGTCTTAACCACAAACCGCGTTAGCAGCTGATGGATTGAAAAACGTNGGGTCATTATAGACGAGCTTACGGTGCTATTGTTACGGGCATTAATTCAGATTCAGATTGCGATTCGGTTCGTTAGGCCGGTGTGAATTGTGGATACCATTGAGATTATGATTGTGCTATAAAATATTTCAATTATGCTATGCGTCCGTGAAGCATGCAAAGTACGGGTAATCCTAGATACATGATCAAGAAGATATCATTCGCACGAAATCAATGATTCTAATGCAGTTTACTGTAAAAAGAAATATTTTACACGTAATCCTTTCGAAGCAATATCGAAAAACAAAACTGATCCAAATGAATTTTCCTTCAATTGTATTGCTAGCAAAAAAAACCCAACTTTCAATCTATTTAATCACGACCGACTGCACTTAACTCTCGTAACACGTCAAAAAAGCAAACTTTCTTCTGCTGTCTGCATGGTCGGATGGGAAAGGTCCCCTGTTCTAGTACAAAAGTACACCATGCACTCCTTAATGAAACGCTTTCCATCTACGAAGATGCACCCTTACTGAAACTTTATCCCGGATGTACCCTGGCGCCCCTCCCGGGGGGAAGAGGGTGGATGGGGGTAGGAGAATGATTTACTTTTTAAATCAACTAAAGTGCCCTAAAGCGGACGCTCTACCCAAATCCTTCCTATAATCCGCATACAAATCCTTTCCCAACTAACCGTTCTCGTTCGCGCTCGTCCACTTTCGGTTAATCGACTCCATATACGGTAAAGCTACTCTTCTCTTCTGGCTGTACTACAAGGGATGGGGAAGTAGATTGTGGGAAAAATTATTTAACTCATTGTTTCGCTACATACTACACTTCCTGTCTCTTCGACGTCTCCTAACGTTAGTTTGGTGCTGTGGACATGTTGCTTTTCCAAACTCTTTGTTTCTTCAACCTTCATTCTACTTCAATTTTAAACCCCCCAAAGCACACACACAGAGCGCCTTGTCGAGGTTCCAACATTGCTGCACTCCATTAATGATAAACGTGTGTAGGTGTGTGTGTAAGTGTGCCCAATATTCAATAGTCCAACTCACCCCCCAATAACTAATCCTCTGTTTGTGACCAACAACCTTCCAATTCTTTTCACAACAGATTACTTCACATCCTTTGCTCCCGTACCAATGCAAAGCGGGCAAGAGAAAGTTTTTCACCCCCAGTTCCACCGAATGTCAATCGAGCAGATGGAATAAATGAATGGATTGCAATTTCCGATCGACAGCATTCCGACAATCCGGAACATTTCATTTGTAACGCTGCCATTCGGCACACGGATACAGACATGCATCGTGGTGTCCCGGGACGACAGCTGTCGATGCCGTTGTGTCACTGCACCACACTTGCCCTGGAAGCTAAACAAACGCGCGAATCATCCGGCCTGGTCAACATCGTTGTTTTGGGAACCCACATTGCATCAAGTTTTTGGCACAGCCGGGCACTTTAACTCGATAACAGCAGGCAACAGCAGATGAAAAATGTCGGGGAAAATGGGAAAATAATACCGAAAAACTTTTGCTTCCCCTTCCGTACCGTTGGGTGGAGGTTCTTGTGGATACAGCGCTCAATGTGACCCTGCGTGTTTCATCTGCACCTGATTTTGTCGTGCGCTCTGCTATAAACAAGGAGCAGCAAGTGCAAGGCGAGTTCGCTCCTATTCTTTCTTCTAAAGCTGACTCCTTAACAAAGATGGAAATGGATGAATTCCATTGCAATCCATCCAGAAGACCCGGATATCCCTTCGTATCCTTTCGTATCAAACGACCATGATCTGGCATCAAGTGTCCTCTTATGTGGGATCTTCCCCAGCCCCCAAAAATGGGGGTGTTCTTAAAACATTTCCCCAAAAAAAAAAATCGAAAGCATAACATCCATTTTCCGACCACGCACACACACACACCCACTAAGCCAAAGAATGGAACAAGATACTTTGTGGGGATAGCGATTGTCGGCATACGGTTTACGGATTTGTATTTCGGTTCCCCTTGCACTGGCAAGAAAGTAAGCGCAAGAGAACATGGGTAAGGGCAGGATTTCATCAACCTCGAATCCAGAAGCTTGAGCTTATCTCCTTTCAACTGAACCAAGTTTGCTGCTTCCTGCTGTAAAAGTTCGTTTCCGATGCAGGACACTTGGTGCGCTTGTTACTTGTTACAACGCAAACAAAGACGCTACCGACGTTGATGGGGCGCTGTAGCAATTTACTGGCAGAGAGAGACTTCATCGAACACTTTCTTCCCAAAAAAAATGGTGCTTTGTTCAGCAAAAAGGTTTAATTTTAGCTTAACGTTTTCTTGCAGACAAACAGTAGATAACACTGTTGTACAAAATTACAGTTAAAAGCAGATGTGTTGGTGAGTTCAGTTTTACTTATCTAGATCATTTATTAAGGGCATTTTGTTACGTTTAGTTTGATCTTTAATTTTTGTAATCCAATTTGAATCGCATCGTATCAAATCGTAATACATAATTTCACTGTTTTTTTTTAACAAATTTTACAAACAATTTTCCTTCCCAAGAAGAACAATTTTAGCGACAAAAATCGTGTAGAAAAAATCCCTCCTTTTGTTATCACCTTGTCATTACGCCGGGTGTCAAAATTCTTTTTCACAAATTATTCTACAGTTTAGCACCTTCGATACGTGCTTTAGATTAAACACGGCATATTTAAAAATTTAATATCAACCCACAAGCGCCCCAGAAGTCAGTGCCGTTCTCTGTTGCGCACAAAAATGTTCTTCCCTTCAATACAGTCTTAACCACAAACCGCGTTAGCAGCTGATGGATTGAAAAACGTTCGAAATTAAAATGTGAAATATTCAACACATCGTAAAAAAGCACACACACACACTCCCTCCCAGCACGATAAACGGCTCCTTTGGGGAAAAACCGCCAAACATGTTTCGGCTCGCGCTTGTGTGTTAAGGTTTTATTTTCCCTCTTTTTGTTTTGGTTTTGCTTTTTGGTTTTGTTTCGGTGAAAATATGCTTAGCTATGCAAACTAACAATCGAAAGCAGTGTCGCTCGGATGGAAGACAACACACCCAACGCGGGTGGAAAAAGGTGGACAAAAAAACACATCGTTCTTTTATGGATTGTTGTCGAGGAGTGACGCAGAAGTTTTATTTGCCGCGCGCGCAACAACGATGACAAACCGTGCGACAAAGCGCGGGCTAACGTGTTGTACGCTTTTTTTTTTATTTTGTTTTGGTTTTCCTATTGCTTTCGGTGAGAGGAAAATGGTTTTTTTGCTTAGTTTCCTTTCCTCCAAATTGGGCAGAATGCTTGTTTGTGTATTTTTTTTTTGTTTAGATGCAGATGGAGAAAAAATGATCCTCCTAACTGTGTTCTGTGTTCCGCAGTAAACAAGCAGCCAAAGGGCCTTAGCCCAACAGCCAGCGACGATGACGCCGTGGAAAAACATCGTCCAGAGCATCACACGCGCACAACCCGCAAGCATCGGGGCCTTATCTCAAGGGATTCTTGCCGCACGCCATTCCTACCTCTCTGGCACACGCTTCACAATCGAGTGGGCGTGTGAGATTTTCGATCGTGCATCTTTTGCGCTCCACTTGCACGAATGATAAATTATGCACGATATGTACACTCATCAGCCGAAACGACATCGTTCTATCATTCACCGATTCGATGCTGTGTGTTGCCAAGGTTTCGGTGAAGGGATCAAGCACCGGAAAGGGAAGTCGGTCGAATGTTCGAACATTTGCACTCCACACATCTCTCGAGCTCTCCCGCGGGGAGGAGATGGACAGCTGATCTCGAAGGTTCAGTCCGTTTTGTACTAGCGTTCCTTTTTTTTGGAAGATGTTTGTACCTTTCTCGCATTGCCACGAACTAGAACCGTCCGAGAGCGGCCGAACAACAATAACAAACAAAACGGAACGGAGCTTCCGTAAGCTCGCCCAGATTATGGGGCTCTGCCAAGTCATTTTTGCTTGTGCACCGTCACGAAGCTCTGCTGCTGGAAGAACCTTCACCAAAGGTGTTGCTTTACAAGCGGCAGAACAAACACTTCGCCAACCTCCCGGAAAAGGTGTTCCATCTCGTTGGATGAGCGAAATATAAATAGCAACTGTTTCCCCCCTGGCCGGCAACTTGGGCTACTCCGAAAACCGGTGTCGGAAATGGATCACGTACCGGAATTGAATCCGGCCAAGAACGCGAGCTGTCTCATTTTTCCAAATGTCAACCCACACGGATGCCTTCCTTCGTTTTCCATTTCCATTTCCTGCAAACTGCAATCCATTCGGTTACACGGATGAATATTTCATTTCCGCGTTTTACAACCAGCATACACATTGAGTTGCCCGGAACCGAAACATTGCCTACCTGCTTGATTCCTCCTACGACCGGCTCACGATTCACTCCACGTATGGTGTCATAATGAATTACTTCTTATGCAAATTCCTCGTTGCCTTTTTCACTCTAGGGCTTGCGGTCGATAATGTTCTACGGCATTTTCCTGCTAGATGGATCAGCTGTCTTTAGCAAAGCAGTGCCAGCCGGCGGTGTCGGTGTCTCAAATTAATGATCTTTGAGGTTTGTGCAATTCATTTTTCGCACAAAACCAATCTGCAAATGAAGATAGCGTGTTGTTAATAGATTGTAAGCATTTGATTGTGGAAATGTGATTTACATGTTACGAATTGTCTGGTGTATTGCGTTATTTATTTTCACATAGTGTATCTTCACAGATTGATAAAGGCTTGCAGATTTCTCTTACTACATTTATAACTTGGTCCTTTAGAAATTCTATTCTTTCTAGTTAACCTTCAAATAGGACTAACTGAGTTGGCATGGTTCCACTCGGGATAAGGTGCCTTTTCACTGTTAGTGTTAAGAATAATCAAATCATTGTTAACTTGTAGAAAAACGAGAGTTGATGGAATTGACCTCTGCAAGGCTTTTGACCGAGTTGATAGAAGTTTTCTGTGAAAAACAATGATCTCATTGGGCTTTAATCCAGGACTGGTTGAGCTTCTACCATTGATAGGTAACGAACCTTTCCAATCCTTTCCCCAAGGCAGCGCGATCCCTTTTCAATGCTTATCTTTATCCTTTATCTACATCCACTCATCACTAAACACGAAGGTATTTGCAATAATCAGGATGACCTTATCATTACATATGCTGTTGATATTTCAATGGTGGCCTCTTCCTTATCCAAAACAGAGAGCGTGAAAGAGGTGATCTAGTCATTTGGCTCTGCTTAACCTCTGTACATCAATTTATAAGTTTGGCTAAATTACTCAAAAAAGTTCAAGGATCTTTTTTATTTAAAGCTTTATTTGAGTGAAAAGACAAATTTCTACAAATTCGCATTGAAAAATTCGCATTTTTATTTTTTTTTATTATTTTTTATTCTTTTTTGTTATTGAAAGCATTATTTGAATGAAAAGAAACTTATTTCAACAAATTAGCGTTAAAATACATCAATTTATAAATTTTGCTAAATTACTCACAAAAAAAATCAAAGACTGTAACCTTAGCAGATTGGCAAATTTATAGACCTTTTTTTATTATGTTGTATTCTTTTTTTATTGAAAGCATTATTCAAAGCAACGGAAAAAGGCCTGTGAACATATGTGTTTTATTTAATCTTCAATATCATTTCATGATTACTTTCTGGTGGATACACTCTCTGTCCAATATGTGATGAAGAATTCGTTCTAAAATATCACAAAAATCCACTTCTTTACAAGCTTCTGTCACTATGTTTCTCCTGTATTATAAAAAGTTAATGTACAAGAAATATTGTATACTTCATCTAATCCCACAAAATTAATCCAAACTACGGATTATAAGTACCCGTATCGTAGACAACGCGCAAACAAGCTCGAAATGCAAGTAAAATATATAATTCATGCTCCGAACAAGCAATAACCTAACCTCAACACAAGCTATGCAGCGAAACAGAAAACAAAAACTTTTCTATCCTAACCACATTCCAATGACTTCGGCCGGCGGCATGCTAAACACCTACCCGCATGAAATCAACAACAGCAACCAACGAGCGGAAGCAGTTTGAATCCTTTGCAAAAGCTCAGGATTCAAACCCATTCGTCCCGCACACCCGGGCGGACCCAGGCGTACGACCATGCTTGNAAACTTCGGATTATAAGTACCCGTATCGTAGACAACGCGCAAACAAGCTCGAAATGCAAGTAAAATATATAATTCATGCTCCGAACAAGCAATAACCTAACCTCAACACAAGCTATGCAGCGAAACAGAAAACAAAACAAAGAAAGCGAAACTTTTCTATCCTAACCACATTGCAATGGCTTCGGCCGGCGGCATGCTAAACACCTACCCGCATGAAATCAACAACAGCAACCAACGAGCGGAAGCAGTTTGAATCCTTTGCAAAAGCTCAGGATTCAAACCCATTCGTCCCGCACACCCGGGCGTACCCAGGCGTACGACCATGCTTGCTATTGCATGCGTTACGGATTATTAGTCATTCTTTATTTTCACTTATCCTTTTTACCACGCGCAGTTGCACTCGCTTCCAGGTTTGCACTCGATACAGGCACACGATTATCTAGCATCGGGTGCGGTTATCCCTCTCGGTTCGTTTCACGAATCATTTCCCACGCGTGTGGTGCACTGTACTAGACTAGAGACTAGACGGAGTTGTGGCGGGTTTTTTTCCACCCATTTTTCGCTGCTGCTATTTATGTGGCCGCCGGGAAAGTTTTTGCCGGTGGCGAACGTACCCAGCTTTCCACCATGGCGGACAACTTTAGCGACCGCCGCATCGTGCTTGAAGGCAATTCTGGAGGCACAAAGCTCGTTATGCACAAGAAGCAGTTTGTCTCATCCGATTGAGCATATTCTTCGCCTTTTTTTATTACGATTTCTGAAGTGAAGGTTTTTAGCAGGGTTAACATTGTTTTGAGTTTCGTTGTTGGGTTTTTTTTTTCTTTCTTTTGAGGGAAGGAAGCCTGATTGGTATAAAACCATCAGTCGAATCAACGCTTTAGCATAAGTGTTAACGAGAGGTTTGTTTTTATTCCTCGTAATGATTAGAAATCAGCGCTTAGATATACCCTCAGTAATTGGATGCCTTGACCTATTGCACTGATAAAATGTAAGAGCACTAGAAACTCGCACACGATTTATTCACCTTTATCTGTTTCGTTTTATGACGTGAAATCGAAGGATATATCAATTTTGTTTTCCCCAACAGCAACCAAAAAAACCCAACCCCGAATAGAACAATGTTGTTTGCGCCATGCTTATCTATCGAACAAAACAGTAGCAAAAGGCTATAAATGCTGGACAGCTAGCAGCTCATAAAAGCTGCTACAGGCACCAAACATCAACACAAGTTCACGGTTGACCACAATCTAACCCGTAAAATCGCGACACGACGTCCGATCGGTAAGGAGATTCGGTCAAAAGATCCATCCGACCGCGACGCTTCAGCTTATGCAGAAGCCTCGTGCCATGTGCTGCGGGAAGATTGCATGACGATTGAGTATTGCTGCCCCGCTTGTATCTTTCGCTTTTGTGCAATTTTTACTGTCGATTTTCGGGACGGTTATAAAATGTTTTACTGGCCGCGCTTTTCGATTGTTGCACGCCATAAACGAAAACCGAAATAAAAAAAAGGTGATTCTTCGCCATTCGTTCGCGGTTCGTCGAGTTTTACATGAACCGTGACGTGCAAAATTGCGCTTTCTTGACCATTTTGGGGAGGTGTTTTTTTTTCTTCTTTTTTCTATTCTTGTCTCAGTCGGACTTTCGAGCTGGAAAGAAGGTGAGTGCAACTTGTAATGCAATAAAACTTCATCACTGATAGATGGTCTAAGATGGAAAGAAAGAAAGAAAGTGTTGTGTACAATTTGTGAAACACAACATTTATCCCGAATAACGTCTTCAAGCTGGAGCAAAAATATTTCTACAAAAATGTTCTTCGAAAGTCCACATATATCGATTTCCGCGTAAATAATTCATACTTTCTCTCGTTCTGTTTTAAATAGGAAACGAAATTTTCACATACAAACTGCACTAATAGTAATTTATTCAAAACTCAGTATCAACTGATAGTTCTCCCCTGGTAGTAATTATGAGTTATTACAAACAATTAATTTTCCCCCTACAACGCTAAAAGCAACAGCGCACATCTCTATGGAATGGACCCAAAAACATTCCAGCACCGTCTGCAGTTCTGTAATAAACAAACAATTTGCACCACAATTCTCCGCAATGGATTGAAGATAGCATCAAATATGATCCGAATAGCGTTGGCTCAAGCAAAGCTACAACCCTCGCCCAAAAAAAAAACAGGGTTTTGGTCCGTCCGTCGATCCAGTTTCCAGCTTTTTTTTTGTTTGTTCTTTTGCTCCTTCGAAACACGCCGTCGTTTCATGCTCCAAAAACGGCAAGTAACTACGCTACATAGCTGCTGCTACTGTCTCACTCACATTCCGTGCGCCTGATGAAGTCATTTTAAAACATGGCCTCCTGCTTCTTCTCACCACCGAAACATGGCGGACGGAAGGAGCATCCAACTGGGGACAGACGTGGCAATGCGCCGGGATAAAAACCACCAACACGATATATCGCAGAACACTTGAAACCATCTGCCGGCCCATTATTGTCCAATTTATGCGACGGTTCCTCATTAACCGACGGAACTAACGAGCCACAAGGGTGTCGTTCCGGCCCGTTCCCAGCGTTTGCCAACGTTTTGCCCAGCGCGGCACCAACACTGGGGCCATCAACAAACACATACATACACATGCCCGGTAAAGCTGTGGATAGCGGCGAACGGATGCTGTGATGCGTTTGCTTGTGAAACAAGCTCTGCTGACGAAAAAATGCCAGTGCCGAGGGTTTGAGGAATTTCAATCCACGACAACCATCGACAGTGGCGCTTGTGTGCATTTTGTGCGAACTGTGGAACAAGGGCAGCAAAGGGGTGTGTTTTTGGGGGAGAAGGGTATATGGCACAGGCATTGACAACATTAACCCGACTGACAAAAATTGTCCCTCACTAACGTCGTTACATACAAACATATTTAAACTTGTGGTACCGTGGGTAAAATTACTGCTCCACGTGAACTGTGGAATCCTTCGTCACCTACCAATGAACTTTCGAGAGAAAAAAAACGAACGAACCTGCGGATGTAGACGATGGTCGAATGCTCAACACTGTACCAATGCTATCCCTCACCGTATCCAACTCAACACAAAAAAAGCATTAAACCAATGCAAATCCGGAATCAGGATAAATTAAATCCCATTAAAAAAATAAATTACTTCACAACATAATTATATCAACACAACGCGTCCGGTGCCCCTTTCGTACTGCAGGATTCACAATGGTACGAGACGCGGGTGGAGGGAGTTTTTTTGTTTGGTCCCCCGTAACCGTACTTGAGTTTCGTTCATCACCGAGTTTGACTGGCCGAATTGAATTGGGGTAGCAATGTTTGTCCCTCGAGCTGGATTGGACCGTTTTGGTTCATTTACATAGCGAACCCTCTCGAGAGCGAAATGAAACTGGAGCAGCTGTAAGGAACTTTTACCACCTTTTGCTGTATTAGATTTTCAATTGATTAGGTTAATAAATTATTTTATTCCTTTTCCATTTCGTTTTGTAAATTCCAAACAAAAACAAATGGCTGAACTTTTAAAATAGCACATGCTCATGTTGGGTAATACAAATAAAAAAAATTTTTTGCTTCATTAAACGATTTTCACGAGAACTTGTCAATTATGTGAGGTATTTATCAGCTTCAAATGAACAAGAAAAAATCATTTATCATACTGATATCAGTACGGGTTTTATTTATGTTTTATTCGCCTTTGTTTCATCGAGCACCAGGCGTCTCCATTGATGTGTTGAAGCAAAAAAATAAAATTAAAAAAAAACTCCTACTTCGTACATGAATTGCGGAAAGCAGGTAAATTTAACATTCTGTTCAATCGACTATTTTCCTTCTACGGCCAACCAACCGTGGCCACAATTTTAACTACAACAACAAAAAAAACATGAAACCCATTTTGGCTTCGGATCCGGATACACGAACACATTGTACATGGGCCTTTGGTTTTGGCGACGGTGGCTAACTTCCTGACCAAAACTTCTCCCATGCCCACCATACCGGGGTATGATATTCTAAACACGAACACACTGACCATGTGCCCATTCGCGCGTATATCCACACAGCACCATTGCGGGCAAAGCTTTTCTCTCCACCTTTTCGGTGGTGTGGTTGACTTTTTAATGGATTAAAACCGCGTCCCAAAACCGACCGCGTAACTATTTGTTGTACCTGTCAGCTGGTGTTTGTTGTGAGTTTATGTGCTTTTATTTTACGTTTTTTTTTTGGGTGGTACGCTTGATAGCGCTCGGTTCATTGCTGGATCACGTGCGGAATGCAAATGTACATGGTTAACATTATCGAGCTGTTGTAATATTACCGGGCTTGTTTAGTTGATGCAGCAAAATTTAGTTAGACTCTATTGAAACCTTTTAAATTTCATTTATCCTTCAAGGAATCTTGTAATAATAAAATTGATTATCTGTACCATAATGCAAAGGGACAATTGATTTCTAAATAAGAATATTCAGAAAATTGAGAAAAAAAATCTCGACTCAATTTCAGTATTCCAGAGTTCATCTGAGCAACTCCTGGGAAGCTCACTATGACAACAACAAAATATGCTCAAAGCCTATAAAAATGAAATCGCTGAGCTAACAAAAGATGCACCGCTATTCAGTAATTCATGGAATAGCCGGTATGCAGGTATACAACGGAACAGTACACAAAAGTATGGTCCAGCAGTCAAACGGTATGATGATGATGATGATGATGCTACTACTGGTGCTGATGATGATTTTGTGCTACCCTAGCATAAGCCGCTGTTATGGTTAAAGGTTCAAATAAAACTAAAAAAGACATTGAAGCTACTATAGACAGGCGCCCAATTCACTATAGACGGGCGCCCAAGACGCGTTCTTGAAGATACAACAACAAAAATAGCCAAAGGAACGTTAAAAGAATGTACAAAAAAAGTGAAGCACTACAGTAACAACGTTACTGTGGCTTACGGTACGATGCAAAACTGATGCAGCAGGAGAGAATGAACGATCTGCATTTTTTGTAGCCTTTTTCCTTCCCAATTCCTGCGAGCGCAACACTCGATGGTTTGTACCATTTCTCAAGACAAACAGCTGCACACAGCCGGCCACTAACGCTAATGCAAAAGAGATGCACCGACCTGATCAGCTTACCGTCGTACGGCATCCCACCCGATTACCCTAACGTCAATGGCATGAAAGCTGCAGTCAATGAGATGGATCGTGGCGTACAGGAAGCATTTTTCCCAGTTTTCCCAACCACACACACACACACACACCCAAGGGGCAACAAGTGCAGCTGGATGCCTGTGTAGTGGAATAGTTTTATTATCCTTCGTTTTTTTTGTTCTTAATTTTGTTTTTGCTGCCTGCCACTTTCTTTCAATCACTGGTCTTAAACTAGTTCCGCCGTTGTTAGTGCCACCGAAGGCTGCGAGATACGGTGGGCACGTGGAATGGTTTAACAGATACTCCACGATATGGCGGTCGTGATTTATCGAGCATTAAGCACCAGCGAAACTTCCCGTTGCATCCCAGCGCAGTAAATTAGGTAGCAATTTGTAATCTGATGCGCTTCGTCGAACAATGTCCGGAACGTTGGAAGCGTCCAGGGGAGTTATTAAGAAGGTTGGATTAGGTTATGTTCAATGTTGGATAAATTCTGACAGCATTTATAGTTAAAAAAAAACAACATAGAAAATCACATTTTGATGTATAGAAATCGAAAAATTTATGCAAAATTTTCCTTTCCTCTGTTTCTTATGCTCATGTTTCGGAACACATGTTCATCCTGTAGATGAATTCTCCGATAAACTCTCTCCGCTAAAATGGTTATTGTCCAATGTCAAATTAATGACCGATAAAATTTGATACGCTCCAATTCCGGTGCAAAAAAAAATAATTTCCACCCTCGCAAAAACGAAACCCATTTAGTGTCTGTGTTTAAATGTACTAAGCAAAAGCAAAACAAAAACAACAAAGGAAATTGAATGAAGGCTCGTTACCTTTTCATCCGTCCGTCAGGTTCATCAGCGTAAAGTAAATGGGTAAGTAAATGAAGCCAATCAACACTAAGCGATGCATGCAACATTGAGCTGTGAATTGAAAGAATCCTTCCGTTGGTGTGTTTGGGTGTGTGTGTGTGAGTGAGGAAAGTGAGACTAAATTGGACTATGAAATATAGAGCATAACCAAATTTGTTGTCATAAAGATGGTCGTCCTATTCGATTCGTTCCATTTACGGGTGCTTTTAATGTCTTAATTTTCGAACACAAGCTTATTTAACTCTACAGCTGCCGGAGCAGTCATTTTGACTGAAACCCTTCATTTTCATAACATTAGTTTTTGTGAATTAAACAATCCTTAGGTAGTTGAGACAGGAATTTTACGTATATATTCTATAGTAAGATCTCCAGTAAACAATAACATATACTCCAACTCTTCGAAATTGTTTAAAAAATATCCAAGAACGAAATACGCTTAAAAAGCTTGGCCGTTTTAGTGTGAAATTTTCCCTTAAATTTATCATTGTAGTTATTGTTTTTTTCATGCATTTAATAAAGTTTTATGTATCTCTTATTTATCAAATAACATAACAAAAAATATCTTAAAACAATCTCTAACTCTAAATCTTTTGAGAAAAAAAAACAAAACAAAAATAATCTAAATTAATCTCAATTTTAGTTTTCACATTTTTCCATGCTAGTAAATACACTAGCCCACTAATCGCTAGCAAAGCTACTACTGTCAGCACTATCGTGCAGCTCAAATCGACTGGAAACAGTCGACTAGCGCACTTCCCATGTAAAAAAGAAAAAAAACGATGAATAAATCATAACCCACCAAACGACTCATCCGTTCATGCCGCAGCCTAGCACATATCACCGCTAATACCAATCGATCAAGTCCGACACTTTTCCAATCCCGGCACGAACCGAAAACCGAGACGTGACCAACCATGACTGTTTGATGTGTGTGTGCCTCATGCATATATCGGCAAATATTTCGATGCGTTATAATCTTTCTAGCTCTTGGGAAAGGATCCAGCAAACAGAAAACCTCTCTATGATAACCAGTAACAACAGCAAAAAAACACAACAAAAAAATACAATAAATCAATGAGATGAAAAAATCGAGTCCACCATAGTCCGAAATGGTGGTGTAGTGGATAGTTCTACTTATATTTTTGTTTTTCGTTCCGGCTTGCCTATTGCGTTGGCGTAACGCTTCGTCTAAACTTGCTAACGCTATGATCACGTTCGTAAGCGCTGCAACGCTAACATCACGCATCCGCGCTACAGCACGATGCAGCCAAACGCATTGGAAGGCATTTCCTGCACTGGTGAAGTATTATGCAAATGGGCATACGTTGAGGGTTTGAGGGCTAAATTTTTGGGTAACTGGGAAATCATCGCCCATCGCTGCGTGGTGCTATTTCACACAACTTAACCGCATAAACTACACCCAAAAAATGGTTGCATACCTGCGGCATTGCACGGAATGCATCAAATGATCCGCAACAGTTGCACCTTCCACACACACACACACACACACACACACACACACACACACACACACACACATCGTGTGCAAACTGGCAAAATAATCCATTACAATCGATGTACAGAACGACGCGCGCACACACACACACGTGGTCGATACATTCTTGTAACCTACTGGCACAGTACGGTGCCACTGGGGTGCTTGTGTGCGTAGTCGATGTTATTTCATTAATATTTATTTGCAATAAATATAAAATGAAAAACTCCCATTACACTCCCATTGCGTTCGTTGCAACCGTTGGGCAATCGATACGTATGCATCGACCGATGTGCAGCAGTCCGGATTCCACTCGAACTGCAAGCAAACCAAATCAGATCGAAATGTTCTGATCACACACTCGCACACACACCAACATTCCATGGAGCAGATGAGAGTGCAAGAGCAAAAGGTGTAAGCTTTTTCCTGTTTCCAATTGCCCGTACGGAAGGGCGAAGGATATGATTGGAAAATTGTGTGTGGTTATAGCCCGAGGACCTTCTCTACTCTTTCCTAGATTTTTTTTTGTAGTGGTACAAATATTCTGTAGTATGAGGAAATAGACATTCCCCGTAGACACAAACATTAGAGTATTAGAAAATAGGGGGGAAAAATTCTAATACTTTACTGCTTTATATTACGTTGATTTACCGCAAAGTTTATATGTTAAAATAAATAATATTTCGTTGACAAAATATAACTCCCTACTATTATAAGTCTCCAATCCTAAAAAAGTAGAAATTGAAAAGTTTGAGAAAAATACGCAAATATTTTACAATTAACTTGATAAAAGTTTATTGCAGGGTTATCGAGTTAACGATAGGCAATCTAAGAGTTATATATAGATATAGAAGAAATAGATATTTGATCGCATTTTCCTTATCTTGTCATAAAATCATTTTTTATGGTAAACGTTGTACAAAAATAATTACCTTTAAAACAACATCCAAAGATCCGAACAATCTGCAAAGAATTTCCCTAATTTTCCTCTGCAACTTAAACATCATACGTGCAACATAATCAATCGACCCAACGACAGATCAACTGTGAAGACACATTACAACAAAAACTACACTCATTGGTGTGGACCACCAACGTGAACAGTCGTTCCGTTCGCTTTTACCCGGCGATAGAAACGATCCAAACCAAATGGAATGGGTATCCATTTGGTTTAGTCACGTAAATCGTACTTGCCCGCCAGCTACATGTCCATCCGATATTCGATTCCCCCCTCGCGAGGATAAAGGGAAAACGTGCCAGTGCACTCTTCGTCAGCAACAAAGGACGCATTGCATCAACGCAGCCAACCAAACCCGGGCCATTTGTTTTTGCCAAGGTTTTCATACAAAATTGCATACATCATGCTTCTTGCTTTCATCCAACACAAAACCCCAATGCTGTTCAGTTTGCAGCGGAAAAAAGCGCCGGGAAAAAACCAACTTCTGCTGTGTGGTGCGAGAGAAATTATTGGAAAACGTTTTAAATTAATAGTTTCCCATGGCTCGATAAAATGGTTTTCCACCAGTTTTTCCTTTGCCAAACCATCACTTCGGCAGATGATACTCTGACCAGTTTGCAGGGGGAAGGTCATAGTTCGCAATGGAGGGGAGTTATAAATTTTACATTGGCTTAACTTCGTCTGACATCTGCTTGCAATGGGGTGTTGCACTTGATAATGAAAATATGGCTAATTTTAACTGTCATAAACACATGATACAACACACACAGACAC
Organism: Anopheles parensis; assembly: GCA_016254315.1. NCBI lineage: Eukaryota > Metazoa > Arthropoda > Insecta > Diptera > Culicidae > Anopheles > Anopheles parensis. Next base: position 30,417,139 of record CM028127.1, on the reverse strand, counting down.
AAACTCCGGAAAAGCTTCCCGAGAGAAATGGTAGATGTTCGATGTGATCAATATTTTCAATAATCAAATACATTCTGCACACGCATGGCTGGATGCGGGTCTGCGATGGTGACGTATCTCTAACCCATATGCATTAGTATTCTCGTGGGTTTGTGTAATCACGTGCACTCGATAGGACAAATTTATTGATGAATAATTGCAATACGACCTTTCTCTTCGCCTCTCTCTGTCTCCCCTTCTCGCGCGCATTCTCCAACTTCGAATCCTTCACGCACAACAAAATCGCCCTAGCAGATGTTGAGCTTGGTGAATATCTCTGTGTTTTTTTTTGGTCTACATTTACCTAAATTTTGTGTTCAGGCCCATGAATCAAACTGTGCAGCAATAGCGAACGGTAGCTAATTTATGACTCTTTACTCAAAACCATCCCAGGAAAAACTGGCCTCTGGAAAATCGGGCCTTTCCATGGGTGGATGTGTGTGTGTGCCATTGTGTTATTAATTAGAGACGCAAAAGGTGTACGCACACGTTAAATGAAATACATAAATTTTATAACGTTCGAACGAAAAAGTAAAATGCCACCAAACTGCCAACATTGGCAAAATTCGTTACCATAAATATATCCATATCTAACATCTCTCCTGTTCGTTTATTTATTTATGTTTTTATATTCAATGTTTTTTTTTCTCTCTCTCTCTTCTATTGCAGGTAAATCAAATCGCGTCTGTTGGTGGTTAAGTGCAAATTCAAATCACAGAAAAGCGATGTTGGGGAAATCGTGGTAAAAAAATGAAAAGCATTCCTCTTCAAAAAAATAAAAATGTTATTTATGATAAGTTTTTAACTACGTTTTTTTATATCTACACCCAACCCACTAACAAAATGCTTAGTATTTGAAATGTTCTTTTCATAAAACGTATAATTCTATTCACAAAAATAACATCTTTTCCTCAACAGCCCTCATTTAGACACGTCGTAAACTTGCAGCAGCTTATTCGATAAGCGGCTAATTATAATGCAATACGTTCAATCAAACCCTAACCACAGTGAAGTTGTGTATGAAATGGCATTTAGCAGAAATTACCGAATGGCATAGTTATGTAAGTGGTCAAAACGTCGATTAATGCACACAAGACTGAGCGGGTGGAAAATCTACACCGCATGGAAAACATACACACCCTACACCTAGAGTTCGTAATTGTCACCCGGTTTGGTGCCGCCTTGTTGACCTCGGCGAATCGGCAAATGCCACTGATTGACCGCAAACAAGCGCATTAAGCTGAATAATTGCGGTTTAGAAATGTCAAACGGTGCGCGCAAACTGTGTGCGAGAAAATCGATTCGAATCCGGGGATGAAATAAAATAAATTCTTCCGCACACACGAGTTTCTGGTGCTTCAGCTCAGGGAAATAGTATAATCAGGGCACAACACTACCTCGAACGCCGCGATTGCATATGGGCCTGATTGGGATACGGAAGGGACATGTGGGGACGGTTCAAGAAGCTGGACGAAACCATAAAACACACCCACCTGGGTCGATAGTTTATGCTGATGACGTTCCACTAGTGGCAGCGGATTAGTGGCCTAGCATCCGCTATCCATTCGGCTGTTCCATGCCATCTCCCGGGAGAATATTCTCCTGGAGATTAATGAAGGTTCGCAGGATGGAGGGCGGTGTGCAAAGTCAGCAATGCTGAATGTCATCAAATTCGCCATTTAACCAATATAAATGTGTCGAATAACATCGATCGCTAGTAGGAGTGTGGTGGTGATGCTGTGATGTATGATGACCTAAGGCCGCTGTGAACTAGAACCCCCGCCATAGGCAAACACATCGAGTCGATGCACCGATTATTATTAACGTATGATGATGATGGCGGTGATGAGGCGAATATTCCATTACCTTACCGATGCGTTAAGCGAGTTTGCCGCACGTTAATCTACCGACAGGCTGCGAGCCTTCTCCATGCAAATGGACGCACACGAATGTCACCCCGGGACGGGGACCGGTATCGTGTCTGGAGCTGGGGTTCTCGATTCGATCATATTATAATGATTCGGGTTAGCAAGCATAAAATTGATAGTTTACACATTTCCTCTCCAATGCGCACTGGTCACCCTGAAGTGTGTGTGGCGGGAAACAACGGCAAAGGCAGTTTCCCTAAAGACTGACAACGATAGCAGACCTTTTGAAGTTGATATTGCGTCCGCCACCGAATCGCTTGTGACAGTAATTGATTGCCCGGTGCAACCGTGTGCAGCGAATCATCATTACATGCAAATCATGCGATAAGATCATCCACATAATGCCGGGAAGGAGGTTACTGAGGAGGAGGAAGTGGGAAAATCGTTCCACGCGGCCCGGAAAAGCAAATGAAATATGGTTCGATCAAGTGCCAATTGAATTATCAAGCGAAGCGTTGTTCCACACACAGACACACGCGGTCACCTTCAAGAAACGCTGACTATAGTTACCATTCTGTTCCCGTACTTTGTCCGTGTAGAACTGCGTGCAACAAAAAAAGGCTTTTCCTTCCACACATGACATGCAACAGACAAGCAATCAGGCGAATTAGCGATTAAAATCGTGTAGAATCGCAAGCACGGAAGCGATTAATTACGTACGGCGGTAAAGATCTGGATCTCGGGACTGGAACAGTAATAGGGGCTTGAAGCGAGGCGTCTCCCCTGCGGGTCCATTTAATCGGGATGATTACGGTGCTATAAATCGCTGTGATAGTGCCAGCATAGGTGAGAGATTAAGTACAATGTGAAACATGATACAGGCTATCGATATCAGTTTATCTTGCCCCGATCGGTGATGCAAGCGTGTGTATGTGTGCTGAGAATGTATTTTGAGGAAGGAATGGTTTTTTATTTGGAAATAATGATACAGATTAATGTTGGAAAATTGGTTTACTCTTGCTCTTGACGAGTGAACAACTATTGTGAGATGTGATCCTTAAAATCGCACAGAATAAATTCCTTAACTTAACTCAAATACTACCCGTTTTATTTACAATTTTAAAAAAGCTGAGGAGCTAGATAAAATTATGCTCTACAAAATTTTGAATGAGAAACCATAAACATTTTTCTCGTGATTTTTTTTTATGCAGACTTTAACACAGTTTATTCTTTAAAAAAATACAAGTATTTGTGAAGATTCACAAGAAGAATAATATAAGTTTTGAATGTACTTAAATGTCCGGTGATCTCCCCAGAATCTTGGTGATCCTCACGAGATTGCAAATACACAATTTCGTGAACAAAAGAAGACAAGATCTTACAAGAATAATCATTATTTGTTATTGCTTATCTATCTCTTCAACCTTGTCTTTTTTCTAAAAAAACAAATATTGTCTTTATAGTAACGTGTTGTGACAAGATTCCCAATATTTTGAATTTTATAGCAAATTTGTTATACATTTTTTTTACCTAACAATTCTTCTCTCATTCCACCATTCTAGAGCTACAAAAAAAACTACAAAAACTAAAAATAAATAACTATTTCATTGTTAACAATGGAAATAATTATTCCAAAGGAACCTGAAAAAAAAAACATTCCAGAACCCTGTCACAAATTGATTGCTAATGGAATGCTCACACGAGCTTATGTTTGTTTGTCTTTCGTCCAGTATGCTTGAAGCTAGTCACTTCTTCCTTCAACCTCCACGGGTGTGACCTTCACTGTCCAAAAACGCATTGTAATCGAATCACCTCTTTGTAAACAATAATTTGCCGAGCATCGGGCAAACAGTACCCATTACCCGCCCATGTCATAGGTGGTCTGGCAGCAACAATTGTATCCAACCCGGTAACATCCCACCGGCTCAGCTATCATTAATGAACTACAATCATTTATGCTACACAATCATGGTCGAGAGCGCCCTAACACACTATCAGCCCGTTATGGGCACATATGGGCGTATAGCCCACAGGCTAGTTCCCATGCTGCGTAGCGATGATATCTGCATTTGTGTGTGTGGGTGTGCTTTTGAAAAAGGAATTTTCCAATCGCCACCAGCAACATTGAATAGTGCCTCTGTGTGTGCAGGAATCAAATAACCTGGAGCAAAGTGTAAAATGTGCCTGGGTGGCTCGATTCTAGTCATTGCGGATGCAAACATGCGTCAACAGAATGATAAAGTTTACAATTCATTTAGCAACCATATGTAACGGGAACCCATCTGTTTCGGTCACATCCTATCAAACATGATCATTAGGGCGATCTTTAGGGTAGGTTTAGAGGATAATAAATAATTATGAAAGCTTTTCGTTTCGTTTCACAGCATTTTCGAGTGCTAAAGACTTTACAGACATTTTTACTGGATATTCCTTAAAGAAGATTGATAAAGAAGAGTTAGGTAAAATGAAACTACAAACAGCATTTGTGAAAATTTCTCCCACTCCACGATAAAGGGTGACAAAATCGGGACGACTAATTGTGGGGCAAACGTGACGCACTTTAACACTTCATTTTGACACCCGCGTGTTCGTGTGCTAAAGGGACGTTAGAATGGAAGGAAGAACCCGGGCACGTTGGTGTATGGTGCTAAATTAAAACCTTAAACATCGAAACCATACGCATCGCCCGGACCAACGGTGTCCAATTCGAACAACACACGCGCAATTCAACGCGTTTGCCGTCGACGTGATGACATCCCCTCAAGGAATTGAGCATCGCGGTCGGCACAAAAGGGGGTGGGAGGGAGGGGCGGGGGAGTTGTTTGTGGAAGTGAAAGACCTGCGGCTGAGCTTTGGAAATTTGAAGCCATTTTGCACAGTGCAAAGCATGAAATATGCAGTTGCACACGATACGCAAAACCATTTCCACTATTTTTGAACCCTCACTCGCGTATGTTCAACACGTCGGCCGTTGTCACTACCATCCGCGACTGGCAAAGCTGCATCACGGATGCATTCAAGCGAAATTCGTGTTTGTGTGTGCGTGTACAAACTACCATCACTGATAAAGTCACATTATTGTGCCGATGAGATAACGCTGGATGCGAAGTACAGTGATGCTTATCGTTGCATCGCATGGTGCAACAGTGTTTAACTTAACACGTGCTCGTAATTCCTTTGCCCAAAGCGGCCAAACCCACACTAACACACACACACACATGTGGCTGCAGTTTGAATGGGATGCGCAATGCAACAATAACTTAACGCATACCGTCGGAACAATGGTTCCCGATATGGTTCATTTGTGTTTCTAACTAACTTCCATTCATACCTCCAGCCCCTTCGGTAAGGATCCGATTAGATGGGGAGGGAAAAGGCATTGTTCGATCAATGGTTCCGTCGGCCAGTTGAATTGAAAATCGATACACCGAAAGCGGAAAATTGGCATGCAAATCACCGGAACTTTCGATCGGAAAATTGATCGAACGGCGCGTCGCGAAATCGTTGAAGCGTGTAGGTAAAGGTGTTTTGTTTTTTTTTCCTATTGCAGTTCTGCTTTCTACTAAATAAGTCGTTGAAGAGATTTTTAAACCTTATTGTTCTTTACCATTCAACTGTCACGCGGGATTCTTTTCTATTCTTTTTTTCTTTACTTTAGTATTTATGTGATACGGCCTGGCCGTTCTTAAGAAGAAAAAAAAAGAAATTATTTTAAAATTTTGTTTTTAAGTAATAACAGCACTATAAAAATGCATAAATTTTGCAGAACAAGCTCAAAAAAGGTAAATTTAAATTTCGTTGTACGTTTCTAAAAGGAATTTTATAGTAGAAACACCCACCCCTTTCTTCACCTCACACCCTTTCTTATAACATTTCCCTAAGAATGTTCCTGCTTCGAAACGGATTTATCAAACATTTTTGAAATAACTCAACCCCCCCGTAAATGCTTATCGTTTTATCATTAAGCAAAAACCGATTCAGCTCGAAATCTCATTCTACAAAACTATTTCAACACCTTCTTTCCGGAACGTGAAGATCGCGAAAATTTAGACGTATCTTTCTACACCTTCCCTATTTCAATTCACCACCCCCTTGGAAAACCCCAAAACCCCGTCCCGTTTTCTGCTATAAAACGGACACGATGGAATATTTACCGTCGATCGTACGACAAAACCGTTCGCGTAGCAAAAGATTCAATTGCCGGTCCGGAAAAAGCGGAAACGGAACGGTACCTAAATGGTGCCACACCTTACAGATAAATATATTTTTTGGGAAGGCGGTGCGGAGGTGGGTTACAACCACCCCCGAACCATGGCAGTAAGTAGTTGGATGGTTCCGGCTGGAAATAGTTACGAAAATGCCTCTCGCCAAAGTGACAAACATAAATGCAGACTAATTGCATTTCCAATCTCACCAAAAACCCCACTCCCTCGGTTCCGCCTCTTGACCAAGCTCCAAAGTTTCCCCTTTTAGTGCGAATTTTCACTTGCCCCAAACAAAAAATAAAAACCTCGGGAATGGTTGACTTTCCGCGAGCTGGAAGCGAGTGAATTCTTTACGAAAACTGCTATGTAAAGGGTGTAGAGGGGTAAGCAAGCGTGTATGGATGACTGTATCTGTGTGTGTGTGTACGTAGCACAGACAGGCAAGCTTTTCCGCCCAGACGATTTTCCGCTTCGCGACGCGTCATTCGGTGATTGAATTATTTTGCGCATCGCACAACGAAACGCTGTCGATGTGCTAGCGTCAAAATGGTCCCACCAAATGTGCCAATGGGAATGGAGCAGGAAACTTGCAAAACGGACGAAAAAAACTTCATCTTCCAAAAACGGAAGGCTTCGCACGTCTTGGCGAGGTGTTCCCGTTCTCCCCTTTCGTAAGTTCACGCCGTTTTCGACGGCGAGACAAACAGGAAACGGCACAGACTAGTTTCTTTACTACGGGATTCGTTCAGCGTCTTTCTTGCCGGGTGGGAAGAGAAAAAGCGTTCGAAAGGCAAAGCGATTGAATCATCATAAAGTTGGTTTGAAGCGATTGTCTTTAACTCGCCTAGCTAGGGAAGCCAACGGAGGAAACTTTTGACAAATTTCGTTCGTGTTTTTGCTTGCGAAGTCAAAGTCATAGATGGCGTGAATAGTTGTGATTGTCTTTTCTTGCTTTTTTTTTGCTTTAAGTGGATGAAAATGTTAAAAGTTTAGCAATCTAAAATTTGGTTTAATGTTGAAAATATGTTGCTTTCCTGCCACAGCGTTTACCATTTAAACAACTCAAGCTGCGTAATTTGACCATCTTTAATAATCGGACCTTGCAAGTTCAACAATTCAAGCAGTGCTGAAGTTGTTACATTCCGCAACCGGTTTCGTCTCGTTCGTCTTGCACTCAGTTTGTACATGTAACACATACATGCCTCATCTCCATCCAACTCCCAAAACATGGCCAATTATACAATAAGGATTTAACATCCAGTCACCAAACCGTTCGGAAAGAAAACACAGCACCCCTATTGCATCGTGTCGAACAGCAAAACGATCGACAACAATTATCGGCTGCACAACCGTAAACAAACCGTTAACAACATCCGTAACATACACAGCCACCACCGACACATGGGTGCTGCTGAAAGCAACACCCAGCCAAACGCAAAGGCCGAAAGCGAAACCTGAACCAACCAACAAAATAACAGCAAACAGGGTTAAAACTTAAAGGCGCAAGGCGCAACACTCACCGAGTCATAACTGTTTTGGTGGTGTTTCGCATGTAAACAGTTTTATTGTTAATTTGTACACAAAACTGTGATAGTTGTTAAACAAACGCCACCCACAATTTTGATGTGGTTTTTCTTATTTATTTATTTGGTTAACATTTCTTGGCCCATTTTTTTAAAGAATGTCGAAAAGAACGATGGAATTTGGGTGTGACGGATAACACCCAGCGAAAAATAGTTCAAATACGATTTCTTTTTTTTTATTGAATTCACATTTTAACACAACAAAATGCGTTTTATCGTAAATATCCATTCTTCGCAACAATTCACAACGATAATCACACCACGATTTACTATCGATGATACACAGAGAAAATGTGCTGACACAGCAACTGGCAGGAATGTATCTTTCTCCCCCCCAAAAAAAAAACACTCCTTCGTCCAGAAAACGCAATACAGCCGGGACAGCTTTGGCCGGAAGAAAAACATATTAATTTCATCCCCTTCTTCGTTGTTTCCCCTCCGTAGTAAAATGGGGAGGGTTTTATGGTGCAACATCATGAATGCAACACTCGTCTCGGATAAGCTAAAAAAAAGAGATAAAAAGAAAGTCCAACTGTACAACAAAAAGCAAAACTACTGACCACTGCCCAACATGCTCCCGAGCTCGAGCTCGTTCGAAAGATCGGAAATGGAATGAAAATGTGACACCAGCGTTGTCCGTTATGCACATAAATATTAGCACCGATGTGTTAGTTTGTGTATGGCACCCATTTCAATTTCGCGGGACAGACAAATAAAAACTATTTATACTGCAAACGAGCTTAAAATATTTCACCTCACTGTGTGTTTTTTTGTGGAAGTGCAAAAAAAAACATTCTCTCTCCCGTTGGTTCTAGCACTGGATGGATGGATGAGTGAAAAAGGGGGGAAAATAATTTTACTCCCCATTTTCGATCCTCTTCGGTGCATTATTCACTTCTTTTACCAAACATACCACCAAACCAACAAAACCCCTAATGCAATAAAATGCAGGAAAGTGATGTAAATTTTTGGGGGAAATTTTTCTTCTCACTCCCAGCACAAAAACCATTTCCAAAGCGAGAACGGAAAACGGGAAAAAGGGAAATTTATTACCAACCAATTTTTGTTTTTTTTTTTCATTTTACTGCAACCGGGGACGAGTTTCGAGTTGATTTCATTGAATTTATATAAATATTTAATTACCATCAATAGGTGAGAGCGAGAGTGCATCTGTTTCGCAAAGGAAAATGGTGCATCCGTTACAATGTGCAAAAGCAACAACAAACAAAAAAAAACACGCACACCCCCACACACGCAACTGCATCATTACGCAGAGCAATATGGTGCACATAAATGCAAACACAAAACACATTCCTTTTCCACCCCATTTACTTTACCCATGTTTGTGCGTCGCGGTTTTGTCGGGTGGTTCGAAGCTGCAGTAGCGAGGAAACGAGGCAAAAACGAGGAAAAACAAATAAATAAACCCAAAAGCAAAACAATTTGTTTTGTTTAACACACCGAAAACACAAAATACGACATTCGCATACAAACAGCAGCACTGCACGATGCACCCAAATGCAACCCTCCCGTGTGCGTGTGTGTATGCGTGTGTATGTTCAGGAAGGAAGCATAAATATGAGACGGATAAATGGGAGGGGGTGGGGGGTGTTGATGGAACAACAACGGCTAAAACAGGCGACCATTGTGGGTGGCAAATATTTCACAGAGAAAGTGATTTTTTTGTTTTGCTGCTGTTGCAGTTTTGTTTTGCAATGCTTTCTTCTTCAGTTTTCAATTTCGTTTTGGTACGACGCAGCTTTTTCCGATGCACCCGTTTCATTTTGGAAGCATAAAACAAGCATGATACGGAGCTTGTGCAATCGGTGTTGCGGCATACATTTCGATGATTTAATCCGTTCACGGGAACGGGCCACAGACAAACTATCAGCCAAAATCAGCGAGATGTACGATACAGAATCGGGGTGTAAATTGTGTAATTACAACTGGTGGGTACGTGCTAAAATTACACCAGCGACCATTTATTCGTTTTCAAGCACGTTCGTGCACTTAAATTGTAGTACGTTGATTTTGCACTGTCGATACATTGTTGTTTCATTTGCTTCCGTGCTTATTTCAGTATTATTTTTTTATGTTACGAGGCAAAAAAGAAGTTTCAAAGAAAAAATGCTTCAGAAATTATGATGAATTTATGCTATTTAAGCAGCTTAATGGGAGATGCAAGGTTCGGAAAAATGAAAATGTTTTGCAAACCAGAGGTCAAAATTCTCCGCAAAACCTAGGTGGAAGAAATCATAATTTTTTTTCTTTGAAATTAAATTAGTTTAAATATTTAAAATAAATATTTTAAAAACTGTCCAGCAAAAAAAGGTAATTAAAAAGCAGCGTAAATAAATAATATTACGTGCTTTTTTACGTATTTGAAACACTTTTTGTTAAAGCATCTTTTGCACAAAAAGCTTTACACTATCCGTACTGCAAGGCGAAAGTGATTTCCAATTTCACACCATGCTCAGGTCTCTTGCGATTTTCTTTGAAGGTGTCGGCTCCAGCACGGCGCGATAGTGCGGTATATCTCTGCACAAAGCACACTACACGCCAGACACGCCAGTCGACGATGTGATGTAATTNTGGAACAACAACGGCTAAAACAGGCGACCATTGTGGGTGGCAAATATTTCACAGAGAAAGTGATTTTTTTGTTTTGCTGCTGTTGCAGTTTTGTTTTGCAATGCTTTCTTCTTCAGTTTTCAATTTCGTTTTGGTACGACGCAGCTTTTTCCGATGCACCCGTTTCATTTTGGAAGCATAAAACAAGCATGATACGGAGCTTGTGCAATCGGTGTTGCGGCATACCTTTCGATGATTTAATCCGTTCACGGGAACGGGCCACAGACAAACTATCAGCCAAAATCAGCGAGATGTGCGATACAGAATCGGGGTGTAAATTGTGTAATTACAACTGGTGGGTACGTGCTAAAATTACACCAGCAAACATTTATTCGTTTTCAGGCACGTTCGTGCACTTAAATTGTAGTACGTTGATTTTGCACTGTCGATACATTGTTGTTTCATTTGCTTCCGTGCTTGTTTCAGTATTATTTTTTTATGTTACGAGGCAAAAAAAAAGTTTCAAAGAAAAAATGCTTCAGAAATTATGATGAATTTATGCTATTTAAGCAGCTTAATGGGAGATGCAAGGTTCGGAAAAATGAAAATGTTTTGCAAACCAGAGGTCGGAATTCTCCGCAAAACCTAGGTGGAAGAAATCATATCTTTTTTTTCTTTGAAATTAAATTAGTTTAAATATTTCAAATAAATATTTTAAAAACTGTCCAGCAAAAAAAGGTAATTAAAAAGCAGCGTAAATAAATAATATTACATGCTTTTTTACGTATTTGAAACACTTTTTGTTAAAGCATCTTTTGCACAAAAAGCTTTACACTATCCGTACTGCAAGGCGAAAGTGATTTCCAATTTCACACCATGCTCAGGTCTCTTGCGATTTTCTTTGAAGGTGTCGGCTCCAGCACGGCGCGATAGTGCGGTATATCTCTGCACAAAGCACACTACACGCCAGACACGCCAGTCGACGATGTGATGTAATTTATGTATCAACTCTCTGTCCACTTTCCTCTACAAAACACCCGTACGGGCAGCCCTTTTCTTACCAAGAATGTTTCACTTTTCCATCGGACCAACCCCGTGCTCCATTCAAGCAACATTGCTAACACTTCGATTAACCCCCTTTCGGCCGATTGAACAGGGAATCGCTCTAACGAGAATATAAGAAGCATGCATTGTTCACTTGCTTCACCAAACTTCAACAACATCGAGCGTATCTCGACTACTCGACACCATTTCCATTCCATTCGAGCTGCTTCTTGTGCCTTTTGCATTGCGTCCATGACCCACGCAACTTGTTGTGCCCGGGCGCTGGACAGCTGGATGCCGGCGGCGCCTGCAGACACAGCAAACGTAAAGCTATCGCGTTAAACCGTTCATTATTGCCTTTCTTTTAACCTTGTCTCGGTTTGGGGGACCACACCAAGGTTCAGGGCGCAGTGTGGGTTGTGTGTGAAAACCCAGTCGGGCGTATAAACACTAACACGCCTTGCATAAAACTTAAAGGAGAAAAGGTGTTCCGCACAAAAGCAATACTACATTCGAATGGGACTTGTAGCCAGCAGCCGTCGGTTGGTTGGTTTTGCAGAAGTGCATACGCCCAGAGCGTGGACAACTTCGAGCGCTAACGCCCGTAACGGCTAACGCGCTAATCAACGGTCCGGTCTTGTTCAGTTCACCTAGACGTTGTGTGCGACGTTAAGAGGACGTGCAATATTCCGTTAGGTCATAAGATCTAAACTAAAAAGAAAAGTTGGAATTATATAGCACCTTCAAAAGGATTCCCATTTCATTTAATTAAGGTGATGCTTTAACAAACTTTTTTTTATTTATATTTTATTTTTTTTTTGTTAATACTAGCTTGAGCAAATCTTTAAAATTTGGTATGATATCTTTCAAATTTAAAACCAACGATGTTCTTAAAAAATATTTAGTTCCATTTTATTAATAGATTTTCTTATTTCATCTTAAAACTAATAAAAACGATACAATGTATTTAGTTAAGAAAAGTAATTAACAAATTTTATATTATAATAATTTGTATGAAAAGCAAGGCTACAAAATAATAAGTTAAAGGCTATCTTCAATAAATAATTATGAAAAGAGACAGAAGTCACAACAAGCGACGAACGGCATAAAGAAGACTGTCACTGTACACACAAGAGTGTCACTGTAGAAATGATCAACGAACATTAGTTGAGGGATGGGAAATAAAATAGTTGAACGAGAAGTAAGCGTAATGATTAAGGCTACCTAACGAAGCTAGTGAAGATTTTCAATTTCCACAAAAAAAATTAAGTTTCATCGAATTTTGTAACACTTTTTCCAAAAAAAAAAAAATTACCTAATAAAACCAGCTTAAAAGTAAGTTAGCTTATTAACAAAATCGGCACAACAAATCATTTCTGCATGCCTAGAAAACTATGCAGAATGCAGTAAACATAACAAATTAAATAAAAAACCTAGGTACATCAGCACACTGGCAAACGCACAAGAAGCGTGAATAACAAGAGTAGAATAAAATAATTCACAGCAATTCATTAATCCCCATAATCGGTCCCTAAACTATAGCGCGTCCGCTTTAAAAACAAACGGGGTACTGAATCATCCCTTAATGAGCAGAAATTTATTTGTAAAATAACCGTCCATTTTCTCATCCTAACTATAACCGGAAAAACTTCGCAGCACCATTTGGAATTTCTTCCAATTTCCTACTTAATCCCTAACCCCATTTCTACGGTCTAAGCCAAACTGCTGCAAAGTGATGAGCGGTATGCATTTTTTAAATTCACTGTAGAAGATTGTGTTGGGAACATTTTCTTTTTTTTTTTTGCTGCTACAAAACTTCCAATGAACTGACCTTTTTTTCCCCTCTTCAAACTTCATCCCTAACTCTCTGTATACACATTATGGGCAGCTACAGTTTGCTACGAGTTGAAGTGAATTTTTTATTTTTTGTTGCCTTCTTTACTATCACCCTTAACAAAAAACGGATGAAATGGGTAAGAATTTTTGGCAGCAAATAGCAAACCGAAAGCATAACAGAAGAGCACGAAGCAGGATAAAAGTGCGAATGATGCATTTCCAGCGTCACTGCATCATTACCGTTAGTCCTGCGAAAGAGCTGCGGTTTTACGAGTACGATGTAAGGCATAGTGCTACGATGAGCAACATAGTCCGTTGGTGGTTAAACAGGGCAAAAACTCCCATACACCGTACACTATCCCAAAAGGCAAAAGCGGAGAACCAACAACAACAAAAAAAACCAGCGACAGAACGAAATTACACTGACCGCAGTGCATCAACAATAAAAAAAATCCCCCCGACACGAAATTCTGGTGACCATCGATGGCCTACAGCAGCAATTCTGCAACACGCAGCCATGCTGTCGGTCTTCTCATTCGAGCGTGGAACCCCACCAGACACCCGACCAAAGTCAAACACCTTACATCCGACCCCGTGTGCATGCAGTTTTGGGACGGGAAAAAATAGAAAAACATCTCGCCGTACCAACAACCCTGCCATTTTCCTTTCCGTCTATTTTCCTCTATAAAAACTACTTTATATGATGTAGTTTGTGGGTCCTATTACCCGCCAGTAGTTCTGCTACTGCTTTACTTCGCATCCGTCAACTTTTCGCTGCTCGGACACAAAACAACAACGAAAGCNTGCCATTTTCCTTTCCGTCTATTTTCCTCTATAAAAACTACTTTATATGATGTAGTTTGTGGGTCCTATTACCCGCCAGTAGTTCTGCTACTGCTTTACTTCGCATCCGTCAACTTTTCGCTGCTCGGAAACAAAACAACAACGAAAGCAGAGAAAATAAAACTCCAGGAAATGCACTTATCCCTTTTTTGACTCGGTCAACTCGACGAAGCGGCTAGCAAGCCCGACTGCCAGCTGACCGGTTTGCTGTCGATTTGTTTGCCCTGGTAAAGTATAAATTATCCACAGCACAGCACAAACCAAGCGACAGAGAATACACACTTAAATATTTAAATTCCAACGTTGCAAGAGCGCGCGCGCACACGCTCACATTATTTCGTCCGAGGTTGGTTCGAAGATGGGTTTTCCCTCCTGCAAGGTTGTAAAAGTTCCTTCCCTACCCCACGGTGCAGTACAATCTTTTAAATCATTTCTAGTTACTTGCTGGTACGAGCTTCTTCTGCTGCCACTGCTGCTTCCTTTGCGTGTTTTGGCATTCCGTTGATTATGCCGTTGTCATTAACCTCATTTCTTATGATAGCAATTTTTGCAAATGGACAAGCCAACTGGAGAGTCTGCATTTAGGGGTAACTATACCAACCAACGAGATGGAAATGATTAGTTTTACACCGAGAGAGAGTGAGAGAGAGGGAGTGAGAAGGTTGTGTTGGTGGAAAACTGGAAGTTATTTAAATATTGAGCTAGTTCGGGCACGTTCTGGCATTCTTTCAACCAATTTCCTTTGTGTGTGTGTGTGTCTTTGTGCGTGAAAGAACACAAGTGCCGATGGAATGAGTTACATTTATCATCCTAGGATGCTAATGGACTAAGACCGATGCTATTGCTTCATTGTAAAACTGCATGCTAATAATTGGGAGTCATTCCAATCTTTACCCAGATTCCTTTTTCAAAATAAGGGACCCTAACAAAAGGAATTTTTAATTTATTTTTTTACCTGAAAATTTAAAGTCTTTCTAAAACTTAAACTGAAAAATTAAATGGTAGTTGTATTGGCATTGGTCCATTCGATTTTGTTCGATTTTTGTCTAGTGATTATTTAAAAAAACAAAAATCCTTACAATCATTTCCCAACGTGTAAACAAACTGAAGAGAATGAGATGAATGTCTAACAACAAAAAAACAAAGCAGACAAAAAGTTGCACAACGTATCAAGTGGTTGACTCGCATTGCATCGGATTGCAGCACACCCGGAATGCAGCGCCACCGGACGCCACACTTCGCAATGCATCGATGCACCATCACACCCCACCGTGTGCGGTTCAATAAACTTCGCTTCGATCGCTGCTGAACCGTACTGGAGCTGTGACCGTAAGCGTAACACAGCTCTTCCTAATACAGCTTACAGCTCAGTGGTCCGACCTGTCCCCCCACGGGTCACAGTGTCGGAAGGAGAACGAACAGGTAGACGTGGAAGGTGTGTCTGGCACTCTTATGTTGATGCTTCAATGGTTCAATCAATGCGACAAGCTGGACCCGCTCCAACCCAAACGCATTGCCACCGATGCCATGTTGATGTGAAATGTTGTTTAGGGTAAATGCTTCCATTTAACACGTTTTGTTGTCGAACCGTTCGGTGGTAGTGGTAGACCAGTTTTCTATCCTTTTTTTCCCCCCAGCCCGTCATCGGTCCCAGTCCGGTGTGAAAGTAGAGAGAAAAAAATCGGAAAAGCAAAATCTACTACATTAAATCCACACTCAGCACGGAAGCGAACGTCATTGTGATTGTGTATAGTGCTCGATATTGAACGATGCACATTATTAATTGAGTGATGATACTCGAAAAGGAAAAATGGGTAAGCAAACAAGATAAAAAAAAAATCACATCCTCATCGCCGAGCGGCAAAAATGACAGCGGTTTATGCAAACAGATTAACCTCCGGTGGAATGGGATATCGGGTTTGATGTGGTTTAGTGACCAGAAGTGGCCGGCAATTAGTACGACACAATATGCGATGTCTGGTTTGGTTTTTTTGTCTTAACTGACAGAAACACATTGGCTATGTTTTATAAAATCCATCCACTTTACTGAAGCTCACGTCGAGCAGGATAAAATTGAGATACGACACGTTCGTATGAAGTGCAACTCACCTGTCTAATCAGAATGTACTCAGGTATGGGTGAGATCACTAGAATGTGCTTCAAAACCATTGTAAATTATTCTGCAGATGTAGTGATGTAGGATTTTTGTAATGTGTATTGTCTAAAAAGTGGTATTTATTCAATTTCTTCAGCGATGGTTGGGGATCTTTCACTGTGGTTCGGATGTTGCACCTTTGGACGTAAGGTATACGTCCGATCGTGTTGGCTCGTAAAGATCTAGTGAATTTTATTTCCTACTTCGGCAGTTTCCTCGTACTTGCCACGTCAGTTTATACATGCGGATCTATTCCGCTACATATCGCTTGGAACAATTTAGAATTCGCATATCGTGTACAATTTTAAACTAGCTTGTCTACTCTTCACACTAGCATTAGAGAGGAATCCGTGACTCAGAATTGGAAGCTTCGAAGACCATTTCCTATAAGTTACTCTAGATCCTGGCATACGTTATCAACATATACATCATTGGTTTATGGATCTCCTATGTATAGGGCACTTATCAAAGGATCGAGCAGGTGGCAGAAAACCTCAAGTTGGAGATTAATGAAGTATCCTATGAAAAGCTATCCAACTAACAAATTCTCACTTCACGTACAGATAGTTGACTACACTTTTGAAGTTGTCCAAAATTGTATCTATCTTGGGTCTAAAGGTCAACAACGACAACAGCATTGCGATTCAAAACACCTGTCGCAATGATCGAAGCTGGGATCATATAGAACCTATATAGTTCCAGTGCTTACTACATACGCATCTGAGACATTGATTACGTCCAAAAATATTTATCCCCGTGTGTGCAGAAGGNGACAACAGCATTGCGATTCAAAACACCTGTCGCAATGATCGAAGCTGGGATCATATAGAACCTATATAGTTCCAGTGCTTACTACATACGCATCTGAGACATTGATTACGTCCAAAAATATTTATCCCCGTGTGTGCAGAAGGACAGTGGAGGAGTCACTGTAATGACGAGATCTGTGAGTTGTACGATGAGCTCACTATCGTACAGCGAATTAGACATTCCAGGCTCTGTTGGGCTCGTCATGTCATTCGAATGGCACCGGACAACCAAGTCCATAAAGTCCTTTTAGATCCTACACATGGATAGAGAAGGTATGCTATACCCAAACTAAGATGGATAGATGGCGCTGATACGTCCGCCAGAAGGGCCTTGATATTGGATTGATAGACGACGGCGTTGGTAGACGATCGTGAGTGTTTTTGAGAAATCCTGGAGTAGACCAACACCCCCAATTTTCAAAGGATTTCATCATAAAAATCCGTACACATTTTTTTGTTTGAGTGTTCCAATTATCCTAAGATGTTTACTTCAGATTTTGGCTATTGCTCAGTTTTGCTATAATTCAATTTGTTTCGAGATTTATTGTCATTGAATTAATTTTACTGTTTCTCTGTTCATATTTGGGATTTTTTACTTTAAGACTTTGCTTTTAATTTAATTTAATTCTTTTGCTCGAGTTCCTTTCGTATAACTGCTTCGTGTTTGTGATTGTTTTATGTTTTTAGAAGAATCAGATTCATAGTGTTGAGAGGATGTGTTAAGTTGAAAATAACACCTTCTTCAGTTAGCTTTGAATTTATACAAAAATTCTTGTTCTGTATTCGATTTGCATAACTTATGGCGCCAGCAAATCGAATCATTTGTTCCATGTTATAAACCGGTACCAATGATTTTAAATTGTTTACAAAGGACTGTTTACTATTACTTCAGATCCTTCAAGCTGGCGTACTAACAAACCCCAGACCATGCACAATTTGTACTCTCCCCCTTAGTGAACAGCATCCAACTCGTTCGGTTCACTGTTTTTTGTGTGAAAGGTTCACGATACCGCCACACTTCATATTCTCTTTTTACTAGCTAATGAAGTTAGCCGCACGTTCGAGGGAAAACATTTTCATAAACATTCTCTCAAAAAACCCGACACTAACCCGTACCACGGCCACAATCCCTTATGGATGGCGTACACGGAAGGTCTCTGTACGGTGCAAGCACGGTGACACGTTGCGCTGTGGTGCCCAATAAGTCGCGGTAAGCAAAGCCCGTACACCCGGTGCCAGTTGGTACCAGTTGGCACCGATCCATCCAACGGTACCGGTGATGAAGCGCACTGATCGGTATGAAAATCAATCAAAACCACAATCACGCACAGTCCAGCATTCTGCACACGAGAAATCCCTTTTCGCCATTCAGCACAAATCGTTCGGATGGACATATGCGTTGTGCTACAGTCTACTGTTTTCGCACCTGCAAATGCAACCAGTTTTGCAGCAGCACGAATGCTAACGGGAATGGGCCAAAAAGGGGCAAGTATACATAGGACACTGGCGAGTGGCAAGGTTGAATCGAAAAACGCGTAATGGAACGAGAGCGAAAGCGAACCGTACAATTTTTGGCAAATGCAACCAAAAACCCGACCTTCACCGCCAACCGGGTGGCTGCAGCTGGTACCGGTTTTGCATGGAGATTGGATCACACCCGGGTAGGATGAGGGGGTTTTAAAATTTGTGCTCCGCAATACTGCAATTGCATCACTTAAGCGATGATTATTATGCTCCGTCAGGGTCGCATGAACGATCCTGCACGGAATACCGAAAAACCCCGAAAACCATACAACCGGTGACCGATAACGAGTGCTACGTTGGCCAAATGAAATTTAAGCGTTCGCCAATTCGTACACCGATGCACTGCTGTGTCCGCACGCACGCATATCACCATGCTCACCATTTCGGCCAATTGGTCGTCGAGTACCTCGAGGGGCAATAGACTTCCCGCTCACAATAAAACTCAATTAGACGCATTCATTGCGATACGGTTCGCTAAATCATCCGGTAGCCATAACCAGGCAAAAAAGGTACCTTCAACCTTAATCTGTACCATCATTTCGAAGTGCACGATAATGTGTCACAATTTGTGGTTTTCTGCTAAAAGACCCGTTGGTGGATCTTTCACTGTGAAATGCGATTGAAAACCTGGGGAGGGAAATTTTTTTCGTTAACTCGATATGCATTTATTCCTTGCACTTTCAAGATCTACCCCTATACGAATCAAGATCGTAACGACTCCGAAAAGCGATCTCTTCTGACCTAGTTCTCCTTTCAGACGCAACCGGTACATACTTCCCACTACAGACCCCCCGTGAGGGAGGGAGCCCACTTTCCCCTTCGCAACGCATTACACGTCACGGTGTAATGCAATGCCGCAAAGAATCAGCGAGCGAGAAAAGTAAACCAGTTCTTGATTTGAACGGGTTCGCCGCTTAACTGGACTCCTGTAATAAGACGATTACGCCTGTAGCGCCTGGTTAAAAGGCGGGCTCTTGTCTTGCATCGATAGTAACAGTGGTTTGACAGCAAATCGTGCTCGTACTACGCCTCATTAAAATGAAAACAGGTCAAACTCTTAGTTTCCATCCAGCCGGAGCACTTTTAGCGCTTAGCTTATCATTTTCCTTAACCTAACACTTCAAACCCAATAGCACGAACATGACCGGGTGCCGCGAGAAGTCGGTGCCAATCTAATTGACAGTTTGAGGGCTCAAACCTTCCGGCATCGAATCGATGCAGCGGCATACCCTCCCCGGGGATGGGGGACAGGAAACCAGAACCAGAAGACAAACTTTCCCTCAGCACAATGTTCCCACTTTCACTGTCCTGCAGGATATTACAGCACCGGGCAGCTGTGATCATGGCTAATCAAACTAATGACAATAATTGTACCCGCGCAAAGGCACAACTATTTCCTTCCGCCATTTTCTCCCCATTTTCACTAGCGCAGAAAAACTTCCCTTCAAGTGAAGTTGCGTGGAAAACTCGCTCACCCGTTTGGGTGTAGAAATTCTGTACCAAAGGCCATGATTGATTAACGGTTAGCATCAGCATCGAAACACCTGATGTCCGGAGGGAGGTATTCGGGAAAAAGAAATAGTTCAGCGCTGTGTCCTAATTCGATCGGGGTTTCGATTACGCCTTTCTGCCATGCTGCTGGATGCTGTTGGTTAGTGTGAGAACTTTCATTTTTTTCTTCTTTGGCACACACACACACTGTTCTCTTATCGGCACAGGGTGAAAGTGAAAGGAAAGTGATTTTTGTTTTCGTTTCTGACCATGACCCTACCGAAATGTGTGCCAGCTGATACCACCTGATTCGTGGAAAATGGAATTAATTTATCCGGTGTGCCGAATGGTTGATGGGGGTTTTTTTTCTTCTAAAATGTTCCGGTTCTCGGAACTGCTTCATACAGCTGACGGTGCTCAATGCTTTATTTTTTTGGAAGACATTTTATTTGCTCTAGAAAAAGTGTAATTTAAAGGATTCAAGTATCTAGAGTAATCTTAAGGATTTGGAGTTTTCTGCTTGAAATAATTTACATATATATACACATCAATTCCAATTCAAATCAAGAAATTTGAAGGAGTCTCCTAAGTCCCAAAAACAACTTTAATTTGACTACAATAAAAACAACTTAAATTACGACACAAACAACTACAACTTTAAGGAAGCGGAAAATATCTTCCAAACAAATAAACCCATAAAAAACAACATCAATAAAAATTAACATTTTAATAGTACGGAGATAAATCTATGCATACGATCATAACCATGCATCATAACCGACGATACCGTGTCGTGTCCTTAACCTATTCCTTCAACACAGAACACAACTCGAACAAACTTTTGAATGTTTTTACACTCATGAGCACACCACTCGTTGTTGCCGGGGTTGCATTACAAATTAAGCCCTTCGAAGCGTGCGATGATTGCATCGTAAAGGTCACCATTATCCTTCCCACGAAGGGGAATCCTTCCACAACCGACTGCTAGCGACCAAAAACGCTAAGCAACCGCCGCACCGCAACTTGGCCTAATCTAACTTTGAAATGATAAACCATTTCACCCAATGTAATAACCGATAACACCTACCGATGCAAAAACTTTACCATCCGTATGACATGCCGCGAAACATGCGTCTTCCAAAAACGCTAGCGACATGGGTACCGTCCCACAAGACAGCTCCTGGGTGTGAAATTTGCATCCATTGCATTTCGATGCACCGTAAAACTTCGTGCAATCCGTGCAAAAGCTTTTGTCCTTTTCGAACACAGCTGCGATGAGGGGGGGGGGGGAGAGAGAGTCAAAAACTCCCATTCTTTATCCGTTTTGCACACTCGGGCCACAATGCCAAGCGCGGGAGCACGATTGCTTCGGTTCTAAACTTACCAAATGCGAGATTGTGTACGACACGATGGCGAAGGTAAGCGAATCTTCTGCTAGTGGAACAATAGGAAAATCGTTCTAAGAAAGCTGGCGAAAATCCGCAACTGACAGCGTGAAGACGGGAACATCTTCTCGTGTGTGTGCGATGCTTCCCCACACCTTCACATTCTCCACGTCGCCAGGACACGGAAAAGGAAAACTTCAAATTAACAAAAACCTTCCGCCAGACACGCGGCACAAATCTGTGCACCCGTCATCGAAAAACCCGACAAAAGCGGACGGGTTCTTGGTCTTGGGAAAGTTGCTCCTTGCGGCTATGCCTTGTGCCCGTGAATAGACGACCAGTTTCTGGGCAAACCGAACGGGCAGAAGTTACCATCGCGTCTTTGCAGAATGATTCGTGGTCGATCGTAGCATTAGGAAGCATCTTTCATCATACTTCTCCGCGGTGCGCGCGTGTTCCTCACGCGACCTCGCATAAGCTACAATCACCGGGAACTGACTCACTGGGTGAAAATTTATCACCCCTCCAGAAGTTGCTTTTGCGTACCGCATAGTGACCTGAATATGCGAACGGGGATGCTCGCCGAGGATGCTTACGATTCGACTCCTGCCACCGAACAAAAACGCTTCCAGAATCAGTTCGCGACGTAGAATTGAAGCGGAAGAGAGCACACAAAAGAACTGGTCGAGGAAGGGTTGGAGGGAGCGGGAATGGGGGTGGAAAAACCACCAGGACAATGCCACGACAAACGAATGTTTTCCTCATTCAGCAAAGCCAAACTCATTAAAATCTGTCATCCGGTGGTGGGCGCCACTGGGGGACGACACTGAGGAGAGAAGAAAGCACAGAAGATGGTCCAAGATGGTGCACGATAGAGCGTCCGCAAACTGAAAGAAAGCGAAACACTCCACTCCAAAGATGCAGATTATATCGTGAAGCGCATAACCGGGACGTGCGGAAACTGGAACTTCTTCCCGCAATCCTACAATCACAACAATCTGGTGACGAAAAGTGAGAAAACTGTTTCCGAAAACTGAAAACCTACTTATCAACCGGCCGCCTTTCTTCGCGTTTCGGCAGCGTAACCGGCAAAACTCTAGGGCGATAGTGACAATAGCACCGCGAAATCACAGACGCACAGGCGGACTGACAAACCCTGGTGCCCGCCGGGTGACGCCATGTCTGGTCGGGGAAAAAGAGGGAAAGAATAAACAGCACGCTTCGCCGCTCAAATGGGCCGCCCCAAACTTTGCAGCTTGATTTTAAATCAAGATAATGAAATTAAACAACACAATTTCAAAGTTTAATTGGACTAGCCGAGGACTAGCCGAGGACGACGACGACGACTACAACGCCGGCAAAAAGCCCACGCGCGCACCGCATTCTTACCGTTCGTTCGTCGGTGTCAATTGGTGTCGGTTTCAGTTTGATTCGGGCTTCTCGGGTTTGACGCTGGGAATTTAAGGCATAAGGTCAGGTGGGTTTTGTGACAGAGGTTTTGTCTGAATTAACTTCACGGGAAGTAATGATAGGGATGAGCATGGTCGGGCCGCGAAGACATTACTTCCACCGGCGAGTCTGCTGTAAGCTTTTGTGTAAAGCTTTACAAAAGCATTTTGCTTTTCTTTCCTGTGAAATTACGGATTACGGTATGACGGTTTTAGGATTTCCGACCGGACAGTGAGCATGCTAATATCGTGTTAGTTAATCGACTCCATTTTCTTCCAAATTCTTGGCCCAATATTCGACGTCTGCTATTCAACACCAGCGCTATAAACACGGTATGAAGTATCCTTTAAAACTGCTTTCACAACCGTACTTAAGACTTTAGTAATGTTCTCTATTGTTGTGTCAAAAAAACGCTACAAAAATCAAACATCTTTGCAGTTTGCACGTCAAATAGGATACTGGAAAAGTAATTTAAAAAAAAACCAGAAACTACTCTGTATTATATTTCTCTGGTATTTTATTACCTTTCTGCTTCACATTACGTCGATCGGTTAATTACCCACGGGTACGACTTTTAAATTATTGATTGATCAATTGATATTATTGATTTTAAATATTGAATCATTCAAGCATATTAAGCACTAAAAGACTATATAAGAAGTACAAAAAAAAACACGCCCAAAAATCAACAAGGACATTCAACAAGTAATTGGTTATATAAACGTCTTTTGAACCACCAAACTCCGCGCAAACAACGCTTGAAATTCTCATCCTCCTCATCAACCTTCAAGTCAATAATCATAATTTTTCTCATACATATTTTTTTTCTGCTCCAAACTGCTTCAAACGTTTGTGGTCGCTTTGTTTCGTTCGGAAAATGAAAAACCACAAAACAATTATGCTGCGTTCCGCAATAACCAAACAAAAAAAGGGGTGAGAAAATATACACCCCGTGATATCATTCCATTACTCATTCATTGTCCGTACGATAATGGTGAACAAAGTAAAACAATTTGATTGGGAACGTAAAAGTGGGGAAAAAAAGCAAACCGATGTGAATTAACACCTTTGGCGTATGCTTAACCCAGCGTCAACGGAGGGCACGTCAGCGGGAAAGCAGCTAGAAAGGCTAATAAACTTTGTGGTATTGAAAATAAACCACCCAAACTTACCACCAACGCAGCCAAGGGTGAGAAAATGTGGAAAATTGTTTAACTGCGCGACACAAACTGTCTCAAGGACGCGAAGGGAAGTCACGCGTTATGTCACGCGCCATGCCTTGAAAAGTTGCTTCCAACTGATGGTGATAAATACGTTATGAATGCTGCTTGATTAATTAGTTTCGTAATGGGTACTTGGAATGGAAACGAAAAAGCCGGAAAATTGCAGTTATTGTTGAAAATATGATATAAATGAAACCGTGCCACACTAAAAAAAAAGGTTTCAACTAGGGCAAACTGTTCTTCGCACGAGGGTTTTTTTGTTAAACAAAGTGCATATGTACAGTTAAGATCGAGCGTGAAAAAGCCAACATTTCCTAACTGCTGTAAGCACACCAGCTCAGCTTTGATATCCTTTTGCCTTTTTTATTTAACAAATTCAACCGTTTTTCACTAAACAGAACACACCTGGAACTTGGATACGTATCACAGGCAAGTGGCAAACTGTTGATGATAAAGAAGGATTATCAGCTTTCCTATATTACACTCTCTCTCTTTACCACTCGTACCGATTTTAATCTCACACAACATACTACTCACTTACACGTCACGCGTGAAAAATCCCTCACAGCAGTCAAAGTGCCGCCAGTAAAAAGACTCGCCTTCGAGCATCTCGCCATGCTGACAGTATGCAGATTTTCGGAACGCTTGTACGTTCATACAAGAATCGTGTACCCAAGTACACAGTGTCCCACAAGAGGAAAGAAACATAAAATAGTGTGCGCAATGTTTGCTGGAAGCTCTCCACAAGTATAAAGGGAAAACGACGGTCCAGAGCGCTTCCATTGCTGCCACTAGCACTATGGACGCTACAAGAACTTCTCAAACAATGCCTTCTTGTACCTTCACCCTAGGGGGGTTTCTCGCCTCTTCTTGAACATCCCAAAAAACCGGGCTGATCCCGCAATCCCGCAATCCGTCGGAGCAAAGTTCAGAGTTCATTAAAATTATGACTGCAACACCGCCATCATCGCGTGGACGCTCCAACGGGAGCAACTGTCATAATCCGCTATTGTTCACCCAGTAACGCCAGACCGCTGTTACCTGTAATCCCTCGCGGGAGTTAGCTTTAGCCAGTGTGGCAGGCAAACTTTAGCACCATTCTTCGCTAGAGATGTGTGCCATTGTTCCCCCCCCGGGGCCCATCTCATTCTCGCACATTCTCACCTGTGAATGCTAGGTGTCAGAACACTATGGGTGCTCCAGTTTTCCAGATTCGCGAATAAAAAAACCGGGATGAAAATGTACAGATATCCTGAAGTGGAACAAGCATCTTTCTCATGGTACGCAAACCACTACCACTCTAATTATTGCACCTGTGACACATATCCAGTTCACTCAGCTGTGGTGTGAGCTACGTCTGGAGCATGATCTCCATTGCAATGCAGTTGTAATAATTGAATTAAAGATACCGCTTTTGCAGAAAGTTAATTAGAACAATAATCAACTATGGGAAAATGTTTTGTATTTAAAAACATTTTCATCTAAATACTAAACGATATATTTGTTTAGTCATGTGCACAAAAGTTTGTTCAATTTTTGAAATGGCATGATGTTTTTTCTGGTGTATTGTCTGTAAACCGAAGATGAAAAAATAAAAAAAAAACACAGTTCATCAGTTTTGTTCCTTTTCACTTGACTTGATCATAATTTTTCGATAGAAAAGCCGCTTAAAAATAATTAAAGGAACAAACTTTGAACAACAACAAAAAGCAACTCACTCAACGCACAAAAAAAAAAATAAACTTCTCCCATAGCTTCATTTTTTCCTCCCCATTTTATTTTTCAAACCTTCACAACAAGCTGCAGTAGTGCCATGATAATAGGATCGAAGTACAAGCGTCAAGTACTTTGAACAATTCACTCAAAAAAAAACTCACCGACGTTCTTTATGCTTTCACCGTTCAAAACATCACTACACTTTGTACAACTTTTGCGCATCATACTAACCTTTCCCGAATGTACAAGATAATGATGCTACATTTCCTGGCTCTTTTGACTTTGGGGAAAAAACATAATTTTTCCTCCCCAAACTTGTGTGCATTTGTTTTTCTTTTTTTTTTTTTGCTACTTTAAAATTTTTCCTCTGTATCTTACACGAATTTACAACTTCAGTAAGTATGTTTTCGATCGATCCGTGCGATCACAAACTTTACGATTGCGATCAATAATAGAAATGTGCTAAAAATTAACTATCACCAAAACAACTATGTAAGTAAGAAATGCTCCGTTCCAACGTGTAGCTGGACTACATTCAACAAAGCTCATTAAAGTGCTCACGTTTAGGCGGATTGAGTTGTAAAAGTTCCTCCTTCGTCGTACATTCCCACAACGTAACGGTTGCCGTGGTGCGAAGTTGGTAAGCGTCTTTCCCGTACGATTCGTTCGGAATAACCAACAATGGCCCCCCGTCCGGAAAGAAAAACTACATACTTCCACCTGCGGGTACCAACAACTGAACCAACATTCAGAGCAAGATGTACGGTCGGATTGTAGCATCACGCCGACACGGGTACCATTTAACGGTAATGGCAAATTACAGACCCATTTGTGCTTGGCTACAGCGTCATCTGCTATGCCTACGGTTGCAGAAATTAAGCGGCCCTATCTACCCCTCCATTCGATCCCAACAAACTCTGCGGGCCAAAAACGGCACGAGCCAACAAATCTGATGCAAGCTTCATGACCATGTCATGTAGTACACAATCGCGGGTGGAATTATTTATGCTCACCGATCGGTTCCGATCAGATTAGAACTGGTTAGCTTCTCTTTGTTTGCATCAGATGGACAACATTACACCTCAACGGGGAGCGGGAACCAGCAGGAAAAGAGTAACCAGATCAGATAAGATGCAGCAGTGGTACTTTGTTTTGATCAACCGCAACATGTTACCTGATGGTAATGATTGGAAATCTCCATTAAAACTATACTGCTAATGGGGAAAATGTGCAAAACTTGTTCAAACTCAATTTAATTATTGGAAACAGAACATTTAATGGATATTATGTCGTTGAGTTTTCAAGTCTTTTGACAGGGAATTAACCTCAAATATTGGATTAAAAAAGATTTCATTGTCTTTCGTTGTCGATATGTTACCGATAATGTAAATAATACATGAAGAGAGAAATTCGTGACTATTTTCACGTGGAACAATGTTATCTCCACTCCAATGTCCATTCCAATGCACGTTGGGCATTTGCCTGGAGAAAAGTCGAATAATCAACTTGGAGTTTTCGTTGATTTCGATTTTTTCACTCAATTTTTAGGTTCTTACCCCTTCTCTTAGGTAATTTTTAGGAAAACACCAAAATTCTAGTTTCCTACTTCAAGAGGATTATTATCCAAAAATGCTCAAAATTAAGCATTAAAAAACAGGGAAAAAACACATAGATTTTGGTTCAGAATTGAAATGTTGCTACTTATTGAGTTTTATAGATATTTTTGTTTAAAGTGCTAGCCGTCTCTATCGTAGATATTCATAAATTCAGGGTGTGATATTATAAATATTAAAATTTATCCGACCCCTTTTTTTTAGTTCTCTCTGATCTATATTTCCTGTAACCACTGTAATCTAACCTAACTATACTACTACTAACGTAATGCTTATCCTAGATCTATACTCGGTAGTAGTATACTACAAAGAGTTTTCAACAATATTGGCGTTGTTTATAATTTGATATGAGTCAATTTGAGGTTTTACTTTCTTTAGAAGATTGCTTATCCGTACAAAACGTTCCACACACCGAACCTTCGGCGCTTTGGACTTCCGAACCTAATTGACTATTTGATTAAATTTTGCATTAAAGAATGTTAAATTAAAGACTAGTCAAATTTGGTAGCATGATACCATGATAGCATGATAGCATAATACGCCGACGATAGAAGTTATGGCAGCTTTAGATAGTCTTGATTTAGAATAAAATATTTCTATAAATAAATAAAAATATTTCTAATTTGATTTTGCTTTTATACCCCTTGTAACAACCCATGATGTTATACAACATTTAACAATATGAATGAATAATTCGTATAAGAAACAGGCATACCAACGCTATCTCGTAGAAAGGTACAAAAACACATAAATTTACTCAAATGCACAATAAACGTTTGATATTATTCCATATTAAGTACAAAATTCCATATTAAGACACAAAAATAATTTTATCCCGATTTTTTCTGCGTGCAATGTCCATGAGAGTTTGACTTCGTAATTTGTCAGAATGTTGATTTTAATTTTTTAAAACATGAGACCTGAAAATTGGAACAACGGAAAAAAATCAATGTAAGATCATCATCAACATTACACTGACATACTTTTCTGGCAGCTGCCTGACATTTACACGGGTACCACCAAGTGTGATCAAATCCAACTGCTGCTAATGAATGCTTGGAATTCAATTAAGAATTTCATCCTCCTTTTCTTCTGCATATTGCATTAAAATGGCTAAGATTGACCATTGCGCTTGTTTTACAAGCAGAAACAATTGCAACGAATGATCCACAAATAGATCGCATCGTTTCGCATCCACCAAGTTGTCTGGGAAGATCTGTCAAGGTCTTTGGTCTTCGTTTCTGCTTGCCCGATGGGGGGTGCTCCCTGCAAACCAGAGACAGTGCTTCGATCGAGCTTTTCCCATGAGCCGGAAAATCAAGAATAGACAAACAAGTACTGTGACCACCGTGAAGGGCACACAATTGTGCAAGAAGCTCTAACGGACCTGAATACCTGAAGATGCATACACTCAAGGCAATGCGGCTGGAATGGCCGTAATGATCGTTTTGTTAGAAGGGAGAAGACAACAAAAAAAAGCATGCTGAACCCACGGAACAAAAACACCCATACCTACTAAACTGGGGCAACCTTGACATGATCCATCGGTCGTTTAAATGCGACCGATTCGAAAGGGATGCCACTTCTAACGTTCACATCTTCACATAGGGTTTGCACATCCTCCCTCCCGCGGTGTTACGCCATTCGGTGGCGTTAGCATCAGAATGGAATGTGCAAAACCAAAATTCAAAAAACGGCCTTGTTCCACGTGGCGGCAAAGCAAAAACAAAACAAAAAAGATAACATTCGACGGTGTGCTGTAACCTTTCACACCATCCGAATAAAGCGTGTCTCCGTTTGTCGCCGACCGGAAAGTGAAAGCATCTCGCACCGCTTCCAAACCGGTGACGAAAAGATGTCAGATTTTAAGAGTCACATGAAAGCAAAGCGTTGTTTTATGTCGCCGGGTACTGATACAATCGTACACTCAGCAAAACACGCGGCTTGTAAGATTTATAGCTTGAAAGGGAAGCTTCGAAAGCGGGGTTTGCTGCACAAAAAATTACCAAAAAAAAAACGAGCAAAAACAAAGAACTAAACCTTTACCGGCAAAGCGAACGGGAACATCATCATTAGCTAATCGGGCCGCTAGTTACACGCTAGTTGGTTAACTATGTAGGAGTACAAATTACTTGGTGTTGGCTTTTGGAATTAACGTGCCGGTTGATAAATGTCAGCCGGTGGCGGTTTCAAATGGTTGAGCTTTCGGAATTTTTGCTCCAAAGATTGGAAATGTGAATTGAAAGTGGTTCCCGTTCACCCACTGCTTTGTTTGGGAATCGGAGTTTGCAAAATGAATAGAGAGCTGTTGTATGAAAAGTAAGGTTAAGAGAATCTTTGCATGATCCTTAACCTGGTTACAAGAACCCTCTCTTTTGAAGGTTACAGCGATATACATAGTCATGTACTCGTTTCATGAAGTACTTCACCAAACCAAAATTTGTAAACTAAATTGAAAAGATTTGTTCCTTCTTTCAATATAAATTTTAAATAATATTTGGCACAAAATTTTAACAGATTTCAGAACATAATGTAATGCAATTCTGAATTCTAATCGAGCACATTAAACATGACATATCAATCTATCAAACGTGCACGTACTTATGGTGTCAGAGTGGTTAGCATTATATTATGTGAATGTTTTCCATCATTTGCTTTACCACAGCATCGTTCCAGCTGTCCACGATACGTCCAAAAACTGTCACTAAAACACAAAATTATGACTATTAATCAGCCAATTAAATGCGATGTGCTTCGAAGCACATCCTGTGGTTTGGGGCGTGCACGATGCCCTCACATCACCCTGGATCTATTTCAACCGATTCAACCATTTGCCAGCGACAAGTGGCCTGTTAGCTTCGGCGAACAAATTCAATCTAGAAACGCTAGAACATCCGAAATGTTCTAGCAGCGACCTCACGTGTAAAACACCTCCAAGCGCTCGGTCATGCGAGAACGTCAATGAGGCAGAGCGCGCGCGCGCTCGCTTGTAATCCATCGACACATTTCATTTAATCAGAAAATTGCCACTAACCACATTCCGCTTCCTCGTCGCCATCATTCGCGCATCAGATTCATCCTTTCTGGGGGAAAAGCCATGTTTTTTTTAGTTTGTTTCGTTCAACTTGCGAAACGACTACGCTTGTCTGCTTCCGATTCGTCAACTGACAACGCTCCAATAACACTTCAACCGACACACTCTGCGGTACAAACCCTGTCAGTGTGGTAAGTGGTCCGGAATGGGGATACTAACCACACCGGGCCTCTGGTGGGTGGTGTACATCATACTGGAAAACCTAGACTAGCGAGCAGGATTATTAGTTTTTCCATCCCATTATTGTCATTAGCGTACGGTCTGCTGGAGACGTCAGGGTCCCTTGCCTAGTGCCTGACGGTTACAGCGCTACAACCCTAGAAACCAGGTTCTGCCCAACGAGATTTGGAACACACCGTAATCACGATGCTGATGATGATGATGATGTACCGCAGCTAAACTGAATTCGTCTCAATTTATAGCTTCACTCATCTTGCTTCTGTTTTGCTTATCCCATCTCTCACTCACTCTCTTTCTCGCCTTCCCTCCCCTTCAACAGATATGCCGAATTCGTTGCACTGATTGCAATCTCGTGCACCCTGTTCCTGTTTCTGCACACCCAAAGCTTGACGTCACGGTTGCGCGAAATGGAGGATCGGCTGCAACCTCCATCCTCGCTGTCGGCTGCCAGTGGTTTGAGTGGTAATTCAATTAGCCAAGGTAAGTCCCAGTTTTCCCCCCAAACCTTTTTCGCAATAGCAACACAAGGGTTTTACCGTAGGAGGGAAGTTGCAGTTCCTGTGGGATGCATCTGGTGGGAGGGGATTTTTTTTTGGCAGTAATACTGAACACACAAAAGCTGTACGTTTCTCGGATGTACTTCGGATGTGTGAAGGTGTCAATCGGGATAAAGACTCATTCATGATGCACTGCCATCGATGTCAATTTGGGATCAGTTGTACAAACGAAACAAGATGGAAATGATGGTATGACGGCGGTTCGTGAACGAATGAAGTAATTAGATCACTCAACAGACTGCATTATAGCATTTTCAGATCAGCGGTAATTTTCGCCTATTGTTCTCACAATAAAATGCGGGATGCTTTAATAAAATTTACTGTGAAGTGCTGCTATAGGAAAACAAAATTCTGGTGATCACCTTACAAAAGAAATCCGTCTGTAGTCTGTAAGAATTCTTTTTTCCAGCTTCTCTAAGCAAGATTCTAATTAAATGTTAAATTATATTTACCTTCACGAAACATCCCCTGCCAATTGGCAATTTTAATAGAATCTACCCCCAAAAACCACCCTTTGATCCGAGAATGGTAATGCCTCGGAATAATTAACTAGAGCAAAATCGCAATCTTTCATCTGATCTTAGCCAATGATTCAGCACCGTTTTCCACACTTTAATTGTTAATGCAAATGAAAACGGCTGCGTGTGATGTTTGCCGCACTAAAATTATGCCACTCGTCCCCAATTCCTCCTCCTCATCCACCAGAGCGCACATAAATTCGTACTGAAATCGTTCAAAATCGAGTGTGTCGTTGCGGTGCTTCCAAAGACGTAAAAGATAACCCTTTGGTGCCCAATTTCGGGCCAAAACGGTCGTCCATTATGGGCTTGCACAACCGATTCATCACTCACGCAAGAAAACATTCAGACTCAGGCACGAAATGATGAGCCACCTACTCTAGTTGATTGACATAACCAGAGACCATCTGCAGACCACACTTGACGAATGACGCCGACCGTTGATCCAGCACGGTACGTTACACTATTTTAGGGCTTGCAGACTCAATAAAGAGTGTTCCGTTTTTTTTTTTGGTCACTTTTTACATTTTCTCTCTGCTTTTGCACTACCTTCCATAATTGTACGCAAGCTACCTATCCATAGTACGCAACCAGGGCTGTCCACACTGCACCATAATGCAGGGCCACAAACGACCCCAAAAGCCCACGACACCTCTTTTAAAGTCATTCCGAATTCCCGTCCCGGGGTTTTTGTCTATCCATCGGATGGAAAACCATCAGCATTACATCGCGTAACACAGCGTACCGGAGAAATGGACCGATCCAAAAGATCTCCGGCCGGTCTAATGGGAATAGCTAATGAAACGCATCTGTGGACATGATGGTCAGCAGTGTTTACGCACGGGCCAAAAATTGCCAACCCATTACAGGCAATTAAACAGTCCAAATACGATGAACGATCGGAATCGAGCGCACTGCTATCGACGTTACATTCAATTTGCTCAGAGCTTTTATGGTTTTGATTTTGACCATAAATCGAAGTCTGTTTTTCTTTTCTTCAATCTCATATGTTTGACAACCTACGGTCCTGAAAATTCCGATAACCGTTCCTCTATATTTTCTTTCTAGTGTGCGGGGGAAAAGCCTAATTGAATATTTATAATTATGTGCACACTTAGAACTCGAATGGCAAACCCTTTGCCTTTCCTCTAACCCTCCATATACTGCGTTATGTTTGTTTTATCATTTTCATTTATTTAAATTCAACCCCACAATCACATCGCCTCACATACGATCCCTTGATTTATTGAATTTCTTCTACTGTAAACTGTTTACTGTATAATTATTTCACCCCAATGCACACAATGATTGGTGTTAGTAGGGTGGATGGTTAAATAATTTTGTATTCTAAAGAAACACGTTCAAATCAAATATTGGTTGGAACCGGCATTGGAAGTTTGATGAGGTACGAAAGGATTGTGTTGAAAATTCAAAATTTCAAGCACATCAACGTCGGTTTTTAAAATCATGGTGGTGTTTGAAGTTATTTTTAATAAAGTATTTTTTCCACTAAAAGAAATATTTGAAACATTCGATTCATTTAGAAAACTATAGTGTATTGGAATGCGTTCGAAGCGTAAATTAATTCAATTATCTGACCAATTATCATGCAGTGCAGAACAAATTAAAAACTAACATACCATCAATACAATATTATCTATCAATTATCCTAATTTAATTAGAATGTTTGCATAGCACAATCATTTCTAGAACACCGCCGTCTCCGTGCACTTGTCCATTCCAATCGAAACCATAATTCTGCTGAAATAAATATCCCTTGCATTCCCATGAATTATCCCACCATCTGAAAGTACAGCGATACGATTGGTCCACTCCATTTCTCAGTTTAAAACACACACTCCGGTGGTGTGTGGATTTGCGGCCAATAATGCGCATTCCAAAACAAAGCGATTCCTTCCATCTCAGTACCCTTCACTGGCACCAAGCCAACGGTGCGTGTTGAAAAGCTGTGTTTTTCTCACCTTCATCTTCTACATTTTCCAAGCCCCGTTTGCGATCCCTTCCCTTCGCAATGGCTGCCAAAATGTATTGACTTCTAACGTACCCATTTTTTATGTATCACAATTTACATCAATTTAATATCATTCGATGGTGTTTGCGAAGTACGATAAGCCGCACGCACGCAGAAGACAGCTGACGGGATGTGTGGGAGTGCAGTTCCCTAATCATCGTCGAACATGTCACGTTCACCACACAGCCACCTCCGTTGTAGCAGGTTCCTTACAATCCTATTACCTCACACGCATACACCGTGTGTGCGCATTCCTTTTAAACGAACGCAAAGAACACGCGAATGTCAAACGGAGGGATAGGTTTTTCTTTTTTAGTATGTTTCACTCGAATCCGCTCTACTCCTTTGGCCGTTACCGTTTTTGAAGCAATTTTCATCTCCAATTCTATCATCAAACCAATTTAAGGGTTGCAGCAGAGCAACTGGGCAAATGTACGAACGTGCGGGGCGGACGTGCAACGGTACCAACACCAACACGCTAGCATAAAACTTAATGAAGCATAATATTACAATCCAGCCGGCAAAAATATGTTGCATACATATTATTACCCCGATGGCAATTCGAAGCAATTGACATGACCCAGTTCACGCGTGCTGAGATGATGTTGGAGCCATTAGTGAAGTGAAGAACGGAGAACGTTTTTGGTGGGGCCGTGTATTTTGCTTTTTTTTTGTTGGACGTTGACGACTTTTCCGGCACCGTGTTGACGGTGAAAAGTCGAAGAGTCGTGAAAATGGGAACGGAAATAATGTTACGAAGAGGCAATCCTTTCTCACTCCATGTTTTTTGCACATTTTTGGTTCGGATTTTGGCTTTTCTTTTATTGCGTTTTTTTCTCTCTCTCTCTCTTTCTCAAGCGATCCTCGGCCAAATGCGGGAAAATCATTTTTCCTCACAGGGCTACTAGAGGTTTTTTCCCCCTCCGCAAGGCAGCAAGATAGACACAACACCAGTGGTAACCACATCCACTACTTGATACACAATTCTCGAATCAAAGCCAATCGAAACCATCCGGAAGCGACCGGGCATGAAACGTGCATGAAGTGAAAATTTATTTATTTGATTTTTCCGGCTTCAGCACTCCGAGCTTTCGAGCCCGCCATTTTTTCTCTCTCTCTCCCTCTTCTTTGCCCGTCTGGCTTCTGTTGCCTTTATATCCATTCACCGATCGACTGATTGGCGAGAATTGTTGGGCTTTCGGGGTTGTCGAGCATCGAACACTGGGAAGAAAGTATCTTCCCAAGGAAGATGGCGAGTCAGTAGTTTTAGATTCATCGTTTATACGAAAGGTGCGGTGTATGTGTGTGTGTGCATGTTTGTGTCTGTATTTTAACGGACTCACACTGCCTGGAGCACAGGCGCCCAGCAGTCCCAAGATGAGACGCCATTTATCGTACGGTCTAACCCGCCCAAGTGCAGCATCCGCATGTTTTGCCAAAAACCTGGGGAGGAAGTGTTTCCGGTATTCAATTTATGCAGCACACGGGTTTCCCTTCATCCTCTATATTTCTCCCTGAGTTCAGTCTCTCGCTCTCTCCCCCAAAACCCATCCTTCGCCTCCCGGACAGGCTCCTTAATCGACTGAATCGAACGTGAACGGGGGGATCGAGTTCTGGCTCCTGCAGCGCACAAATCAACGCTACCCCGATCGTAACCGTGCCACACCATTTTAAGCCGCGTGTTGTTTTCATTTTTCCGCACCAAACTTACCGATGCACTTTTTAATTTATTGGAAAACCACAACCCCATGGCGCACTGGCTGTATGGTGCAAAACCGTGAAGCTGGGAAAATGGCACCCACCCGTTACCGCGCGCACGCTGCTCACCGTCCCCGATTTTGGGGAAGAAAAGCTGAAGAAAAAGGAGTTCTTGAGTAGTTTGACTTTTTGGCCGTTCGCCATGGAACGGCATCGGTTACGAGTCTTGTTTCTTTCCGATCCACACACACACAGAGATAGACAGGATGTGAACCACTTGAGCAACAATAACTTTAACATCTTCGTGAATCCAATGTTCGCCGCTCGGTATAACAGGGAAAACGTTTACAATGTCTTTTTTATTTTTTGGCCATTCTAACCATTACAACCATGGGTGCCGTGCGAGGTAGCCATTTTTCTGCACAACTTAATGATAATTTTACACACTTTGCTCATACAAAACTGATAAAACTATAAATCTTCTTACAATGGCGAATATCCAGAGCTCCATGATGGATGCCCCAAAATTATGGCGAGTGCCATATAAGTGCCAGCTAAGAAAACAAGCAACTTAAAAATGTTACTTTTATTCTTCTTTAAGTTTAATTTTTTAAATAAGCATTAAAAGCTACCCTGTCACTACATGCTTAGTAATTGTCGCGTTTGCGACAAGGTTGTTTAACTTTTCTCGTGCAAGGTTTGTTTACGTTTTTAATCGAGCCGGTAGCGAGAAAATAATCTTGAATTAAATTAAATTAATTTAAACAAAGATAATTATAATAAGTAATAAATTTATTGTTTTGATAAAGTCGATGAGAAAGGCAAGTTTATTAAGCCTATTGACGATGTTTCAAAACAACGGACCATCAAGAAAGTTCGTCGCCGGATGCTGTTGCACCCGAATCAGAATCTGCAGTACCGCAGATTTGTTCATTATTTTCTTGTGTGTTTGGCACTGGAAAATCTTGCCATAATTTTTCCAGTACCCAAAAGAAATTGTAACAAGATAAATTGGTGAACTAAGTTGTTTTTGCCCACCACGTCATACACCGGGCAAAATACATCCGGGATCGAATATAAGAAGTCGGATAGCACCCCTAATTGATGCTTCCAAGCAGCTTCTAGTAGTATAAAGATAAACACATTTAAATTTGAGTGAAAAGAAACTCAACAAATTTGTATTAAAATTCATCAATTTATACATTTTGCTTAATTTCCCAAAAAAAGCTTCTTGGAATAGTCCTTATTTCAGTTATTGGAATTGATAAAAACATTGCTAAATATTTGCAAACAATGTTTTTTTGTTCATGTAGAACGGGCTGGCCGTATTGATCTAAATACTCAAGTTAATATGATACCATTTGACGAATAGCATTCGCAGTATTCAACTGCTGGAAAAATATTTAAAAAATGACAATTTTTCTAACTGCAGTAAAACATTTTTCTCCGAGCAAAAAAAAACCACTGCATCACAAAATACTTCATTGAAATGATATTTTCACCCACAAAACGTGCTTGTTTCATTATTCCTAAAATGCAAAACGAAACGAATCAGCCACCGATTCGAGAGCAGCAGAGATGCCCCACACACACATCGACAACAAGGCGGCGTGTCTGTTGTGGCATCAAAATTGGATAAAACAAAATTAAACTACTTCCAATTTTGCAAACAAATTGTCAAAGCGGAAACACGATCCGCACGATATTCGGACAAATTTTGCGGTCGTTGTTATGGTGCTCTTCTTTTACCACGCGGATAGCTACTACCGAAGTGCTATCAGCGTTAAGCGAGAAATCGTACATGCATATATGATACCTAAGCGCACCGTGCAGCAAGGATGAAGCCCTCGAGCAACAAGCAAAACCCCTAGCACTCGCCTAGCAATATCCTGTGAAGAAGCCTTTTAAAAAAATACACTTTTACACACACACATCATCATTCGATCCAATAACGATCGATAACGTTAAATTGATCATATTCCACGCCACTCACAGCTCAATCTCGGGCCCCTATTCCTGTCTGCACCGAGTTCACAGTACATGCAAGACCAAAAAAAAATATCAGTCTAGCCGACCAGATTGCGGGAACGATGAAAAGTTTGCTTTTAACACGTCTACCCATTCCGAACGGATCCTGGCAACGGTAGTCGGTTACCCCGCGAGGCAATGGGAAATGCGAGGTAATGCCAACGGGTAATACCACGAGCAAAAATTCTATTCCATCTAACAAAAAAAAACACACTCAGATAACACAAGCTAGATAGAGCGAGAACCATACGACATCGTGGAAAGATGAATTCAATTTATAGTAATTGAACGGCACACGCGCGCTTAGACGATGCAGCATGATACTCGATATGAAGCAGAAAAAAAATATTTTACTCCCCTAACTGTTTGGGGGGATTGTAGAAATGAAATTGGTGCTATTTCAAGGGTGGGGCAAAAAATCCTATAACATGAAAAAAATTAAATTATTACATTTATGCTAGTTCTGATCCGGTAGATGGTGCGGTTATCAACGTTTCATAAATTATAATCACTATAGTAAATGGCCTAAAAAATCGACTTTTTAATCTACTGCACAGTAATAAAAAAAGTTTACAAAAATTAAAATAATTTCAAGAATTTCACTTAAAGAGTCGGAACCATTTTTGGATTCCGTTCAAGTTGAACTAGAAACTGATAAGAATTCCACGACTCCATTTTCTCGACTATTCCAAATAAAAATTGACCTCAAAAACCCTATAAAACCTTTTGCTAACTATTTCTAACACTTTGCTAGTGAAAATTAAACAAATATTTCCACCCAACATGATAACAAAAGCTGACACCTTAAAAGCTTAAAAGCTGCTCAAGAAAGTTTGCAACTCTAAAAGCAACTCCAACTACTTCAGTCAATCAGCTGGCCCACATCAAAGTACAATCGAACGGAAATGTCATGGCGGCCGTCTCTAACGCCGCAGACCACTGGAATTAAAAGGCTTCCCCCTACTTGTTATCGAACATTGTGCGATAAATTGATCCAATAAAAACCTTCTCCATATTTCTGCACACTCCACCCCCGGAAAAGTGAACAGGGGCGGACGCACTTTCACCGTGACACGGATGGAAGTCTGTCCCTGAAAAGGCGCGTGCCACAGCATCAGCAAACCTCAAACAACCCGCCCTGACAGTGTCTGCCTTACAAGCACCTTAATCTGGTCCGATTTATCTCGTCCCGTGTAGGGCTAATGGCAGAAAAAGAGAGGTTCGGGTAATGGACGTCCTTTCGGTTCGGTATGCTTTCTTGCACTTAAAACTGCATTAAGTGCGTCCGGTTAGTTGGATTGGCAAATATTTATCGTCCCCAAACCGTCAGCAATCACGCCTCAGGAATGCTGCAAACACAGTTGCTTTACGGTGGAGAAAAAAAACCCTTTTTGAATGTTGATTTATCACTTTCTCACTCTCCCGTATGCTCTGTGGGTTATCGTGCCAACCGCATCTTTAGATGGGCAATTTAATAACAAAAATAAATTAAATTAACAACAACCCCCCAACAAGAAATGATCCACAACCACACGGTTCCAGTGGAAGGTACTCAAGGAAAACGGATTTGTTTGAGTAGTTCGACCAAAACCCATCCTTTGGCGACAGTACCAGTACATTGGCATCGGGCTAGGCTACGACGCCATCGATAAATGTTCGTTTACTGTTTTGATGGAGTCATAAATTACGAGATATAAACTTCGCAGTAGAAGCCCCAATACGAGTGAATGGGTACGTTTTAGTAGGCCACTGGGCAAGCAGACAAAAAGCAACAGACACGGAAGCACAAACATACGTCGTCCACACCGATCGGTATGGCTTCCGCACTGACCACCGTAAAGCATTCGGCCGCAATGGATGTGACGGTGCAGGCATTATCCTGGACTGCCCTGTTTGCCACTCTATTCGCTAGCGTCCGTTTCAATTGCAAACCGAACCGAACCCCATTTACTGTATACCACTTTTAAGAAGGCTATAAATTGTATCATTGGCTTCCTCTTTTCGGTTTCTACAGACGTTTTTGTACGGAACCGTCACAATCATTGCCACCGGCAGATGGCAGCACCCGGATGGGCGAGCCCGGAACGGTGGAGTAAACTTCCTGCCCCTGCCTGTTTGGATACTTGGGAATGATTCATTTCCAGCGTTTGTCGGCCAAGTCCTTGTTGGAAATCTTGTCCATGATAGAAAAGGTGCGTGAAAGAGAGCGCTTTTTCTGGTTCAGTTGCATGCTGCAATGTTGTGGTTTTTCATGTGCATTAAGTAAAAGACTATAAAACGTAATATTTTAAAGATACAATTAATAAACCTTTCAACTTAATTATGAAATTATCCTTACTTTGTTCGTTGAATGGAAATAATTCACACTTTTGAAGAGCTTTCTGCCAATACGAATTTGTTTTAGGTTAGAAAGTCTAGTGTCAATTTCAATTCGATGCAGAAAGTAGACAAGATTCCACATCTACCTGTACAAATTCTATTTCAACTTGAAAATAACGCAATAATGATTCAAATTTTCACAGTTGAATTAAAAAACGCTGAGTAGAGCTTTCGCTCCTCAAGACCCAGTTAATGAAGCAAAGGAAAACATAAAAAAATCTTAAAAGGTTTTTTACACTTATTTACCGGTACCTTCTTCTTTTTCTTCTTGGCTTAACGACCTTACAGGTCATGTTGGCCATTTCTGGTTTACTGGACTTAATTTTACCGTGAAGCCCTATAGTCATTCCTTGCTACGGGGTCACGGTCCAGATGGGATTTGATCCCCGGTTCTGTCGTCTGGAACTGGCGCCGTTTACCAGATATACCACCGGGCTGACCTGGTATTTACTGGCATAAAAAGTGTTAATATTCTCCCAAAGAACAAAAAACTCCATCAATCTTTATAAATATTTTATGTTTTATAAATATTTATAACATTTGTTGGAATTTATAGTTTATAGCCCAAAAATATTTGAATTCCGTTTTTTTTTTAATTCACGACATGACGATACAGGACAACACTAGGAGCTATTAGTATAAATCGGACGCACGAAGTAAGGAATAGGGATAGGTAAAATGAACTAAACGCATGAACTACGAATGAACTTTGTAACCGGACAGAATAAAAAACAGTAGCAAACTGACCCTCTAACGTGCAACACATCTTTTCTCAAAATATCATCTTAATCCCAATTTCCCGATCAGTGAAATTTCATACAACATTGTTCTAATAGCATTAGATAAATACAGAATTAAAATAATAAATAATAGATTAGGTACATTTAACATTTTTAAAAGAGGAAGAGAACAAAATAAAATGTTCATTAATAAATTCATCAAAAAAGCTAACCGTATTAAAAAAGAGAACTCCACACGCCGGTTCAAATCTTAACCAATCATCTTGCTCTCATCAATCAACTTTGCTAACAACGAACATACGAACCCCCAGCTACAACCAGTCCCCGGGTTGGTTTAAACTCTCTTCCTTAATTTAATACTGCTCCCATCCATCCAGACAACTGCCACAACTTTCACAGACCACTGAGATTCCGCGCTAGACAAAATATGCTACATGTGTGTGCTCAACTTTTTCACCACCAGCAGCAGCAGCATAAAAAANGTCCCCGGGTTGGTTTAAACTCTCTTCCTTAATTTAATACTGCTCCCATCCATCCAGACAACTGCCACAACTTTCACAGACCACTGAGATTCCGCGCTAGACAAAATATGCTACATGTGTGTGCTCAACTTTTTCACCAGCAGCAGTAGCAGCATAAAAAAGCTCTTCTTACTCTCACACACACGTATACGCACCCCTTTTCCGCTCCTTCAGCTTTGGGGTTGCTTATTGCCGGCACCTTTTTGGAACTACCTACTTCGAACCCCGCGTTGCGTTGTGATGGGACCCGGTGTGCTGCCGGCTGCTGATTAATTGCTTTCCGTTCTCCACCCCCCAACGCCGGTTTGTTCACGATTTCCCCCAGCCCGGGGTCCGCAAGTTGTGTGCCGCTCGAGCGCTGATTGTAGTAATTTGTCGGTTCTTGCACGCGTCGGCACATTCTTCCGCCGTGTCGTCGAGGTTTAAATTACTTGCTTACCGTTTTACGTCCCGCAAATGCTGCCTGTGGAGCTCTTTTTTTCGCTGTTGCTGCTAGTGCGACCAACGTACACATTTGATGACACATGTTTACAATATGTTCACACAATATGCGAGAAGGTACGTCTAATCGAAGCGGACCGGCAAGGTGGGGAAATCGGATGGGTGAAATGGTTTTGGAAAAATAACATACATTAATTTAACAGCGTAAGTGTACACACTTTCAGTACTGTCCCCCGTACTGCACGCAGCAAGTCAATAACGATCGGATGCTAAATACGTTCTGTGCCACTTTTTTTCTGTTGTTGTTGATTTACGGCTTATGTTTTTAGCTTTTTATTATTTATTTGCATTCGAGCCAAAGTTGATGGCTTAATTTCAATTGGATAGACAATTTTTTTTTGGGTGGGAGGGAGTCCATACGAAACCCGTTCCCATGTAGAAGTTAGGCATCTAACTACATCAGCTTTTTTTTCGCTGGGTCAAATTGCAACGATCAAATTTCGGGTGTGTGGAATCGAGTAACATTTTGTGATATTTTTTATTTTGTTTTTCTTTTGTTGCGTTTTCAAATTGACATGCAAATATTTTATTGTTTAAAAATCGACCTCCCACATACATATTCAACCTTGTAGATAGGAAAACAAGCTTTAATTTGCTCTTAATCTGAGAAAATTACAGCTTAAATTTTTGAACAACAAAACCATCTACGGAGCGTTACAAAACCAGGAATAGGAAGGTGTTAAAGTGCTTATATTAAAACAAAATGTCAAATAAAACAGTTGATCTTTTTGATACATAATGGAGATGAATCAGAATGACCCAGATTCCAGATTCCACACAATAACGACCTTCGTTGGTACCCTTAAGCTTTAAATCTTCTATTATGAGATATTCACAAACCATGCAAAGCCTGGTAAATCGTCGTTGGCTTTCTGCGCCATATTTCATAGCACAACATGGAGTGTATAAAATTTAAAACTCCTTAAGCCCAGCACAATCTGTGCCAGCACATGGTCATTTTTTACCCTCAAAAAATACACCTTACTTCAATCGATGATCGATCGAATTGAGAAGAAGTAAGCAGAGAACACGCACCCGTGCAAAGGCTCATCAGGAGGTTCTTATGGTTCTGTGTGGCACACATTTATTATTTTTATTATTTCTATTCGATCTGGAGACGATTTGTTCCTGCCCCGGGCCC
>CM028127.1:30355165-30374365 GCA_016254315.1 Anopheles parensis | reverse complement strand
ATGGAGTGTATAAAATTTAAAACTCCTTAAGCCCAGCACAATCTGTGCCAGCACATGGTCATTTTTTACCCTCAAAAAATACACCTTACTTCAATCGATGATCGATCGAATTGAGAAAAAGTAAGCAAAGAACACGCACCCGTGCAAAGGCTCATCAGGAGGTTCTTATGGTTCTGTGTGGCACACATTTATTATTTTTATTATTTCTATTCGATCTGG
This sequence comes from Anopheles parensis, assembly GCA_016254315.1. NCBI lineage: Eukaryota > Metazoa > Arthropoda > Insecta > Diptera > Culicidae > Anopheles > Anopheles parensis. The sequence goes on along the minus strand of CM028127.1, from coordinate 30,374,146 downwards.
AGACGATTTGTTCCTGCCCCGGGCCCTAGTGGACCACTAGTACCACATCGTTGGTAACAGATGGCGTCAAGATGGCGCTATCGAGTCGGAAGTCAAATAGAAACCGAAGCTCTGTCCCGAAACGACACAACGGGATATTGAGACGCCGGGATGCAATATCGCTTGATGCTGGGAGAACAAAAGTAATACCGTCGGCAGAGAAGCAGGCAGTTGTAACGGTGTGTTTTTGACTCTCCAAGGTCCTTGGCCGAGGGGAAGCACTAGGGAAGGTCCCAAGGATAGATGATTAATGACACCTACCAAATGCTGGATTCGCCATTCGCCAGATCGCTCGTTCCTCGTTCTATTTACACACTTTATTATACAACGTGCTGAGTGATGAGTTCATCATTCATCCGGGTTTCCAGGTTTTGTTTCGCACTCAAAGATTTTAATGTTTTCAAAACACTGACGAGCGCAAGCTGAAATTGCTACCCTATTCGGAAGCTTTGAAGAGAAAGAGAGAGAGAGAGAGAGAAAAAAAAACACATCGAGAAGATCCAGAAGTAATTAGAAATAAACTTCACACCTCGTTTGGGATATGCAAAAACGACAACTGTAAGTGGAAGGAACTCCACAAACCAGCTCCACACCGTAAGTAATTATAACTAGATCGACTGCAATGTTGCGTTCAAAATTTTGCCACACCACCGCTGCTGGGGAACAGTTTTCTGCACAGCTGCGCCTCAAGTTATGCAACACGCAAGGAAAAAAGCTCTTAATTGAATGCACGTCGGTAGCCAATGCAAATGAACTTATTTTTCCCGTTGGGAATTCCACGAGGAGAATCCTAGCTAGTGGCAAAGTTTGGTTGAGTTTAAAATTACAGAAAGCTGCAAAGCACCTCCATTGCCCATCACTCACGATGATCCCAGTAGCGAAGTGTTATCCGGCCAAAGAAGAAAACCCGAGTTCGTTCCAGAGATACTGTGAATACTTTTTGTGCCACATGCACTGGCTAACATTAGAACGTTGGGTTGCATTAGAGGGTGGTTTTTACTTACAAATTGGTATAAAATTGAATTTTCATTGCAGAACTAATTAACTGGACAGTTTTTGTGCAGGGTTTTGTTCCATAATCGTATATGGCGCCAGCAAGCGTCAGGGTAAGCTGTCAGTGCTTAGAAAAAGCTTTATTAAAATATAAATAAAACAAATAAGAAATAACGAACAAACATTAGAAACCTTACTGTTATAAAAAAAAGGAAAAAAGCACAAAACATAATATTCCATTGTTCTAAACAAAAGAGTGCAATTTCATAACAAGCAATACAACCACGATCGGCGGTTTTAAAAATGTTCAATAAAAACGCCGTGCGCCGGCTAGAAAGATTGATGGGGTTTACTTTCGATTCCATTTGCTTGCCTAAACAAAACGTTCTTTTTGCCTTTACCCGACCATTGCCCATACTGCACCGATGCTCGTTTATTTATGAACCATTTGAAAAGATTGATGAATTAGCAGTACAACAGCTTCCCAGCTATTATTCCCTTTACGGTTTAGCGTTGCATTTGTATCGTTGCCTGTTTTTTTTTCATTTAGTTTACCCAATGTTTATCAACGTGTTTTTCGCCTGTTTCTATGGATTATTACTTTTTTATTTATCGCTTTATGCATCCTTCCCAGACCACTGGTCTGACCTTCGGCACAATGCCAACCCACCGCACGGTGTGTTGTTTGTTTCAAGCATTATTTTACATTCTTTTTTTTCCTTGCCCATTTTTACTGCCAAACGTGATACGCGGAAAGATACCCCAAACGTGCAGTTCCGCGGTATACGAATTATGTGCAAATCGACAGTATCAACGGGTACGGGGATGATAATTTTTACCGCAACCGCAACAGTCCAATCGTTTGCGCAAACTGCCAAAGGTCGAAGGGCGTTCAAAAAAGGGGTGGGAGGGAAATAGCATCCCATCATCCGGAAGCCACCCCGGATGATTGATGATGGTACCACACATAAATCGATCGATACTGCATCTCTCTCGAGTGCCGCAATCGGTCGCTTGCGCAACACTTGCTACCCAGTATGATGCCCTATGATAAGACATAAGACCACTGCAACAGCGATTATGCCCCCAAAAAGCCTGGGCACAATTGCCGAAACGTAAACCGTTTAAGGGTATCGCTGATAAATCGCACATTAATTGGGCTTCGATAGAGTTTCATTTGATTTTATGACATTCTTTTCAAATACGGTGTTTGTCAATTTGTGGCACAGGTGCATCATGATGCACTTGGAGAGGTCGTAAATATTGCTGTTTTTTCTATCGCACAGGTTTTATCGTTTGGCAGCCAAACGGGCGTAACGATTTTATGTCCTATTTAGAACATAAACTCCACCCCGATCGTTTGATAGCTTTAATACATCAAACTTTGTCACATCAAACGACAAGATGGCACGATATTTTGCTAACACTGCAAAGTCGCAAACACAAACCCCTTGAAAGCGCCAGAATGCACTCGTACATGTCGTAAACTATCTTCATTATGGCTAACCATCAACGGTTTGATGCGTTTGTTTGTGCTGAGAAGAAACGCATTACCAACGGTAAGCAATGCGGGCAGAAACGGCATCGTGCAACCTACTCCTGACCCATTTGCGAACCAAACCACCGTACGAATTGGAAAACCTTTTGTCAGTTTTCCACCGTTGCAAAATACGTTGTAATTGCATAAAGTTTCGATGTCACTGGTAGTTCGGTTGAGCAGCAGAACAAAGAAAGCTGCAAGGGAAGTTGAACGAAGTTGTTCAGTGCAACGGTGATGCGGTGCATAGCGAGACAATTGCATTTCTGGTTGGAACATTTCGTGAAGGTTTCGTCTACGATTGGTTATGCTTACACTTTTGCGGTAAAGAAATCACAGAAACACACACGCACATGCTACCTTGCACAAGTTGGTACCATTTTTGGTTGGTGGAAGATATCGTGACAAGTTCCATCCACGTTCAAACGATGCTACACTGTGTTTCAAAATTATAGCTTAATATAGGTATTTCTAAAAACAAATTGTTCTAGCATTAAGAAATTGATTTAAATTGCACTTTTCTCAAAACAAACCAAGCTTTATTAATTTTATTGTAAGCGTATAAAGTGGACGTCCAGAAAAGATTGCCCTCTTGAAAATGTACGGAATATTCAAAAGAAAACGAGGAAGTTAGAGTTTTTCTGTATTATTTTCAAATTAAACTAAAATATGATGAGTTAGTTTTGATAAACTTCAAATAATTCCTTATCTAACTTCATCGAGCGATTACCCTTGAACACAATGATTGGAACAGATGTTTTAAAAAAATTTGTTTGGTTTCCAAATTTTTGCTGAATTTTAGTTTCGAAGTCCATAAAGATGGTAAACAGTACGAGAATATAAAGAGCTTAACATTAGAACTACCGGAACAATCATTTTGACTAGAACGCCTTATTTTCATCACATTATTTTTTGGAATTAAACAATCCTAAGGTAGTTGAAACATGAATTTTACATATATATTCTATAGTAAGATCAAACAATAAAATATACTCCAACTCTTAGAAATTGTTTAAAAATTAACAAAAAACAAAAAACGTTTGAAATGCTTGCTAGTTCTAGTGCTAAAGGTAACATCAGAAATTCTGGGAGAAAGATATCTTTTAACGTTTCAAAATTTAAAACATTTTTTTGTTTAATATAAAAAAAATGAGATAAATACATCAAACACAAACAAATATTTGTAAAATTATATTTTTAATTATTTTATCGCAATCCCATCTAGAAAAAAAAACACAATTTGAATCTATAATTTTGGAACACAGTGTAGCAACCGAAAAGTTTCCCCCGTAGCACGCGTTCCCAGCAATGTGCTTAATGGAAAATGTGCGAATGAGAAAAGATAAACTTTTCCGGCATTAACTTTCCGTACTCTATATATGAGTGCGAGAAGATTTTGATTGAATCACTTCACACAAATGTAAGCGAACTGACAGCGATAAGGGCACACGAATTTGATGGCAAAGTGCTTAAGGCATTCCGGGTACAGATCATGGCTTTACCGATTACAATACCGTTTGCTGACCCGCGATGGTAATTACGTTTCAAACTTTGATTGTGAAAGCGTTAACTTTTGGAAATGAAGTAATGGAACTAATAAAAAAACGCACACACCACCAGCGTGGCGCTATCAATCGCCCACAAGTTTGGGGAAGCGAATGAAAACAAGCTAGATTGAGCATAAATTTTGTCAACTGTTCACAAATCTAGGGACGCTGTCTGTGTCTTCCTTTGACCTTTTCTCGCGGTCGTTTGCTTTACTGTGTGGTTGATCCTGTTCCATACTTAATGTTCTTCACTGACCCATAAATTCTAATCTTCATGGAGCGCAACTTCGCCACCGGCGGTTATCATAAAAGGGGAAAACCCGTGCGTCCCTGCATCCNCTCGCGGTCGTTTGCTTTACTGTGTGGTTGATCCTGTTCCATACTTAATGTTCTTCACTGACCCATAAATTCTAATCTTCATGGAGCGCAACTTCGCCACCGGCGGTTATCATAAAAGGGGAAAACCCGTGCGTCCCTACATTCTGTGCAAACTCACACAGACACACGACCGCCAACACAGCAAACAAACAAACAAATCGATCAACGGAAATATAAACCGGAAGATACACCATTTAGTAGTATCCACCCTTCCGAAGGATCAGAACGCAACGATGCGATCCAATTGCTGGGAGAGATCATTTCGTGGAGGTGCCATTCGCAACTGCCTCCAAAACCCGTTCCAGCTGTGTACAGCGTTTTGTTAAATATTGCAAACCACCATGAATTAATTATGGGTCTAATTTCTGACAATCTTACGCAATACCGTCTAGTGGGTGGTCTGTAGCTTGCTTGCCATCTGCACACCGGTGAAGTGTCACCGCCGAAAGGGTTCTTGGTTGCGTTTGGCTAAGAAGCAAACGCGCGGCTTACCGCAAAAGTAAAGGACTGTCCAACAAGCCCAACAATGGCCGCTTTGCCCGGTTTTGCAAAGGATCAAACAAGCGGATGGAATGCGGCCAAAGAAGATCCGATTCTCTGCTTCATGCTAATTAAAGCTCGACTCGGTGGAAATGGTTCTCCATACCCGCAACTGGCTGAGCAACGGTCTAATCGCTTCGGTAAAAGGGAGAAAGGATCTACGCGGTACACTTGAGAGATTTGCTGGCCGGTTTGCAAGAATCTTAATAAATCATCCCGAAAAGTCGTTATCGGTCGACCTAAAGTAAGAGGGCGAACCATCATTTCCCGTGCCTTAGTCACATTCGGCCGCTCGTTCCGTTTGTATTTCCGCCGCACGTTTTGTGGGTTGGACAAGAAAATGCAATGGAATGATAGTAGCGGAGTTGTTGAGCGGGTACAAATGAAAAGTAAACGCTTTTTGCTAACTCGGTATGCAATCAGTAAAGTATAATTGTTCCTACCTACCTAACCAGCAAATGCTTCCGAACTGTTTTGCAAAACGCCCCACCGTCAGAACAATCATTAAAGATTCTTTTGCCCGTAAGACCTTCCGACACCATAGCGACCGAGGACGAAAGGACGAATCTGGGATGAATGTTTTGCTGCACCATACACTACGGCACTACACTAGTTGGCAAAAGGAACAATCTATTTTATTCTTACCCTCACCGTTTTCTTTACACCAATTTTCCATCCGCCGCGATGGGAAAGTCTCTTCCAAAGCCATGCACCAAACCAGTGGTAAAGAAAACGATAATATAAAAGACTTTCGTTACGCGCCGAACATGCGGGAAACACCGTGGCGGTGTATGGCCGCTGCTTAATAGTATCATTAAACCGTAATGCCGAGCGTAATTATCGTAACCATCTGCCACCGTACAGAACGGACGATGGGCGATAGAAACCCAAGGCAAGCGGAAGGATTGTGTGGAAACAATCCGTTTTATGCTGTTGCATCGTTCGCGTTATCCACGTGAAAAGCGGTCCACCAGGGGATCCATGGGCCCGGCGGATGCGGATAGTTAATAGAGCACCACCTTTTGCTTAGCTGGCTCATTACTAGCGAAAATGCCTTCCAGTTTTTTTGTTTCGCTTTCGATTTTAAAACGTTCTTACGCAAATCATTCCACCCGATCGCCATCTGGCGATAGGTGTGCTGCTTAAGATAGCGGCACCAACCATAAAGCCATGATGGCCACTTTAGTTTTAAAAAACAATGTTTCCACCCATTTCAATTGATTCATTTCTTTCTTGCTGTGAGGGAAATAATGGTTAAATCGGTGTTTGGCTTTTTACAAACTTTGGGTTTGCCGCTAAAAAGAGCTTTCTTACGTTTTGATATGCTTACAGCTGCACATAATAATTCAAGAGTTGTCTCGATACAAAACAGTAGAAGGGTCTGTTTTTATTTATGTATAAAAGAATTATAGCAAAGTAGAATAATGTAATGCAAATTTCTTAGAACAGCAAACATTCACTTGTATTCATCAAATTAATGAATGTTCAAATAGCTTCAAGCAATTTTCCTTTCTACTATACAAACGCTTCAAGCAAGAAGTAATTAACATGTCCCATCTTAGTATTCAATTACGCTTTTCAATACAAAAAAACTGGCCATCAATTTGCTACAACAATTTCAGTACAAAAGCTACGAGAATCCTTAATCTTCACACCTGCTGAATGACTTAGAAACTTCCTTCACCTCTAGAGCGTATAAATTTAATTTTCACTTACAAAACCAACACTGGTGGATGCGCTCTGCTTTCTAAAACTTATACCACCACCAACATCATCTAAAGCATACGAGGTTTCGCTTTCGTCTTTAACGTTCCAACCATCAGGCAGCATCAACCTCAGCCACACCTGAAATCAGGCCGTTTTTCCGGCTTCAAATGAAACCTTGAATTCACACCCAATGCGAATCAACCGAGGGAACACCTTTTTCCCTTTTTGCCTGATGTAATTCCATTTGGACGTTTCCAACCATTCCATCCGCTCGGTAAGGAATCGTCCCAAAAACAGTACAGGGTACGCTTCGGTAAATAACTCGAGACATTAGACTAGCTGTGAAAGCATGTTTTCAATGCCCGAGGACAACACGTACACAAAGAGAGTGAGAGAAGGGCAGTAGGGGAAAGGGAAGTTTGAAGGAGGCTCCCTGGTTGAACGAGGCTGAATGACGTCCAAGACGAAAGTGAATAAAATCACAACCGAACGGTAAAGCAAAGATGAAAGCCCAAGCGCACCGTCGATAATGTAAGCAGCTGACGTTAATAATTAATGTGGAAAATTTTGAGGATCTTCTCCTTTTTGGGGACAATACAGGGAAGGGACGCCTGCGATGGTAGGTACCTTCTTGGGATTACAATGGCAAAAACATCGCGAGCACACAAAATATCGCCCCTGGTCGATGCTTGCTCGCTAAATTACGCGAATCCGCGGAAATTCGTCTCCTGTAAGCCAGTACGGTAAGCTGTTTTTGACCCAGTATTCACTCGGGGCCATGGGAGACTGCGGGCCATGATTGGGACGAGCTTCTTCGCGTATTGGCAAACGTGAAAAGCAACGCCATGTCCCAGAAGCGCGCGAGTGTGTGCGCTGGAATACGTTACGAGGTTTCGGTTCCTTTACAACGAACGTCTCAGCTTAGGATGCGCTTGTGTATGGATGGAATGGTAGCGAAGGTGGCTATATTCAAAACAAAAATACCTTACCAACGGTTGTGGCCCAAGGTGTACAGCGAAGCTGCGAACAAAGCGTACCAGAGCGGTGCAACTTTTAATATGGCTAAATAGCGCTTCGCACCTTAGCACGATGGTACTTAATTAATCTTCGTTTCGGGAACGATCAGCTCAAACGGTACGCCACTCTCTACCGCAGAGCTTAATTTGGAGCGGGAGGCGGAGGAGGAAATTTTCCCATCGGCATGCCTCAAGCTTTAAGCTCTCCAGCGGCGAAACAAACAAAGGAATTAGTTATTCAAAACCATAAAACATTGACCATGGAGATTGAATTTTCTACATAATACTTGGTTATACTACTATTCAGCATAATAGTTTTAATCCACATCCTGCGAACACAATGTTTGCAGTGAATCAAAGATTGAGAGAGCTTATCAACGACTTAGAAACCTCAAGAACCATATTGCCTATTTAAAACTTTACACATTTACTTTGTCTCGTCCGCACACAGTCCTATCATGGAACGGAAGCAAACCACACAACTATACCCATTGAATAGCTCAGTTAGTGAAGTATTTTAATATACCACCCCAAAGACAGAAACGTGTCCTTCCATGCCTTTCCCTCCACTGTTCGACGGCAAAACCTCTATCACAATGCACACAATGCCGCAAGGTGACATTCGTAACCGGAACACGCGTTTGATAATCGTCTGACATCGTATCGGACCGCAAGCGCGCTGATGGGACACATCCCGATCGATTGTGGTACGGCAATACTAGCGGGGTGAGAAAACAGTTGTTAGATTTGCATATCAAACATAGTCCACTGGCTAGAATCTTGCCTGTTCCAGGATCGTGATGGGCCGGTTGAGCCAGTTCGTGTGTGGGAAGCATTGTTTGCGGTCAGCTACCACCACCGTCATCATCATCATCCACTAAGAATCGGCAGCCACCAACCACAGGCGATCGAAATCATTCCCTCCGGTGTACAGTGGTGGGCAAGAAAATCGAACGAAGAGATTCCAACATCACGCGCCCTTTTGTGCAAGACACGCCGCTTCCTGTATCCGGCAGCACAAATCGATGATAAAAAGGGATGGCCGCGCATCCTTGCTAATAGCGCTACGAGCCGCAAAAGAGGAAGCAAGAAAGAGAGCCACATCCTCTGGAGTGTTCCCCCCACCCCTCCTCTTTGGCACCTGTTGGTTATGTGGTCCAGCTATTGTGGACCAGTTGTCATTGCCTGCTGGATTGCCTGCTGGAATCGACAGTATGCAGTTCTTGCACATTATCACCAACATCAACCTCGACCTGTGGCAACCGGTGCACGGAAAGATAAACCGAGTGAATTGTGTAAATGTTTACCAATTGCTGACCACCGGGGCTCACCTTGACCGGAACCAGCAACTTTGCTACCGCTGCTACTAATGGCCTTTGGTCGCATACAAAATAGCGTACGCCGGAAGCCATATCGGTAGGTTCGGACATCCGTGCGAACTATTTGGGTTGGGTCTCGGACAAACAGGGGTCACAAGAGCGGTGGTAAAAGTGAATGTTGTTGATTCAGTTAGTGACTTTGGTGTCGTTCGACTTTGGGATTTGAAAGCGTTTTCTTCCACTGATAGAACCACATACGGAACATTGTACGGTCCCAGCACTGCATGCCAAATCAATCAAACAGCATAATGGAGGAAGCAATTTAGCTACTTCTCCATGTGTGTCTACAGCTGCAAAGAACGATAAAGCACTACACTCATCATTGTATACTGATTGCAATGATTCATTTGCTAGTTCTTGCCTGCAAATGTTGCAAACAAACTGATGAGGAACACTTCTTCAATTTGAAAAAAATACTAGAACTAAAACTAGAAAAAAGCCTTGTCAAAGATCGAATTAGAGGGAATTAACCTAGTTCTAAAGGCGTTAATTTGATCGGTTTATAATTTGAGAGTGGACCTCATGTATTATACAGTAAAGTTCCGAATTATGAGGCGAAGGACTACCGAAATCATCTGATTAACGTGGTGTCAAATAGGGTCAAATCTGCCTTCCCAAACACTACTTACGGCGACTAAGAAGCGTTATACTAAAACAAACGACTGAAGATTGCATACTTTCAGGCTGAACTTTCTTTAGTCGTTAGAAATACGTTCCACAAACAACGATAGTTATTACGCTTACTAAAAAATCATTTAACAAAACGAGTATTACAATAATCTTCCCAGCATAATAATAATATTTTATGAAATCCACTTATACACATTAACATTAACGAAGCAAAAACATGTTTGTTTCTCATTAATATCAACGAGGCTTTATTATCGTCTTCTTTGATACAGACCATTCATACTCTAACTTCGAAATACTTGCCATGAAACTTAACCAGCTCTTCGTCGGGTCTCAAAATAGCAAAACTAAAGGCGAATGGAACGCCGAGAAATTAATTGCTCGCTGCGCCTTCTCGCTCAAGTTGTCTATTGTTAATGCTGCAAGAAGGCTAGCCTTCCAGTGCGCTTGAATCTACAAACTAACCTGCCAATAGACGACGACGAACCGAATTCGGAAAGAAGACTGCTTTTCCTAATTGAATAATAGCTCCGGATCAGTTTCACCGAAAAGAGCTTCGAATCCGTACACCGCACCCCGATCCACCGTGTGTTCTGGTTGCAAATGGCAAAGCAAAACGCGTTCGCCACGATGACGAGATACGCCTCATTTCGGTTGATTTATCGACTGAAATTAATTCACCCCGTGCTTTATATCATCCTTAATTCCGTGCCTTTCCGCCAGGAAGGGAAACCCGGCACGAGAACCCACGGTGATGGTGGTTGAGAAAATGGATTTGAAGCTTTCCGACCGGATGTCCTTGGCAAATTCTGTGCACGATTAAGAAGGACGGGACTGGGCGATGCACCGGCTAGGGCAAGGGGCGGGAAAAGATAAAGAGCACCCAGTGTTCGACTTGAACACTTCATTGTGGCTCCTGTAAAGCCTTGGTAAACGGGGTAGCGAAAATATGCCGAACCAGGCAATGGACGGCTGGTTTTTCGGATGCAGCTCTGCACCAGAAAGGCATTCCAGAAGTGGGCACTTCTATGTGGGGCCTTTTGTATTTCAATGATCGCTGTGTAAGAAACACACCGAACGTCTCGATGAATCACACCTGACGAACCTCATTGAGCACCGAGCGTTGAGCTATTGTTGGTCTCTTCCAACATATACGATGCCTGCAAATGTGACTCCTGCTTGGGCCCCGGTTGACGCAATAACTTTCGATCGTTGACGCTCCATAAAGTCCATGCGTCTGTTTGCCGATCTATCCAACCGTCCATCCATCTATTCCAGGGCGTCTTTGTCACCGCATGGGTGTGGGATACATCAACTGCACTTACTGCCAGCTAGGCTGACTACGGGCAGCAATATTTGCATACCGCAACTCCTTTTGCGTGACGTTGGTGATGGAGAAGTAAAATACGATTATGCGTCCACATTCAACGGGACGTGTTGTTGCAAGCAGCCATTCTCTCTCTCTCTCTCTCTTTGTATGCCCTTTGGTACGATACAGCATCCTTCCGTTGCATGTAGTTTTGGCTGGTTTCGAAACAGAAGCAGTCAATAGAGGTAGAGTGTTTGCTCCCGAAAACAGTTCAACAGCCAACAGTGCTTTACGGAAATGATGTGCGGATTGTTGCACTATTTTCTAAACAGGTCCCAAAAACAACCATCCTCTTTGTCCGACCTTATACAAAACCTTGTCCAAGTAATGTAAGGGTATTGCAAATGTTGTTTTGGACATTGCCGTGGAAGCGGCACCATATCCCGTTCGTCTTTGCGCTGGAATTCTCGACATCCAAACCAAAAGCTCTCACGTGGTGAATGGAAAATGGAGAAGACCCAACCCCGATACTACGGTGTTTTTGCTCACCTTACCATTAAAATGTGCTGCCGTACCTACATCCAGCTTAGCTTCAGCAGCGTGGTAAGATCATTTCAGTTTGATTGAAAAATGTTTTGCACACACCGTTTGAAGCCGGGCTCGTTGTTCGTTCTAGGGTTTGAAGCGTTCTAATTTATGACTTGACGTGTGCACAAAGAATTGCACAGATAAAACTTTGAAGCTATTCTTTAATTAAGCGAATGGAATTTAGGTGTCTCTAAGGCTACGATACGCGAAGTTGTCGAATATTTCCGCCTTTCCACGGAAGGTTTGTGTGCATTCAAATCAGTTAAATTAAGCATTAATGAAAAAACAAAATTTAGAGAATTAAATTTTATATCCACTATTTTGTGTTTGTTTAGGCTTCATTGATTTTGTATGATTGTAAGAGTCTTATTTTACTGTCGCAAAAAAAAGTTCAACTCATACCTTCATAACCAACCTTTTAAAGAAATTCTTTTGATCTAACTGCAAAACTTTGAAGAACGGTTCAATTTTTTTTTTACTCTCCAGTTTTTCACATTTTCCATTCATATTTCCTCATGTGTAGAAGGTACAATAGGAACCTACCCGCCTAGTGTCCACTGCCACGTGGCACTTTTTCTACAAAATCCCGTCCTCAAAAGCAACAATACTACATTTTAAATTGACAACAACGATTGAAATGGATGCAAAGGACAACAATCGTTTGTGTTCGGCCCACCCCCAACCGGAGGGCATATACTGGAACTAACATTATTTAGCTGAATGGATGTTGCATCAAGCGTGCAGAGAGTTGCCAACCGAACAGGAGTGCCCCAGCAAAGTGGGAGGAATAGAGCACAAAAAAAGAACACAGAAAGAGTACATATCAACGCAAAAGATTTTTCCCAGGATCGAAAACAACAACAACACACCGGACAAACAAGGACGAACTGGTGGCACAATTTTCCGTGCTGTCGACCTTTTGTTGCTTGCCCGAAACAACGGTAAAGCTTCGCTGGGTGAAACATGTGGGGCACGAGCGGCGAGTCACTGGAAGCGCCCGGGTTAGGCCCGGGGCGTTACCAGGCAGTCAATTTTCATCTTCAATTTAAGCGTGTGCATGAGGACACACGATGGCCAACCGGGAGGGCAGCAGAAGCAGCCCTTCGATGATGTTCCTGATTCGTGCTGATATACAGCCCCAGCACGACACTAGCCGGTGTTAGGCATGAAGAGATGATTTTTACTAACCACTAGACAAATAATCCACCGCTCGTGGCCAGTGCACTGTACAACGGATACCATTCCCGGCTCATCTCTCGGCCCCGATAAATCCATTTCGAAAGCAAGGGGAACGGAACGCTTCTAACCACTCTGTCCGCTTCCCAAGACCGAAACGCATGGCCGACATGTGTCCGGACGGACGCAGCAGGATACGTCGTCCAAGCGACAAACGGCTTCTACCGCACTGAGGCAATGTTCTAAGAGATGTTACTGGTTATCTGAAATAACCACAACCACAACGATAATGTTATTGAGGAGTTGTTGGAAATTTATCCAACAAATATACCGAAACGTTTTCCGCGATTCTCTTGTCTGGGTAGACAGGAGTTTGCTTTAACATTTTTTTATTTAAATTATTCTCTAGAGTTTTAAAGGAACAAAGTTTTGCACATTATTATAAAAAAGTGCTAATTAAATTATAACAATAAACTGAAATGTTCAACTTTTTTTGTTTAACTTAATTTTTATGAACCATTCCATGAGACAACCAACCACGAACGCTGCCTTATTGGATCGCAATTTGCGTCCAACAGCGAGGTCACCGAGTGTCCATCCAGCACTACGGAACAAATCAAGGCCACCGGGAACGTGAGGAGGTTGAAGCAAAATCCATGGTTTTCATGAGTTTTTATTCCATTGCAAAAGCTCGCAAAACCTTTTTGTCGCAGCGCTGCACGAGCGTGGCACTGCTACCATTGCTAGAACTGCCGCAAAATGGAATCGTTTATTTTCATTTGACATTCAACCGAAGGTTGGTTCTGGGAAACGGTGGTAGTTGTGCACCTAAACATAGCAACATTGACCAGCATTCGTATACTCCATTTCAACCCTCAAGCGGACACCTCCTTTCGGGGATGAGTTCCAAAAGCGGGGATTTTACACATGCTGTCTCTGAGTGTGTGTGTGTGTGTGTATGTGTGGTGCATTCTATGCAGATCCAGCACATCACCTCGGTTTGCAAATCCGATGCACCTGCTTTAGTACCGGTGCGATCGTTTCAGTTTTGTTGCAGTCTGAGCAAACTTTTACCTGATGTCATTTGCCAGATTTTCAAAAAGCTCCTTTCCCACACAACCAACGAACAGTTCCATGTGCGTATGTGGGGAGACAGAAAGAAGGACATTATTTGTGTTTATAGTCAAGTGTCTAAGCCACGATGAGCGTTCGGATTGGTTTCAGATTTTGTGGCAAATGCTTCGCCAGCGTACGGACCGGGATTCCGATGCGGGATGCACATGAGATCCATACAAACGATCCAACCCATTCCGATTCGATGTTACACAAAAAACTCCTTTTTCCTGAGTCACAACAGAAATAGTAGCACAGACAGAACAGAAACCCCAGACTAAAAACGAAATACATCGAAGGTAACTTGTTTTTTTTTATTATGCAAATTAATAAGATTTCAGATGCTCCATAGCTGGAGGTGTCTTCCTGCTATCCGACACGGAAAATAAGTTGATTATACTCGATGCGCTAAAATCGTTGCATCCTTCGTAGTAGGTACGTAAGTACGTGTGACAGTGCGGAAGTTTTTACTAGCGGATTGTGGCTTGTAAAAGTGCACATAAACATAATTAGATGCGCTACGGGTGGCAGCTATTGAAGGTACACCGAATATACCATGTACCAAGTACGGTTATGAGAAGAACGGTTTATAATATGCTATGATATGAAACGAGTAGCGATGGGAAAAATCCAAGTTTATCCGGTGTCGGAGTATTCCAACTCCAAGTACATACTGCAGTCGACTTCGGATCAACTCCGGGGATATCCGGAGGATATCAAAAAGATGATACGGAACAGCGGAAATCATCCTTACTAATTTACAGAAAACTAACTATTGTAAACTCGTAAAAAAAGTTCGAAACATTGAGGAAAACTGTGGAAAACTCCAATTCGAATAATCCCCAATAATACGGAGTTAACTACGGAAGTGAATCCGAATTCCGTTGAAGTCGAATCCGGGTTTTCAACTCCAGAGTCCGGAGGGGATTCATGATTCCACTCCAGAGTTCCCATCACTAGAAATGAGTTTACCTAATGGTGGAGCATTAATATGAAAGTACAAGAACTTTCAGTCACATAAATGCACGCAGAAGGATCTCAAGAACCGATGTACTTCCGAGCAGATTATGAGTGATCTACAAAAACTTTGTTCAAGTATCCGGAACATGAAGGATATTAGCTAGGGTGTGTTTGTAAAAAAGTTCCACTAAGATAGTTCTCTAATCAAAACACATAACATCCTAAATCAATATTGCAGCAACACTTTTTTGGCTTACAATTTTCCCCTCCATTACCACCGTTAACAGCATCCAACCAACCGTAATTCAAGCAACAATTAAACTTCATTATCGTTGCAATAAGTTACACCAGCGAACTGAACGTTCGATACAAATGTACCTTATAATTCAGTGACAATTGTACCATATACTCGCGTGTTATCTTTGCACGTTTCCCCTTCACATTCGGAGCCAAAAACCTTAAGCTTCGAATGAATGAACCATCCCCGGGAATTCCAGTGGTGTATCGAACACAATCACGCAGTAACACTTTAAAGCTCGGCATCGAGAGCTGGCAAACAACATCTGGCAGAGGGCCCGATCATCAAACCGAAACAACGAAACCGGGGTAGTACACGTACCGCGAACGCGCGCTGCTAAATTAAACAGTTTCCGTTAATTACACTTCACATCATTACGAAGCTTCGGGCTCCGTCTTATCTCACGGCACGGGTGGTGAATCGAAAGCGATCTGCCGACTGATGTCAAAGTCGAAACAGCTCGGCAATGGACAGGGTAGTAGTACAGGGTACAGGGTTTCAAATCCCGACTATGTGTGTGGAGGATTTCATCCCTGTGGCAGCAAACTAACACGCACCCACCCCCGGTGGGAACCACCGCGCGGGAAGCGAAACCTTCGTATCGTTTACACTATACAAGTCTAGCGAACGATGCGCTTCGGTGACATCATTACCGAATCGCGTGAACCACAAAATCTCGCACCAGCTAATGAAAGGCGAAAGCAATGGACGAAGCGAAAGTGCTAGGACTTTTCGCTCCCCCAAAAAAACGTCAGAAGAAACAAATCCTTATTAGCATCTTAAATTGGATTACGAAACTTTATTCTGGCACGATTTTCGTAGCGATTTTCGTGTCCTTCACCTTTTGATTTCTAAATCTGGTTTTGGCTTGCTGACTGGGTAACCGGGTGGAATTGCTTCGAAGAGCGACGAATATTCTCCGACCGAGCATTTACGGGGTTCGTCAGATTTAGCTTTACAGCGCTGGTGACAAGGTAAATGGTGACGATGATCCAATCCATCCCCAAATCCTTATCGACCGCAAAAACGTGTCCGTCTCTTTAGTTCATATCTGTGTATTTGATGAAGCTTTAACCATATCACCAGAAGTCATATTTGATCTCATGTGATTGAATTGATCCTTTACAATCCTATCGAAACCGTTTGAAGAAGTTTTATTTCATATGCTCAAACTTCAGTTTCCATAAATATTTGTCTGCTAACAGTAATAAATCAATTGCTCGGTTTGGAAACGCATCAACAATTTACAAATTTTTAATGAAACTAAACACGACACAAAGCCAACGATAAACGCCTGATGGCATGCATTCCGCATGCAATTATGCATTTATTGAATCAAAAAACCCAGATTGCATCATGTTGTGTGTTTGGGCTTTTGATGGTGAAACGAATGGTACCAACCATTTTCCTTTGTTCACGAGAGGTCAGTATATGGTGCTTCATTCATTTTGGATCATTTTATGATGTTAACAAATTCCGAGACGCTTTCCGTCTCTGGTCACAAAGTAAACGTTTCGTTTTGTAGTTTGAAGTGTCTTTTTCTTTGCTAAAAAAAACACAGGCAGATGATGCCAACTATCTTTTACAAATCGTTGTAAAGAATGCTACAAAGGCAATATGAAAATGTCTCCCATTCATATGTCATATCTGAAGTGCCTGTCTAAAGAGAGAGTACAATTCCATTCCAAGCTTTTTTTGCCGTCATCTGGCAAAGCTTAACAATGTCCAAAGTCAATCATAACGCAGTATAAACGCAAAAATGCTTACCCCTATGTAACGAAGTTCCGAAATCAATTCCAGACAATTAGAACCGATGCGCTCATGCACCGCAAAACGAACTCAACGAAATCTAACCGATTGCGTCTGAGGGTTTTGTTTTGTCCTCTGTTTGGCCTTTTTTCTTTCTTTTGTTACCTTCCCACAACCAACCATTCGCTGCACCATTTACACTGGGGGTATGTTGCCACCAGAAGTATACGATGATGATGCTCCGATAGTACGGGTGAACGAAGGGCTTTGGGGTCGAGGGAAACCACACTGGTACCGTCGGGTGCATCATGCACCACCACCCCAAAATAGTACGCGCATTAAACCGGACGGCCGCAATCTCTGCACCATAAATTAGTCAAACCGAGCACCAATTGCAGATTGGAGGATGGACACCGGTACTTGCAGATATATCGTGCCCTACCATGTGCTGCGGATGGCACAAAATCAGATGAAGGTTTTGGAAGGAAAGAGAAGGAAAGAGGAGAGTCTGGCGGGGGGTAAAAATTGGCACCAAACCTCCATTTTGCCGGAGTGATCGATTACACCACACCACCACATACGGTAACCCTCTACCGGTACCGATGATGGCACGTGCGCGCGCGGTAGCACAGTAATTGCAACTCCCTGGCCACTACTCGCTTGCATCTCGACCCGGTGTGTTGTGCACTTGCATATCGTTTACATCGGTGCTGCTTCGCTTCCGCAATTGATACGACGCGCCATTGCACTCGGTGGAGAATGGCACAGCAGAACAACGATCGGCCGAACAGGGCCGAACACTCTGTAGCTCTGGGCTGTGGTTTTGTGGGCATTATGATGTATGCGCACACGCTTGCCATGTGTGGTAATCGCGAGCCGTTGCAATTTGTGAACGTAGAATGGGTCGTCCTGGACAAAATGGGTCCACAACCTGGAGAATTCTTGAAAGCGTTTTTAACCTCGCGACAACATTAGAATTGTCTCACTAAAATTATCACAAATGCTAATAATGTGTTACTTAAATGAAGATGGGTGTTAATTACATCATGCTAGCATTTAGTAAGAGATCGAATTTTCCTTCATTTGTGAGAAATTAAGGGCCTATATACTGAAGGAAGTGTCTCTCCATCGTATATGTCAAAAACATTATAATTTTTTATTCCATTCAGATCCTGCTCAGACCTGAAGACCGTGTCCCACCACATTTGCATGATCCTTCTTGCGGGAGCGAGTAAACTCTGGAAGACTTCTCATCCATTTTCTCCTTATCTCTAAATAGATCAGGCGCTTCTTCAACATATGTTTGTTGAGGCGGCCCCGTTATGTGATAAACGATGCCGTTTCCACACGACTAGATCGGCTATTAAATCTCATCCAGACCGTACGCCCGTATCAAGGACTGACTATGTGATAGATATAGATAGACATAGAAGGACCGGCTGTGTGGTAAAAGTATGCTAGAAATGGCTGGCATGTTCTTAAAGATTTTTAAGCAAGAAAAAAGAGAAAGAGAGATAGCATTTAGCTAAAAAGCATATTTTCCTTCATTTGTGAGAAATTGTTGACCTACATACTCGTTTTGAGGTTCACCCAAAAAAGTGTCTCTTGGTTTCTTGGTGAATAGTTGACGATCTTAAAAAATCTGACCTGAAGAACATTTCATACCATATTTATGGGATTCTTTTTGCTGAAGATGGCAACTTCTGATGGAAGACTTCTTATCCATCTCCACAATTTCTGCACATTCTAAAAGGTAGCACCAAGTTCTTCAATTAGCGTGTCTGTCGTAAGATTATTGGCACCTAGGGTATACATTTTTAGAAATATTATTTGATCAGCGAATCTTCTTGCCTTCATGTTTGTGTTTCCTCCCCCCCGTATGGTGAATGCCGAGCATTAATTGGTATCTGCATTCACCAGACGGTACGTATTGGTGGATGTCTAAACACATAATGGCGAAATACACGATCGATGTCGTGCGTCGTGATCATCCGGTGAACCGTGGTCGAGTGTGCTCTCAAT
>CM028127.1:30327607-30346158 GCA_016254315.1 Anopheles parensis | reverse complement strand
CAAACACTGGCCCCACATGTCCGTCTGTGTTTGTCTCTCGTTGAAAACTATTCGCGAAAAGCCAACACCCCCGTAGCAGCATTACGCCCCCTCCCCCATCAGGGAGGAAGTAGGTCATCGAAAAATGGGCAATTTTCTTCCAATTTTGAGATGGTACATCTATTCTGGCCGTACATGTGTGGGACCAGGTGTAGACAATCGTGTCCCTTCGTTTTGCTGCCGGTTATCGCGTTGCTTCACAGTTACAATTTATAACAAGAAAAAGCAATAGAATTATGTTAAGGACTAAACCAAAAAAAAAAGAAAAGAAGAGAAGTGAAAATCGAAACGTTTTGTACATTAAAGGATGAAAATTTTGCGCACCAATGGAGGCGCTTTATCATATCAAACGATCAGTGAATCACTTTGTAACACCGTCACTACATTACCCACTACCCTACATTGTCGCGTTTGCGAACAATTGGCAAATTGTTGACAAATTGGCAAATTTATAGATGTTTCTTTTTATTTTTTTTTTATTCTTTTTTTTATTTATAGCATTATTTGAGTGAAAAGAAACTTATTTCAACAAATTCGCATTGAAATACATCAATTTATAAATTTTGCTAAATTTCCCAAAAAAAGCTAAGGCTTTAGCCTTAGGAGATTGGCAAATTTATAGATTTTTTTTTATTGTATTTATTATTTTTTATTCTGCTTTTTGCATTATTTGAGTGAAAAGAAACTTATTTCAATTATTTCGCATTAAAATTTATGTTTATAAATAATTTATAAATTTTGCTAAATTTCCCAAAAAAAACTAAGGCAGCTAATTTTGCAAAAGTATCTAGAAGAGGGGAAAAAACAATCATCCCAAAATCGAAAACACGACACGTTGACTCCTCTACATAAGTGGGGATCATAAGCACGTGCCAGATAAATGACACACACTTAACCTATATGGGATTACCTGTTCCTGTTTATCGCCTTTCCGCACACATTATTCCCATGTATTCAAGTAATTTTAAATTTAAAAACACTTCTTGTGTAAATGATAATTCGATCTGTACTCAACCCTCCCACCGAAGCCACGCTGTTTCGTTTTCTTCACCTACTGACCTACTCACGGTAGCAAAACGCAAAGTAAACATTCTTCAAATTTAAAATCCGCCCAAAAACTCCAATGCTTTCGTTTTCAAGTATATAATGATGATCATCATCAGCAGCATCAGGATCGGCATTCGGTTGAAACATTTACCAACCAAAACCACTCACAAAACCAACCGGCTGTGGCTGAGGCACGAACAAACATCATAAAAACCGATGTGATGAAGAAGGTTTTTGTTAATTTTTATGCAAATCTACTGTTTTGCTTTCGTCTTTCCACACTTTCGGTTGCCTTCGATGAGCAACAATTCTTACCTCGCATTATGCTATTGTCACGAACAATATGGAATTTCTTTGCCATTTCTCTTTCGTTTGTTGCAAGAGCGCTTCTTCTCATAAATATTCATATTTCTCTGTTTGAACTATTTACCTTCGCTCGAACATTATGAACATTATGGGCAGTTCGGACCCGAAAAAGATTTCTATAAAAGCGAAACTTGTTCTACATTCCAAACCATCATTAAACATTGTTCTGATGTGGCGCCAAACATTACATACTCCTTTCTATTCCTTTTCTACTCATCCACCCTCAGATGCAGAGTCTAAAAGCGACAGAATTGAACAACACACGCCGAGCAGAGGTTCCGATTATCTTCTTCAACCGTGTACCGAAGGTTGGCAGTCAAACGTTCATGGAGCTGCTGCGTCGATTGGCAGTGCGCAACGATTACACCTTCCACCGGGATGTGGTCCAGCGGCTGGAGGTGATCCGGCTGTCACCCGAACGGCAACACGAACTTGCCGAAATGGTGATGGATTTGCCGGTACCGTCCGTCTACGTCAAGCATGTCTGCTACACGAATTTCACCCGCTTCGGTCTACCGATGCCGATCTACGTCAATATGGTGCGCGATCCGGTCGAGCGTATCATCAGCTGGTACTACTACGTGCGTGCGCCCTGGTACTACGTCGAACGGAAGCAAGCGTTTCCCGATCTACCGCTGCCAGATCCACGCTGGCTAAAGAAGGATTTTGAAACGTGCGTCCTGCAGGGCGATCCGGAGTGCACCTACTCGCAAAATGCCGTCCACGAGGGCATCGGAGACCATCGTCGACAGACGCTGTTTTTCTGCGGACATGGCGAAGAGTGTCTGTGAGTATTGCTTGCCTTCGAACACTTGCCTTCAATTAAGCCTAATGCTAATTTCGATTCTGTTTTCTCTCCTTTGAACAGTCCCTTCAACAGTGCCGGAGCGCTGGAACGCGCCAAATATGCCGTCGAAAGCCAGTACGCGGTGGTTGGTGTGCTCGAAGACCTTAACACCACGCTCACCGTGCTGGAGAAGTACGTACCGCGCTTCTTTACCGGTGCCAGCTCCGTCTACTTTAACGAGGTGAACGTACTGCAAAAGATCAACAGAAACAGCTTCAAACCACCGGTCAGCGAGGAGATAAAGGATCTTGTCCGGCGAAACTTTACGAAGGAGATCGAATTCTACCAGTTCTGCAAGCAACGGCTCTACAAGCAGTACCTCGCCACGCAGCTACCACTCAAATAAGTGTTCCTTTCTACGCGTATTCAACGCACTAACCGGCGTTGATCATTCAAAGCGCGGAGCGTAATATGATAAGGAAATGCAGGAAACTGAAAATCCATAAAACCGACAAACACACACACACACATTCCCACATCATTATTTATGTATAAACTATTCATCTAGCGTGTAGGATCCACCACCATGCCGTTAAAGTGTTTAGCCACGATTAGAGCCCGACCGTTGCGAAGATCTGAGCATGGACGATCGTTGCATGTTTCAATGGGCAAGCAACATAACCGGTATCTCTAAGTGCAACCGTCGGCGATGCATTGTNCGTGTAGGATCCACCACCATGCCGTTAAAGTGTTTAGCCACGATTAGAGCCCGACCGTTGCGAAGATCTGAGCATGGACGATC
Organism: Anopheles parensis; assembly: GCA_016254315.1. NCBI lineage: Eukaryota > Metazoa > Arthropoda > Insecta > Diptera > Culicidae > Anopheles > Anopheles parensis. Next base: position 30,343,117 of record CM028127.1, on the reverse strand, counting down.
GTTGCATGTTTCAATGGGCAAGCAACATAACCGGTATCTCTAAGTGCAACCGTCGGCGATGCATTGTGTTGTGTTGTAGAAGACGAGAAAATGTGTAAAATAAATATTAAATAAAACAAAACGTTACAACCAATTTTTGTTCTCTGTTATTTCATACACTTGATGGTGATGCAAAGGATATACTTTTTTCTTTATTTGAAAATAAAATACTTTAAATGAACACGAAACAAATGAAGGCAACTGAATTGTAAAATTCAAAAAGGAAAAACAACCTTCAATATAACTCTTCTTTTATTCTAAATTCACACTGGTGCTAAAATATGAACGCTAAATAACTTGTGGGGCGTTCTATATCGTAACTTACTGCTAGGGAAACACAGTAAAAGCCTCTTTGAAAAAGTGAAATGAGAAGAAAAAAAATGTAACGTTTTACGTGAATCCCATACATAAACAAACAAACAAAAAAACGACGACTAGCTTCCGAGTGTCGTTCCATTTAGTAGACTGGTAAAGTGCTGCTTAGCATTTCTTTGTACTTCCGGATCGACACTGGTACAGTAGATGATGTACTCCTTAATCTCATCAATCGACTCACATGAAACGGTTTGGTTCAGGTCCCGTGCTTCCTCAAGGGAAACAACCTCGATACCACCATCGGTACCGGGCTTGTAGAAGGTAACGTTAAAGCTAGAAAACCATTGTTGCGCAGATTTTATACACCGTACCGCTTGTACTGCAACGGGTTCTCCCTGTTGGGCATTGAATTTTTGTACCTGAGAAAGGTGACAAAGTGGAAAGTAAATGAGTTTACAAGTAGAAACCATAATCAATAACTTTATGTTGCATACCTGTTTGCCCATATCGACTGAAAAACGCATTATTTCTTGATACAGGTCTTTGTTCTGTAAACGATTTATTATTGCTTTGGCTCTTTCGAGCTGCGGTAGGTTACTACAGGCCAGCTCTGCAATAATATTATCGTCTAAATACTTAAATAGATCGGGTTTGCCATGTATTTTTGAAAGTTGCTCGTTTTGTCCATTTCTATAAAAAACAAGGTTAAAGAAAATGATTTTAGTTTTTGGATTTCTCTAAACCAGATAGGAAAATAATTCAACCCATAAGAAGAAAACTATAATCTAACGATCGAAAATCACATTTTCAACCTGAACAGCAACTGGCAACACTGCCACATCTGGAACGGTATCCTTTCTTCTGCGCATGAACAAGGATACGCAAGAAGCAACAATAATAAAGTGCAGCAAACTGTCAAACGTTCGCCAGGATGCAAACATTTCCCTAGGTACAAACAGTTCCTTACTATTATTTGTTAGTAACAAAACAAAATCTATACAAAATCATTCCTTACGGAGATCACAAAACTGGAAGTTGGTGGTTTTCGAACAACTTTGTTAGCATGAGTTTCGCATTTCGTAACAGTTTCCTGTTACACTACATCGTTCTATGCACTACCCTTATTCACGGCCCCGTTCCGACAGTAGGTGCGAAAGGACCCCATCATCCTGGGGGAGAATTTAGTCGAAAAGCAGAGAAACATCATTTGGATGATCATTTACAACCTGAACGAGAGTAAGTATTTGCTAACCGGTGTCGCTGATAATCACCTATTGATGTGTACATTACCCATCCGAACCACTATTACAGGCATCTTGAAGATGATTTAAAGCGTTTACCGATTGGTGAGCAAAGTTTGACCGAAATGTCGGAGGACGAGAAAAACTTTTACTACTTCAAGTTGCATGATTCCGACAACAATGATAATCTCGATGGGTTGGAAATGTTACACGCGGCTACTCATCACCATAGCAAGACCGAGGAACAACTCCACGGTATAGATCGAAATTCAAAGCAAACTACAGACGATCGAGCACCGTTTTTGGAAGATGAAGAATTTAACCATATCATTGGTAAGGACAGAGCATGTTCAAATTGGAATGAACAAAAAATGTTTCATTCTTTTTTCATTCCCAGAGGTTATCGATGATTTCATCGAGTTTGCCGATACCGACAAGAATGGACTGTTAAACTATCCGGAATATATCAACGCAATCAATCTGAACGATCCTAAAATCGCACACGACATGGTTGACACCTCAAATGAACCACAGTTAAACCCACAGGCAGCTAGCTCGGATGTTCCTACCGAAATATCTCATTCGAACGAAACTGATGCTAAATAAAACTAAAGCGATAAATTATCATCATCTGTCGTACTTACCGCGAGAATCGAAAACCCGCCAGTTCGGCTTCATGCATCACATCCAGCATCATTAGTTCTGCGCCCAACACTTTGGGGTCTTGGTAGCAACGGCAATGAAACATTTGCCGGGCACATGCCATTTCGTACACCAGTGGATAGTCTTCCCAATGATACGCAAGCTGAGCTTTCCCCTGCACCATGGCGACTCGTACTCGATCAAACATTCGCCGGAACGGCCGGGAAGGTTTAATGATACCCGGCACACTATGAGCGTCACGTTGCAGGTAGTCACAACGATCCACATCCACATCACTGCTAACGATTTGCGTCATAAACTGTCTATCCGCGTCCAAAAGTACGGACGCCTCACCTCCTATCAGAGCGCATATCAAATTGATCTGCTTTTCCGATACATCTTCCATGCGGTCCAGTACACTTCTCGCAAGCTCTACAGACGACCGTTCATGCTGCAATCGAGAAAAGAACGTTAGTTTTCTTTTTATTTCAAAAATATTTGCGCATTACCTACCCGCCAAGGAACTCCATATACTTCAACAAACTTTTCCCACAAATGAGAAAAAGGTCCATGGCCTAAATCGTGCAAAACGGCAGCCAACTACAATGACAAATGTGGAGATACGTATCCTTTATAATTAAAGCACATAGAAAATGGTTCCAGTATTTGCTTACCAAAACACACTTCCTTTCGTCCTCGGTGATTGGTTTGTCCAGTGTCTTATTCACTTCGTTCAGCAATCTTCCGGCAAGGTAACATGCTCTGGAAATAGGTTGATGATTAGCTTAAGGTTTTTTTTTAAACTAACTTCCAAACTTACCCCAGCGAGTGATCGTATCTTGTGTGTAAAGCCGTTTCAAAAACTGCATTCGATACGCCTAACTGCTTCAAATGCTTCAAACGCATAAACTCTATCGTATTCACAACCGTTCGTACATACGATGGTAAATGAAACGTACCATAAACGGGATCGTGCACCGTTAGATCGGACGGTTCCATCTCGGATAGCGGGATTGCTACGCCTACCCCACAACATCGAATACCTAATCGTTCCATTTCGACGATCAGCTTTTATCAGAGTGTTCCGTCGTCTTCAAAACTTCGATAGCTTATCGCTCTTCTTCCTGGCCCAGTGAAATCGTTAGCCTTACCATCCGATGTGAAATTTACGACTAATAACCGACATCTCCTGACGTCCCATGGTTGCTAGCAACCAAACAATCGAATACCCATCAAACCAGTGCCTACTCCAGGAAAAAGTTCAACGCTACCCTCCGTTCTTTAGCCAAATATCACGCGGCTAGCAGTACCCCATTGTTTTTACCAAGAAATGTCATTTAAAACAAATTTGTAAATAAATATCACTGCACACGCACACACACACGAAGAAACTTGTCAAACAAACAAAACGTAGGCCGTGGACACACGCTACGCCTGGATTGCTAAGTGCCGAGATCATTAATGCGCAGCATTATTTTTAAGTGGTTTCTTAACCATAAACAAATGAAACAATATATGTGAGTTGTTTTGTTCGTTCGAAATGCACTTCAATTGATTTATTCGCCTCTGCTTTCGCTCGGTAACGCTCTTTTAATAGAAAGAATTAATAAATAACGCAACCAACTGAAACGCAAACAAACTTCAAACTTCACAGTGGTTCCACTCGCGCGGGCTGCTTTCAATCACATATTCTGCGCGCTTTAATTTTGACGTTTGTTCGAAAGATACGAACGATTTACGCGGGTGTACATGTTTTGTTTTCTGTTCCACCGGCGTAAATCTATTGTTTTTCTGTGATATTGACGATTGTTAGCTTGCAGATTGTTTTATTTCATTAGTTTCTACCATAAGCTGAAAGTGCACAATATTAGCAACAATGGAATATAACGAGCAGAGTAAGTTCTTTCGCCGGCGATTCAACCGCTGTACCACAATCAACATAACAATGTATCGTTTGTTTATTTTAGAGCTGATAAAGAAGAAAACGAAATACGCAAACGAATCGAACTATTTAGCATTGGCCGAAACATGTANGGAATATAACGAGCAGAGTAAGTTCTTTCGCCGGCGATTCAACCGCTGTACCACAATCAACATAACAATGTATCGTTTGTTTATTTTAGAGCTGATAAAGAAGAAAACGAAATACGCAAACGAATCGAACTATTTAGCATTGGCCGAAACATGTATGCTGCTGGGAGAATGGTACAAAGACCGTGAAGAGCATCAGCGCGCCCTGAACGAATACAAATTAGCGGCCAAAGCGTATGAAAAGATAAACAAACCAATGGATCGTGGGCTTGCGTTCAGGATGGTTGGCGAGATGCATTCCACGTTGGGTCAGTACAAGGAAGCACTGCATAATGTGCAGGCCTACATGCGAGCCGCACTACGAGATGCCAATACTAAAGCTATGCAAGAGGCACATACCACCTTGGGTAGAGTGTATCTCCAGCGGGCCGAATCCTTCCAGAGGCAGGGCAAAACATCCGATGCTGAAACGGATCTAACTGAAGCCGATAGATCGTTTCGTACGGCTCTTTCGATTTGCGATGAACTGAAACGAACTTTACCCAAAACCGAACTGATCAACATGCAGGCCAGAGCTCACCTTAACCTCGGTATCACATTGGACGCACAGAACAAAACAGGCCCAGCGAAGGAAAATATGGAACGAGCAATTCGACTTGCGAAGGAGGCCGATTTATTTGACCTCCTCTACACCTGCTACAACGCGATGGCACTCTCTAGCTCGCGGTGGGAAAGTAACGATTCAGCCAACGGTGAACACTGTGGACAAACGTTACGTTTGTTGAACCTCAGCCTCGAGGTAGCGTCTCGGCTTACGGGTCGTGCTTCGAAGATGTGCCAAACGTTAATGCTGATGGGAACGTTCTTCCTGAAAATGGACGATTTTCAAAGCGCTCGACAAACGCTGAAGAGAGCCTACCGACTAAAAACACCTGTTGTGGACGATGCGAAACGGATAAAGCAGAGACTAAAAGTACTCATCGCTATGTGCCGTATGGAGGATGAGCTTATAACGACCGATGCGACAAACTATGTGCGCCGCAAGGAGTTGTACGAGCGCATGGGAGATGGTGCGTGCCTATTGCGCAATTACAGTAAAGCTATCGATTATTACAAGCTAATGCTGCAGAATGCCGAAGCAAACGGTGAAGCCGATCGTCAGCTAATACCGTGCTACGTTAGCCTATATCAAACGTACATCGATAACCGACAGTATGAACAAGCGCTAGAGTATCTTTGGAAGGAGCACAAAATCATAAGCAACGAACCGCAGGAAGCGTATTACACGTTGATGAAAATTGGCAAACTATACGAACGCCAGCGGAAATCGTTCTTCGACATCCAGAACATCTACCTGAAGGCGAAAGATGAAGCAAAGAAGCTTCAATCGGTCGAACAACAACGCGTGGCAGTGCAGCGTGCGGTTAAGGTTTTGCGGGTCTACTGTATGGATTTGATGGCGGACAAGCTGGAACAGGATGCGCTGGGCGAAGGAATCGATATCGCAAATGCAGCTGAACCTGATAGTGAAGAACTGTTGGATCAAAATCAAACAAACGATCTTGTCGATTACGATGTTGAGGAAGAGGAGGACGAGGAAGGAGATCGAGACACACCAAACGTGGGAGACGAAATCGATCTTGAAGTTGATCTTTCCGATGATTCCGATGGCGATCCGGCCCTCACCATAGGTGAAGATTTAAACAACTCGACAACAGCGGAAACATCGAGAACTCGAAAACGGGGTAAACGATTCGCCATCCGGCGTAACAAGAAGGGCGAAACACAGCTGCACCAAGCAGCGATCTCCGGTAATAAGGCTCTCGCGGAACAACTGCTCCAGGTAGGGCATCCGGTAAATGAGCGTGACTTTGCCGGATGGCTTCCACTCCACGAAGCCTCCATACACGGATATTCCGACATCGTTACGCTGCTGCTCGACCGGGGAGCACATATCAACGATAAGGGTGGTACCAGCTGCGAAGGCATTACGCCACTGCATGACGCCTGCCGTAATGGACATTTGGACGTGATCAGGGTACTGCTTGATCGTGGAGCCAATGCAACGCAGCGTAATGATTACGGTGAAACTGCTCTAAGCATGCTGGAAGCATGGTACAAAAAACTTAAGGTGCCTCTGACAGCTTCGGAGATGAGTCATTACAAGCGTATTAGAAGCGAGTTGGTAGCGCAGTTTGATGCAGCGGCCATTCCAACATCACCTCCATCGACATCGGGGAAACCGTCCGATAACACTTCTGGTGATAAAAGGTCATTAAATCGGCACCAATCTGAGGAGAACTTCAAAGCCTCTCTTTCTTCATCACTTGCTTCTCCAACAAAATCGAGTCTGCAAACATTAAAGGCTAGCTGTAGCTCTTCTGGATACGTAAGTGAGGTCGGATCATTGCGGCACCGCAACGTTATATACGATGACGATGGTGATCGATCTACTACCAGTGGTGAAGAGTCTCAAACCGAAGACACGTACGCTAACGTGAAGAAGCGCAAATCTTCATCTGGAGTAGCGGAGTATCGCAGCGTAATGAAATCGATGCGCAAACAGCGTCTTGATAATGAACAGTCACCAACGCGAGTTACCTCGCAGAAGAGACGTCCAACAACCCGATTTGCTGATGAGCAAGAAGATAAAGAAGATTGGCTGATCGACGATATGAAACAATCGTCTAAAAAGAGTCGTGTAAATCGCGATCGCGAATCTCGTGAAGTTGTTTTGGGGAAGAGTAAATCTTTCTCCATTTCAACTAATCCCGTCGAGTCTATAAATGAACGCGATACAAGAACGTATCGCTATAGCGTATCATACGATTCGGACGGTGACGATCTGTTTGAGGTGGAAGTGGAACATAATCACGATCAAGCCAAACGTTCACAACAGAACCAAGATAAGCAGAGTGCTTTCAATGTCATTATGAACAATTCGGGCAAGAGCTTTCGACGCACACAATCGCGACGGAACTCGAATGAATTGCGCACTTTCTCGTGCAGTGGACGATCTTCAGTCTATCAGTCATCTCTTCTTGATGCAGGATTCCAGCGAATTGCCAGTCCAACGCTAGAAGAAAAAGAAAATTTTGTTCCACAGGAATGCCATTCCGGAACACCGATCAAACAGTCGCTGGAATTGTTCACTCCACATACGCCTTTGCAGCAGGATCGCGTCATAAAGGTAATTCTCGATAATGGGGAAACGTACACAGTACAATGTGACGCGCAGCTGAATTCAGCGACACAACCGATCGAATGGTTAGCGAATGCGGTTAAAAAACAGTACATCATGTAAGTGACTATTTTGATATATTTTATATCATATTGTAAATCATAATTTCTCTATCTAATTGCAGAAATCATGGTAAACGTCCATTAATTGAACTGAAACCAGTAGAAGGTTCATGTTTGAATTCGGATACCTGGGCCGAACTGTTACAAACAGGTTCAGCAGTAGGTACAACAGTGTATGGTCAAATTAACGGATGGGAACACATTGATTTGGAACAGTATTATGAAGAGTATTGCAAGGAACATAAGCTTGGTACGAATAGCTTCAATAGCTTTGTTTTAATTTTCAATTAATCTTTATCATATTTTTTTTCCACAGCACACGATAGCAGCTTACGCAAGCGCCTAATAATGATGGACCGAAATGAAATCATAATTTTGGAAAATGATTTTTCCTGCACCATATCATCCATCGCAAGGGAGCATGTACTGCCCATGGTCTTCATGGTGACATTTTTTCAACAGGACTGGCTGAAACAATTAGACCTTTCCATGAACAGCATCACGGATGATGATATTACAACGCTAGCCCGCCATCTGCCAGCCTGCCGGCAGCTGCGTATTTTACGGCTGACGAGAAATATTCTAACTAGCAGAAGTGTCGAGATGCTTTGCTTTGGGTGCCGAAACGCTTCGGATATGTCCACCAACCCGGCCGCCATCGGAGGTGGTTTACTAGCCGAGCTAGATCTAAGCTACAACCCGTTGGAAGATGATGCATTAGTACCGCTAAGCCGGTTGTGTAGCAATTTGCCATTCCTTCGCGTTTTACGGCTTAGGTCAGCGGATTTAACTAATTTCAGCACCACTATCTTCGCGAGCGAAAAGCTAAATCGTATGGAAACGTTTGACATTTCCGAAAACAAACTCACGGAACGTTCTGCGCAGTATCTTTTACAGCAACTGGCTGAAGGGAACTTGCGCGAAGCATATCTTACATCGCTACCTGTTTATTGTATCAATTTTAAACCAAAACTGTGGCAAACGCTATCCCAAAACCGGATGGATGATTTGCGCACACTCAATCTGGTCAACTGTCGGCTGACGGATGACGAAATCGATTCCACACTTATGCCCGCCATCGGACGAAACTGTGCATCGTTGGCACGGTTGGATTTGTCGCGCAATGTCAGCCTTACTAAACGTTCCTTTCTGGCCATTCTGCGGCACTGTGCCGGTGCTGTATTTGAATTGGAAGAAGTAAACTTTCACCACGATGTGCAGCTGTGGATCGATATGGAAACATTCGATTCCACGGCTCAATTGCTAGAGTTAATCGAATACAGCCCGACAGCACGCTATCCCAAGCAGATACACGCCATTCTTCCGGTGTGTCCCGGCTATAGTGCAGAACGATGTGAAACGTTGCTTGCAGCGATTGATCACTTTTGGCGTTCGTTAAGGCCATCGACACAATCATACACCAGAAGGCACGAAAATGGTTTACAGGTAACGCTTAGCGTTGATCCGACTAGTTAGCCCCCTTTCTAACGTAATTAGCATATCCTTTGTATAGTTTTCATTAGGTATTTGTAACACTTTTTTACTAACAGCTACGACATAAACACATACAAAAAAGTATATTGTGATAGATCTTCAGTGCATTGAACTAATTTCCGAACATTTTCCATACAGTTTTGTCGAAACACTGCTGCTGTTTAGGTGTGTTTATTAATCTACTCTGTTATGGCTAGATCGTTGATAAGCGTTGAAAATCGAAAACAATATCTTACGCAAAGGGCTCTCTACGTAAATTGTGGCTCGCTTGTTCATCCCGTTCTGCTGCTGAAACCGTACCACTAATAATACCACAATTGTTGTACGCACGCATGACATGTGCGCGTGCACTTTTGATTATCACTGCAATTGACTAAACGGTTTTATCGAGCGTTTTTTGTTTTTTGCTGAAACTCTGGTCCCGAAATAGGGCGCAATGCACTACTAAAGACAACGTTGGAGTTAGGAGTAAAGCGAAGAAGCAAGCTGTTCGTAGATACCGGTCAACTCATTGTACAGCTGCTTCTTCAGCGTTTTCGATGCACCCCATGGCCGTGCGGTATCAACGTCCGATCTGCTAACAGGCTGTGCGCATCGGTCCAGAATGCGTAGCAAACGGTTGGGACTTTTCTCCGTCACCAGGATGCCCGGTTCGGTGGCAGTACCTCGGAATATCTAACCGAATGGTAAGTGATAACACTTAATTATCATTAATTCCATACAGAAGTCTAACCGTAAACTATCTTTACCTTTTCACAGACAATTTGTAGATTATTGTTTAGCAAACCGGTCGTACACTGGCGGCTGGTAGTGTTGCAACGGCTGCGACAGTCGTGATAGCTACAGTCGGCATCTTCCCCACACCAACGTCCATCCGATAGCTGCCGATCGATCGATGCTTCCGTACTGATGTACCGCAAATCGTGATACTTCATCCGACTATCGCTGATGCCGAAACCCGCCAACAGTACCGAACACATCTGGAACCGGTTCTGCGTCATATCTTCCAAATAGTCCAATATCAGCACCGCCACCTTCAGATGGTATCGCCACTTGGACAGGTCGATGTGGTTCGTGAAATGGTACCGCCGCTCATCAAACTCAACCGTATCGAGCAGCTCGGTAATGAACAGATCGCCACACGTACCGATCACCTGCGGGAAGATCTCCTTCTCCTCGTACAACCGGCTCAACAGGTACTCGTTGTTCTGTATCAGGTTCCAGCTGTTACGCATACTCGCCCGAAACAGGATGTGATTGTTCTTGTTCTTCAGCTTCAGCAAGCTGTTAAGCTTGTCGAACGGTAGCTGAAGGTTGTACCGCAGCTCTATATATCGCCGCACAATGCCGACGTACTCCGTTTCCGTTGGAAAGTGTTCCTCCTGCCGGTGACTATCTATCCAGGAAAGTTTCTCATAGCTGGCTTCTGGCACGGCATGCTGCATTGCATTGAATATACAAAAGATGTANAGCTTGTCGAACGGTAGCTGAAGGTTGTACCGCAGCTCTATATATCGCCGCACAATGCCGACGTACTCCGTTTCCGTTGGAAAGTGTTCCTCCTGCCGGTGACTATCTATCCAGGAAAGTTTCTCATAGCTGGCTTCTGGCACGGCATGCTGCATTGCGAGGAGGAAAGTCGAATAGACAAAGGATGTAAGTATGGGACTTATCAATAATGATCCAAAAGCAACAACCCCCGCCTTTACCTTAACCACCACAAACTGCTGAGCTTTACGTGCCAGAAAGCGGTTCGGATTGAAGGTATACTCGGTTGTGCGTGTGGCCGGTGGACAGTGAAATTCCGATATTGTATCACCGGCGCACAGTTCCGGACACATGTAGCCAGTGATTTCGTTCGTGTAATACTGATTGCACTGAAATTCGTACACACGGTTAGCAAAATGGTGAAAGCCTTTACGGGGACAGAGATAAACTTACTATTTTAGATATCTTCCACTCAACCAGCACATCAAAACAGTAGTGCATACCGCTCAGCAGGTATCCCACCACACTCAGTACCACCATTAGCAGTATCACAGCCGTGGTAAGTACACAGTACTGGCGTCTTCGGGGCGAGAACCGAAACCTGCGGGTCATACTCTTGAACCGACTGTGCAATACCAGGGCACTGTTGCTGCTGATTGTCATTGCAATGGTTTCGTCGTACGATTAGTGCAAACTGGAACGGTAAGTTAGAAAAAAAACAACAATCCATTTTATCTTCTTATCCTAAAGTGAAACATCGTCCGTACCGATCCTTACCCTTAGTAAAGGAAAAAAAACTATCCCAGCTTCCCTGGTCTTTACTTCCGGTCGCTTGTATGTACCAAACAAAACACAACAAAACAATGGCCGGTTATGTTGGTGGTAGTTTTGCCTAGTTTTGCTTGGATTGATTGTTACATAAAAACAAATGTCCGCCCTTAAAATGTCACCGTCCCGAACCAAGGACGCAAAATTTGCGTGCGTGCGCCAGTCCGACCGTTTTGGGGAATTTTTGTTTTCCTGTGTGACGTCACATCGTAGGTCGCCCCACGTCGGCATACATGTGCCATTGCGCATGTTTCGCATCGGAAATGCATCACAAATGGAGGTTTAACTTTTCCCCGCTTTTTTGTTGGGCTAAGTTCACTGTCATCAACCCTTTTTGCAGCTGCACCGGATCTGTCAGGATTCATTCAACTGGAAAGCACGTGGTGTTCTGCCCGGCATCGGTAGTAGCACGCACGCTCGAACGATGCACTTCGGTTGTATGCATTTGTGCACTCCTCGCTGTTGCACACACGCACACCGTTTTGTGGCTGAAGTTCTGCCAATAATCGAAGCGGTGTCATTGGACAAACATTGAACACAGGAAATGTGCAGCAATTTCTTTTTATTGGCACAATCAACAATTACACCGTGTAACGAACCGAATCTGTGAAACGTTCCGGTACAGTTTGTTTCTTGATTGAACCTGCTGCATCGTGGTGCATCTTCCATGTTTTTGGGACGTAGCAAATTTTTGATAGCACAATGTGCACTTCCTGCAGATAAGCTTGTTGTTTTACCTCTAGCTAGGTCAATAGTACTGGCATCCAAGTGTAACGCCGCCGGGTTCGTTGAACCGGTTTATCGATCCGCAACAAAACTTCTGGAATGACCCACTTTCACGTCACATGAGGAATTAAAGTGAATTACAAGTTTTTTGGTTAAACCCAAAAAACCTATTTTCTGCTGTAAAGAATGATAAAGATTTGCAGAGAGAATGATAAAAAAAGATAAACAAATGTTCCAATGAAGTGAATTTATAAAACTTTTAATTCTTGTTTAATTTTTATCCAAACTTTGGAAAATGCAAAGATTTTTATTAATTATTAGCACATAAATTAGGACATATTGAATGTTGTATGTGCATTTACCTATGAGAAGTTCGGACTACGACGAGCATTTGGGAGAGCTGAAACAACGCTCACTGCTCTTTTGATTCTCTGTTTCTCTTTCTCACTGAGCGAACCAAACGAGAGGGAAAGTTTAACCAAAAAAAAAGTATGTTTTATGCTCTGCTAGGGTAAGGTACGTACCTTACGTACTTGGGGAGATAAAGTGTGTTTACATTTTTTTCATAGGGAATAGATCACCTGCAACCGTGTTTAATGCCGCAGTTATAATTTGTTTAATTTTACTTTTTCATTAAAAAAAAGGATAATTTAGAAAGGTACTTTAATAGTAAGAAATTTTATTTCACAACACTTGCATCACATTTTGTGTAACTGCCCACTTTTTTTTGGTAAGATTAAACACACAACACCAAAAGAGTGCTCAAACTTCAAACGTCTCACCGGCATAAATCCGAAAAAACGCATGCGCGATTTATGCTCCACAGATTCGTATACACATAAAAGCAAGACATCGAAAGAGTGAGAGAGAGAAACAGTGAGAATCTTAGTAAAAGAGCATAAGCAAAACGCACAATTGTTTTGCAATGCACTGAGAACGAACGCACCGTTTAGCTACGGGATATATTCCTCCTTGCAAAGCGATCGAGAGCACCCGAGAAGCAGCAAACAGTTTGACAGACTGTGAGAGCGCATATCAGCTGGTGAGCGTGAGGTATTTTGTATGAGCGCGCGACCTTGCAACGTCCTTCTCTTGACACTTTGCTTTGGCTGAACGACGAACGGAACGGAAACCGACCGCTTGCACGGTGGATTGACCTGGGGAGTCTTTGCCAAAGCGACGTCTGCTACGGAACATCTTTCGAGTGCCTCCGTTTCAGGTGCCACGCTGACACAGAGCACCACAGAAACCACTCCAAATACACGCACACCCCACAGCCTCCAAACGTACCAAGCGGGGAACACCGTACAGAGCATCGAGTGTTCACATCGGAATTCCAGAACCCATTCGTCCAAAGTAGTTCGACCAGGTGTGTAGCTGTAGCTGGTGTATCTGGTTCTGTACAAGTGGCGCAAGTCTCTGTTGCACGCTGTAAACGTTTCACCTCCAACCTCTAAAAGCGATCAACCCGCGGGTGCTGCAGACACCGCGTTCTGGTGCCGATCGGTTGACACCCAGTCGACCGTGCCATACCGGTAAGCACACTAATCTTATCAGAAGGACCAAATACTACATCCCACCCTCCCCCACGGGGAGCATCAACACGCCAGCTGTAGGAATGTGCTAGAGCTTCTCGTTGCTACCATCAAAGCAATCCTTGGAATAGAAGTACATTGAGTACATAAACACGTGTGCATGTGATGTTCGTTTTTTTTTTTGTTCGAAGTATCCTTGCGTTTAACTGTTTTCCGTCATCTGCGCGTAACATTGGCGCGAAATATTCAATGAATAATGCTGTTAGTGCTCCGTATGTGTTTGTGCGACCAATACCATCACTATCGATCGAGAAGCTCTAAGGACCTTCCGGAGTTGACCTTTTCTTGCCAGATACCTCCCTACAGTTCCTTTACACCCTTCATTCGTGTATGTTCGATCTCCTTTCAACGTTTGAAATTAGTCCGTCATCCATTTTCGAACAATTTTTTTTTGTCGGTTCCTTATGTTTCAGTTCTACCATTCATCAGATTTCTTTCCTTTTATTCGTCCTCAGAAACGACAAATTTGTTTGAAGGATTACATTGGGCACGTTGGTACTCACACCACAACCAGAAGCACACCGGGCAGAAGCACCTTATACCTGATTCTGGAAGAATAGCATCCTGTGGCTATTCTATTGCAGAAAAGGAAAATCATTACGTGCTTGTTTGGTGCTCCGGCAAGAATCCTCTCGTTCGCATCTCTAGCTTAAACGAGTGTACGAGAGTGATCACTTCCATGTGCGGAGAATCAAATTCATCCCGATCGCAATTCTGTGAAGATTTCGCGTGTTCCTGATATCCTCAGAAATCCGATATTCCAACCGTGCTGTAAGGTGGTGCTAAAGTGAAATTCTTCCTCTCAGATAGTGGTTGAACGGAGTGTGTGAAGAGTGTGTGTGTGCGTGTTTTTAGCGGAGGTGCTCGGAAGATAACGAAAAGCTGCAGTCTGCTAGTGAGTGAGTGCACAACAGAAGCAAAAAGTGAGAATTTCCTCTACGCAAAGTTAATTCATCCAGAACCCTTCGAAAGTGCACTAAGGGAAATGTTCGTTTGTTTGTTGGCAAAAATATACAAACATAACATCCTTTAACTCACACTCACACATATACGCAGTTTCCCATCGATCATCGATTCAGTCCCTCAACACACCCACACACCCACAGAGAGCTGCATTGTCCCCATCTGCATTCTTTCAGTCAAGGTGCACACAAAATCTCTGTCAAGGGCTGCTACAAGTGCTACATTGTTGCGTTGCGGTGCTGATGTGCGATGTGGTTCCTATATTCTTGTATAATGCTATAGCCTCATAGTGATATTATTCATCTTCCGTGTGTATGTGTGACGGTGTTTGCGGTTATCCTCTTCGTGTGGTGTGCGCCGTGTTGTGTTTTGTTGACACAAAACACTAGTGCATAGAAATTTTGTGCTCACTGATCAGTGCACGCGATCGCCGATCGTGGTGAAGGAACGGGCTCCAATAACGAACGGATCGCAGTGCAAGGAGTGGTCCGATTGGCGCCCAAACTGCCCATTGGTGGCTGTCAGCGACGACCCAACAGACTGTTACGCTACGCGAATTCTACGACCAAACTCGTCGACCTTAACCGGTGGTTTTGCAGTCGAGCAGCTGATCCGGCATCTGTTCGGCGCCGATCAGCTAACCATCATCGTCACAGTGACAGCGATTGTTATAGGACTTCTAATAGAGCTACGGTAAGTTCAGCAATCGCTCAGCAAAGCGTGTGTTACTGAGGGAAGGAGGAGTGATCTGTCACGCATGCGCGCATGATCGTGAACCGATTTTTTTTTTTTGGTTGACTGTACCGGTTGGATCTTCTTCGCTTAGTCTACAAAATCATTATGAC
>CM028127.1:30241636-30326852 GCA_016254315.1 Anopheles parensis | reverse complement strand
TGCTGCTGCTGCAGTATTTTATCTGTCTCTTTGTGGATGTGTTTTGCTTAAAAATAAACGTCCAAATCGTATCAATTTTGTTTTGTCGCGAACCATGTCGAGATCGCGCTTGTTCGATATTGAATATATTGGTTTTGATTAGGCTTTGCTAAAGAGAAAAAATAAGACATTCCTGCTTAGTGTCGAGAGCTAAGGAATGGGTGTAAAATCATGTAAACCCTTATTTTGCATGTAGTTGTAACAGTCCACACGGGACAAACATTGTCCGTGAGGTGACGTACTGCCAACCTCACGGGATTGAGAATGTGTGGTGTGCCCTCTCAAGGATGCACCAGGTAGATCATGGTGAAATGTCACGATCAGGTGATGATTGACGCTATTGGACGGATGCGATGGGGGCCAATGGCCGAGCCCTTAGCCATCGTGTAATCGCCCAATGGGTACCAGCTGATCATCATCACGACAGTGTCGATACGCTCGTGCTACTTGTTATAATAGCGCACATGCTGAATTTAGCCAAACCACTTCATCAACTGACCCTGGGGGAGTAGCCAGACAGTCTGACGATCGGGGCAAATAAATTACGCCGCCAGCAATGGAAACATGGCGCCGTGTAGAAGGTCAGATGATCGAATGACGTGTAAAGTTAATATTTCATTACAAATTATGCTTCTTTCCGGACATTTTCAAACTATTGAGACTACTGTAATGATCCTTTTCACAGTTCCGGTTAAAGGAAAATTCCGTTTTGATGAAGAAAAAAGACACTCAGTTTGTTGAACTTACGCATATTTATGTACCACGTATCGTTGAATGCTATTATTTATAGCCAATCTATCTGATTACTTTATTACCCAGTTACCGCTATCACTGCTATCGATCGAAGTAGGAATTTATACCATTATGATCGTTTCCATTTGGTGTGCGGTATGGCGAATGCAATTGATACTCCTATACCTTCATTGGGAAAGGAACAACAAGTCCATAAAAGAAACTGCATTGTCATACGGTGTTAACATTTATGAAAAAAACGCTCACACCCATCCCGGACTCCACAACACAAGGAGATGGCGAAATGCATTCGAAAAACGCAACACCCGGTATATCTTTCGACGCGCAACCCATTCCGCCCACGGTAGGCTAATGTCATTTGAAGGTGACCATACACGCTCCGGAGCATATATATTTTCTTCATCCGTTTCCACCCAGCTGGGTATGGGGGACTGGCCAAAATTTACGACACATTGTGTTTGTCTTAAACCAAATGGAAACCAGACTGACGTCGACTCTCTCTCTGCACGCTTTTCTTCATCATGGTAGTGGTGCCCCTCTAACGTTCTCTTGACGCTTTCCGAGCCAATCAATCTAATAGGATTGCATCATTTTACTGTGTTGCATTGATCTTAATATGTAATATTTTCACACTGAATGGTCTTCGTGGAGCTAAGCCTTTTTTTCTTGTATTGTTGGACCCGCGCACGTGTTTCATACCTTTTTTTGTTGCTTTGTCCTTGACCGTGGTCATTTGTTGGTTAAAATTCATAAATTGATAAATTCGTTCCAAATTGTCTGCCCCCCAAGGAGTGTTGATCGGTACGCGAATGATCAGTGCGGGCACTAATACCGACGAACCGACGAACACCAGGCGTCTCCATTAAACTTTCTTTCGCACATTTTAAGGGGGTAGCACACTTGGAAAAATTGAAAAAAAATCATTATTTTTTTAAAAGAAATCTAAAAATATGGTTTAAAAAAAATTAAAATAAACTGTTTAAAAATATGACAAAGATGAAATAGATAGCCATTTACTCGGCTACAAAAATTTTTTTTTTGTTTAAATTTTTTTTTATTACATGTCCTTACATGTTTAAATTTTTGTTAGAGCAAAAACAAAATTGCTTACATTGGAAAATAAAAAAATAGGTATCATCGTTTCGGGAAAACGGGGAAAAAATTGTGCACAGGACAACAAAACAGTTTGAATGTCCACCAACTCAAGTTAAGCATGGTTTCAAAATAATTGCATCTAAGTGTTTTCAACAATGATGATTATATTTCGTCATTCTATCGTAAATAAAAGTTCGATCTTTCTTTAATTAATGGAGCGAAATTATCATTAGATAGTTCCCACTTACTAATTACTTTTCCAAACACAAATGGTACTCAATTTCGTGCTTTGCAGTAATACACAGCTCGGCTTAATCACGTAACCATCATTCACAGACAACAAAGTGCCTTCTCAAAGTCCGGAAGATAATACGCTAGTGATAACCATCTGGAGCCATGAGAGTGATTCATTTAATTGGCGCTAAACGAAACCGCATTTTTGGCCTTGACAGTGAGGTGAATATTTAGGCTACACGAAATAGGACTGTTTGGGACGATTTTTTGGGAACCATCAAAGGTGAAATTAAATTGTTCGCCTACGCTTTTTTTGTATTGTTCTCGGTTAATCTCGTCCATCCTTCTGGATTCAGCATTATATTTCTGCTCACTCTTTCTCACACCCCCTCTTTCGCTTTGTGCTCTCTTCGTGCTGTGTTAATAATGTTTCGCCCTTTTCTCAGCTGGTTGTTATCTGCAAACGTTGTTGGTAAACATTTAGCGAATGAATTCAAAACCACCATATGACGCTTGCGAGACGCCGGAGCCGGACGCGTGTTGTCAGCATAACCTGCACAGGCACCGGCTGTCCGATAACGCCACTGTTTATTGTTTACGGTGTACGCTGATAGCAGGAGGGACCGATTACACCGGTCCGGTGCCCGTTCTGATCGTTCGGGTACGGTGCAACGGTTCCATGTTTACCCACGATTAGGAAGTGCAGCTACAAAGCCCAGCAATAGCGATCGAATTCCGTTTGCGCCAACCCTGGTCCCGCTTCGTTTGTAGCCATTTTTGTTGGTGTGTTTTGTAGCTTCTTTTGCATTTAGACGAAACTATTACATACTACCGTACTGTACCGCCACGTGAAAGTGGCATGAAACTCACATGTGTCCGGTGCAATATGTTTCTCTCTCTTTAATTAAGCAATAGTGTATATTGATAATCATTTAATATGGCTGCCTTACGGGTGTAATTGGAATGTAAATTACAAAAGTTGATTTTTCTTACTAATAATGTTGAAATGGTTTGCATCGTTGCAGATAGATTGAGGGGTTGTGTTGCACACCGTGCACTAAGGGAAGAAACATTTCCCCAGATGTTTCATAAACATCTCATTTTCGAAGAAGAGCGAACCACTCAGCATTATAATGCGATTCGTTACATCATTCGACTGGGCACGTGTCAAACGATGGCTAGTGTGAATTAGTTCTCTCACTGTTGTCACATTATCGTAAACTTCGTAGTGAAATGACATGATCAGCAGTGTTTTTCATTTAATAAAAATAAACACTATTAGAATGAATAATACAGCCGAGCGCCGATTATTCGGGTACCTTTTATCCGGCTGTCCCGTGTTTATCCGTGCAGCTCCGAAATGACAGTTCCAAAGGCGAATTGACATATTAACTGCAAACCGGTAATGGCAAGAAAAAAAATGGGTGCATAGGAAATGATACAATTTGCTCAAGTTCTTCGACCAAATAGAACAGATTTATTTTGCAAAGTGTACCTAAGAATATTAACATTCAGCTTTAGAAAAAAAGTTCACCCATTACACACTAAACACTAATATTTATCAATAAAAAGAGCTGCGCCTATTATCCGTGCTATTCGCTTATCCGGCAAGGGCTGAGTCCAGATGAGCACTGGTAATCGGCGTTCTACTGTATTTTTTTTTTAATTTGTTTATTGGGAAGATTTACAAGGATTTTCCTTCATGTTAGACTGATATAGAACCGATTTTGGCTGGCAAAAGATGGATGATTTAGACAGTAATTCATATCTATCCGTTACACGTTGCACTTCAACTTGAAAAAGAAATCCAAAAATGGTTCCAATTTTACCATTTCATCTAGAAAATTCCTTTAAAAGGAATAAAGTAGTAAAATAAAATATCAAAATAAATCCTAAATATGTAATTTAATTGTCACATAGTTTGATAATATTATGGGCTCTTGGAAGAAGTATATGTAAATGAAAAAAATACGCTTTTTAAAATACATTTTTTTACAGCCGGGAAGGTTTCTGTCTTTCCGATTGATATTTTACGATTGACCACATTATTTCCGTAAATTTGTAAACTTTGCTATAAATGACTCAGTTTAAAAGGGGCACTTTTTTTAAAAAATAAAATACTCAGGTACAAACATATTCATAAGAGACGCATAAGTGATAAGAGAATGTAGACGACTTGTAGTATTCACAAAAAAGTAGAGGCAACAAGTAATTATATTCAATATTGAGTCAAGACGATCATGTATATATGAATAGAAATACAAACCTCAAATAGCTTTCCTACTGGTTTCGTCGAAGAATACCAATTCTTCAATGAGAAATGGTCAACCATGGGCGATTGTGACTTAAACAACCGAAGCCGTATTTGATTCTTCATGCATACTATTCTTCTCTCATTCATAAAATTCTAGAATACCTTCTTATGTATGGTAAGCCAACACACATCAAACAGCTGTCTATGGAGGGAATCATATTTTTCGATAATTAAATTACCAGGTTAATCATGTTTCGCCCCCCAAACACTTCACATTCAATAACGCAGAAAAAGAAAATCATCCTTCATGATACCGAACCCCAAAAACCCACCATCAATGCATCATAATGTCAGTTAGTTTACCATTGAAAATCATCTATAATTAAATTGTAGCACTCATGACACCACGCAATACCACGATTTGCAAAGCTGTGGCGCGACCGTTGCCAGTAGACATTTACTTCTCTTTTCGCGTTAATTACTATTATCGTCCGTGTCTGCTGACACTGACAGACGTTTGTTAGTGGACCACCACTGTAGTAAAACCCTGCTCGGGATCGAAATCGTCTAATCAGCGTTGCACNTGCTGCTGCTGCAGTATTTTATCTGTCTCTTTGTGGATGTGTTTTGCTTAAAAATAAACGTCCAAATCGTATCAATTTTGTTTTGTCGCGAACCATGTCGAGATCGCGCTTGTTCGAAATTGAATATATTGGTTTTGATTAGGCTTTGCTAAAGAGAAAAAATAAGACATTCCTGCTTAGTGTCGAGAGCTCAGGAATGGGTGTAAAATCATGTAAACCCTTATTTTGCATGTAGTTGTAACAGTCCACACGGGGCAAACATTGTCCGTGAGGTGACGTACTGCCAACCTCACGGGATTGAGAATGTGTGGTGTGCCCTCTCAAGGATGCACCAGGTAGATCATGGTGAAATGTCACGATCAGGTGATGATTGACGCTATTGGACGGATGCGATGGGGGCCAATGGCCGAGCCCTTAGCCATCGTGTAATCGCCCAATGGGTACCAGCTGATCATCGTCACGACAGTGTCGATACGCTCGTGCTACTTGTTATAATAGCGCACATGCTGAATTTAGCCGAACCACTTCACCAACTGACCCTGGGGGAGTAGCCAGACAGTCTGACGATCGGGGCAAATAAATTACGCCGCCAGCAATGGAAACATGGCGCCGTGTAGAAGGTCAGATGATCGAATGACGTGTAAAGTTAATATTTCATTACAAATTATGCTCCTTTCCGGACATTTTCAAACGATAGAGACTACTGTAATGATCCTTTTCACAGTTCCGGTTAAAGGGAAATTCCGTTTTGATGAAGAAAAAAGACACTCAGTTTGTTGAACTTACGCATATTTATGTACCACGTATCGTTGAATGGTATTATTTATAGCCAATCTATCTGATTACTTTATTACCCAGTTACCGCTATCACTGCTATCGATCGAAGTACGAATTTATACCATTATGATCGTTTCCATTTGGTGTACGGTATGGCGAATGCAATTGATACTCCTATACCTTCATTGGGAAAGGAACAACAAGTCCATAAAAGAAACTGCATTGTCATACGGTGGTAACATTTATGAAAAAAAAACGCTCACACCCATCCCGGACTCCACAACACGATGGCGAAATGCATTCGAAAAACGCAACACCCGGTATATCTTTCGACGCGCAACCCATTCCGCCCACGGTAGGCTAATGTCATTTGAAGGTGACCATACACGCTCCGGAGCATACATATTTTCTTCATCCGTTTCCACCCAGCTGGGTATGGGGGACTGGCCAAAATTTACGACACATTGTGTTTGTCTTAAACCAAATGGAAACCAGACTGACGTCGACTCTCTCTCTGCACGCTTTTCTTCATCATGGTAGTGGTGCCCCTCTAACGTTCTCTCGACGCTTTCCGAGCCAATCAATCTAATATGATTGCATCATTTTACTGTGTTGCATTGATCTTAATATGTAATATTTTCGCACTGAATGGTCTTCGTGGAGCTAAGCCTTTTTTTTCTTGCATTGTTGGACACGCGCACGTGTTTCATATCTTTTTTTTTGCTTTGTCCTTGACCGTGGTCATTTGTTGGTTAAAATTCATAAGTTGATAAATACGTTCCAAATTGTTTGCCCCCAAATGTGTGTTGATCGGTACGCGAATGATCAGTGCGGGCACTAATACCGACGAACCGACGAACACCAGGCGTCTCCATTAAACTTTCTTTCGCACATGTTAAGGGGGTAGCACACTTGGAAAAATTGAAAAAAAATCATTATTTTTTTAAAAGAAATCTAAAAATATGGTTTAAAAAAAATTAAAATATGACAAAGATGAAATAGATAGCCATTTACTCGGCTACAAAAAATATTTTTTTTTGTTTAAATTTTTTTTTATTCATAAAGAACGGCATGTTTAAATTTTTGTTAGAGCAAAAACAAAATTGCTTATATTGGAAAATGAAAAAATAGGTATCATCGTTTCGGGAAAACGGGGAAAAAATTGTGCACAGGACAACAAAACAGTTTGAATGTCCACCAACTCAAGTTAAGCATGGTTTCAAAATAATTGCATCTAGGTGTTTTCAACATTCCATTATGATGATTATATTTCGTCATTCTATCGTAAATAAAAATTCGACATTTCTTTAATTAAATAATGGGGCAAAATTATCATTAGATAGTTCCTACTAACTAATTACTTTCCCAAACACAAATGGTACTCAATTTCGTGCTTTGCAGTAATACACAGCTCGGCTTAATCACGTAACCATCATTCACAGACAACAAAGTGCCTTCTCAAAGTCCGGAAGATAATACGCTAGTGATAACCATCTGGAGCCATGAGAGTGATTCATTTAATTGGCGCTAAACGATACCGCATTTTTGGCCTTGACAGTGAGGTGAATATTTAGGCTACACGAAATAGGACTGTTTGGGACGATTTTTTGGGAACCATCAAAGGTGAAATTAAATTGTTCGCCTACGCTTTTTTTGTATTGTTCTCGGTTAATCTCGTCCATCCTTCTGGATTCAGCATTATATTTCTGCTCACTCTTTCTCACACCCCCTCTTTCGCTTTGTGCTCTCTTCGTGCTGTGTTAATAATGTTTCGCCTTTTTCTCAGCTGGTTGTTATCTGCAAACGTTGTTGGTAAACATTTAGCGAATGAATTCAAAACCACCATATGACGCTTGCGAGACGCCGGAGCCGGACGCGTGTTGTCAGCATAACCTGCACAGGCACCGGGTGTCCGATAACGCCACTGTTTATTGTTTACGGTGTACGCTGATAGCAGGAGGGACGGATTACACCGGTCCGGTGCCCGTTCTGATCGTTCGGGTACGGTGCAACGGTTCCATGTTTACCCACGATTAGGAAGTGCAGCTACAAAGCCCAGCAATAGCGATCGAATTCCGTTTGCGCCAACCCTGGTCCCGCTTCGTTTGTAGCCATTTTTGTTCGTGTGTTTTGTAGCTTCTTTTGCATTTAGACGAAACTATTACATACTACCGTACTGTACCGCCACGTGAAAGTGGCATGAAACTCACATGTGTCCGGTGCAATATGTTTCTCTCTCTTTAATTAAGCAATAGTGTATATTGATAATCATTTAATATGGCTGCCTTACTGGTGTAATTGGAATGTAAATTACAAAAGTTGATTTTTCTTACTAATAATGTTGAAACGGTTTGCATCGTTGCAGATAGATTGAGGGGTTGTGTTGCACACCGTGCACTAAGGGAAGAAACATTTCCCCAGATGTTTCATAAACATCTCATTTTCGAAGAAGAGCGAACCACTCAGCATTATAATGCGATTCGTTACATCATTCGACTGGGCACGTGTCAAACGATGGCTAGTGTGAATTAGTTCTCTCACTGTTGTCACATTATCGTAAACTTCGTAGTGAAATGACATGATCAGCAGTGTTTTTCATTTAATAAAAATAAACACTATTAGAATGAATAATACAGCCGAGCGCCGATTATTCGGGTACCTTTTATCCGGCTGTCTCGTGTTTATCCGTGCAGCTCCGAAATGACAGTTCCAAAGGCGAATTGACATATTAACTGCAAACCGGTGATGGCAAAAAATAAAAGGCTCCATAGGAAATGATACAATTTGCTCAAGTTCTTCGACCAAATAGAACAGATTTATTTTGCAAAGTGAACCTAAGAATATTAACATTCAGCTTTAGAAAAAAAGTTCACCCATTACACACTAAACACTAATATTTATCAATAAAAAGAGCTGCGCCTATTATCCGTGCTATTCGCTTATCCGGCAAGGGCTGAGTCCAGATGAGCACTGGTAATCGGCGTTCTACTGTATTTTTTTTTTAATTTGTTTATTGGGAAGATTTACAAGGATTTTCCTTCATGTTAGACTAGAACATGTTAGAGAACCGATTTTGGCTTGCAAAAGATGGATGATTAAGACAGTAATCCATATCTATCCGTTACACGTTGCACTTCAACTTGAAAAAGAAATCCAAAAATGGTTCCAATTTTACCATTGCATCTAGGAAATTCCTTTAAAAGGAATAAAGTAGTAAAATAAAATATCAAAATAAATCCTAAATATGTAATTTAATTGTCACATAGTTTGATAATATTATGGGCTCTTGGAAGAAGTATATGTAAATGAAAAAAATACGCTTTTTAAAATACATTTTTTTTACAGCCGGGAAGGTTTCTGTCTTTCCGATTGATATTTTACGATTGACCACATTATTTCCGTAAATTTGTAAACTTTGCTATAAATGACTCAGTTTAAAAGGGACACTTTTTTAAAAAAATAAAATACTCAGGTACAAACATATTCATAAGAGACGCATAAGTGATAAGAGAATGTAGACGACTTGTAGTATTCACAATCATATTTTTCGATAATTAAATTACCAGGTTAATCGTGTTTCGCCCCCCAAACACTTCACATTCAATAACGCAGAAAAAGAAAATCATCCTTCATGATACCGAACCCCAAAAACCCACCATCAATGCATCATAATGTCAGTTAGTTTACCATTGAAAATCATCTATAATTAAATTGTAGCACTCATGACACCACGCAATACCACGTTTTGCAAAGCTGTGGCGCGACCGTTGCCAGTAGACATTTCCTTCTCTTTTCGCGTTAATTACTATTATCGTCCGTGTCTGCTGACACTGACAGACGTTTGTTAGTGGACCACCACTGTAGTAAAACCCTGCTCGGGATCGAAATCGTCTAATCAGCGTTGCACGAACACAAAGCCGCGATCCCCGGTATGGTCATTCGATCGCTTCGTATGGATCGAACCTCTACACGCGTGCGACATTGACATTAGTCTTTTTTTAGGATACAACAAAAAGAAATCCGTCCTGCGGGCCAACACATTCGGCAACATTGCTGCTGCCTACCCACCCCCATTGATCCGACCGAAACACTTGTATCAATGGCACATGCCTTAAAGTGGTACATCTTGAATCCGAACACAGGCCAGGCGCTCGGCTCGATTGCGTGCGATTGTGTGATGCGAGACCACAAACGCCCTCAAACTCGTGTTTGCTGTTGGTTGGTTGGATGTTGCCTTTTCGGTTTGTTTTGTTTTCATGTTCCTTTTTTTTTTGGTTTGCACATCCGTTGTCTCATTGCTTTGGTTGTTGTTTAAGCTAAGAATAGTCGGTCACAACCGGATTTTCTGAACAGCACCAAATGCTCATATCCTTCTTTATCCTTACTCTACCCCCCAAACGGCTCAGTTTGATGGTTACACGCGCACGCATTTTTTCTTACCTTCTAATGTTACATTCTTCCTTGGGCGTATGAGAAGGAATCAGCTGGCGTTTTGTTGTTGTTCACGTTGCAACATGCGGAGGGGGGAGGGCGGGGGAATGTGCGATCGGTGGCTATCAAATTTTAATTATCCTTTTGATTTATCTCTTCCAGATTACATGAAGCTTGGTCACTCTACGTCTGGTGGTGGATCATTTTGATCAGGTTCTTATTGATTTTTTGTTTACTTTCGTTCCGTTCATAAGACACGTGTACGCGTTTTGTTTTAGTGTGTTTTTTTGTTCTTCTATGTATGTATTGTATTGTTTTGTCGATACTTGTTTCAATTTATACATATTGTTTTCTTTACACACGCTTGTTATTCTATTGCCACAATTATTACAAATAGAAAAATACAGCTTACATTACTTATTGAACTGCTTTGCATTAAATTGCACCACACCTTGCATATTACCATGAGTACGATACGAAACCGTCCATTACTTGCTTTCTTTCATTCACACGCGCGCGTCTCGTAACTCCAACAACATTGGTTTGTTGATGGCGTTCGTTAAGGATCGTACGATACGCGAATGCAAAAGGCGCCAGACGACAGTATTTATAGAAAGTTCGTAATTATAAAAAAACACTGTAAAATGATGATTTTCAGGTTTACGGTCAATCTTGGCTTTTAGCAAGCTGTTGTTGTGCGACCTGAAAAAGATGAACTGTGTTTCAGGATTTCCATTGCACTAAAATCCACCAATAAAACCAGTTTTGGAGTAAACAAAAAAGAAATTTAACCCCAAAAACCCCATGATAAGGATGTGTTTGTTTGATCGAAGAAACTCATACAGAAAGACAGCGCAAAAAGCAAAAGAAAGTTCAATCGAAAGTGGTGCAATGAGGCCAGTAACCGTAACAAACATCTTCCCACTTTAAAATGCGCCACACATTGCGAAAAAAACAAATCCCTTCATGTGGGATTCGCTATTTAATTCATCAACGTCACACCCTTTGGAAAGGCAGAAAACATGCGTCAGCGGTCGGTCGCGTTCTAGTACGATCGCCATTTGTGCCATAAATAAATTTAATTGAAAAATGAAAAAAATCATCAACACAAATACAGGAGTGTGGTCCGTTTCGTGCGTTTTGCTATAGCGACGGCGTTAGAGAAGATCGTACAGAGCTTTAAAAAAACAAGTTACCGAAGATATCTTGAAGAGAGAAGCCAAAGAAGAAGTCAAAGCCATTTGGCAAATATATAATTTTTTTTCAATTCCGATATAGATTTTGGTATGCAAATCCAATCGATGTGATGCAATCATCCGTACAGGAGTGTAGCATGTGATCTTAGCGATGGCGTATTATTTGCACAAAAAAAAACGATTCAATTTCGCTTGCTTTTTTAATGCTTTTTTTGCTTTTAATATTAAATCGATACGATTTTCGAGTGCTTAATTGTCCCGAAGTCTGGGGAAGGGGGAAAAAATGGTAGAATGAGAATCTTGGAGAATGGAGAGCTTCAAGAAAGACTTACAGAAATAGCATTTCTTCGCTGGTAATTGCAAGACACTCACATCAGTCATATGCTTATCATTATTGTATCTAAATGTAGATTTTTTTACAAAAGATTCCTGTTAATTAACCATCTGGCATTCGTTACAAACAATAACGCATACTTACCAAGATATCGGTACCATTAACGCTGTTGCAACCAGTATGTCAAGACAGCTTTCCATTTAAGAACAGAACTTCCCTTGCTTCGTTGGTGAATCCATTACAATTGATCTGTCTGTCTGTCTGTTTCTGGATTTTCTCCGACAGAAACTGCCTTGCTTCCATGACCACATCGGGCGATCCGTCAGCGACTGGACCTGACAGACCGTGCGGGATCACGGCACTGCTGCCGATCGGTATGTCTTGCCGGAGCCGTGCCGAAGCCTTCGCCCGAAGCTTACAGTCACGTTTGCGGAACCTTGGCTCCCAGGTAAGCCTGCATGGCCCTAAGCGATCGCTCGTTTTCTGTCCCAATGTTCCCGTTCTTGCTTAGAAGTTGCGGTAATTCCGTCTCCTAATTGCACTACCGTCGATGGCAAGGCTTTTCATTCATTATCATCCCCAATGGAACACATCACATTGAACGCATTGCTTCATACTACACCCTGCTGCCTCACTATCAGACTTCCTTTACTAACATGAAAGCTAGTGAAATGCACTAAACAATAGTTTTGAACTGCTTTTCAATGGTTGTATGTTCCTTGCAGGGCAGCACCGGTGATGACGATGATGACGAAGGCCGACTTACGGCGGAAGAGCAACAGCAACAGCACTCGGAAAATACCTGGCTTACGACGAGTTCGAACGACCAGACAGATGTAACGAGCCTACAGCCACTACGCATGATAGTTGCCAACGAGGCCGACTCCTGCTTTGATTTTGGGCTGGAAGCGGAAAGTCCTAATTCTCCTGTGGAAGAATGCGAGTACACACGGTTGATCGAAACGGCAACAGCCACACCGAACAGTTTGCCGTCGATCGCAACGGTTAATGATTCGGCCGTGGGTCAAGCTCCCGAATCTGGTTACGTCTGTTCATCGCCCTGCTCGACACCCCAAGGTTCGGCTGCCAGCAGTCATAGCAGTTCCTCCGACTGTCAGTTCTACGATCCGGACAGCTCGGACCCAGAGCAACGATCGGTCAGCGGCTGTGAGTACTACGATTGCACGATCGTGCCCGGTAGTTTGCGATCGACGGGTACTGGACCGTACTCCTGTGCCGCTTTAACCGGCACCACTGTCCAATCGGATGCAATTCCCACCGTCGAACCGACGAAAGTTGATGATCATAGCGCACACAAGCCCACAGTAGCTACCGCAACGAATAATCCCTTTACCGGCGTAAGCCTATCTAGTCAGACGGCGAACGGACACATCCCGGGTTATACTACAGCCGGTACGCACGACAGTGACAGCTGTTCCGAGTCGCTTCCACCGTCACAGTCAACCGAATCGAACATATCTACCTTCACGGGAATGAGCTCGAATTCGAACAGTACACTGCAGGACGTCACCATGGAACCGCTGGACGATCAGACGGGGACTGATATCCCGGACAGTGCCTACAGCTCGGCATCACATCGGATGGGCAACGGACATGCGATCATGCCCCGCGGTACAGTCATTAACGCCGACACAGAACTTGGACTAATGGGTCACGGGTTAAAGTACGAAGAAGACTCCGAAGAGGTGCATGATGAAGGTGCTGCAGCTGCTGAGCACTGTAGTACTACCCACGGTGCCACTATCCAGATAGCGGAAGTTGAGAAAATACTCCACGATTGTACAATGTCCGATCGGCAGGGGGAGAGTGTACAGAACAATCATGACCACAATCGTTACAATGATGACGAAGATGAGGATGACAGAAAACATAGCCGCAGAGCAACGATGTCGTCGGGCGATGAGGATGAGGAGGAAACGAAACCGCAACGTATAAGACGATGCTCGTCGCTGAAGACGGGCAAAACGCCACCCGGTACACCGGGACGGAAGAAGATCGTTCGGTTTGCGGATGTGCTTGGTCTAGATCTGACCGATGTTCGGACGTTTATGGACGAAGTTCCGAAGGTACCGCAGTCGGCATTCGAGGATCTCACGATCGTGCCGGTGGTTGAGCAACCGATGCCGGAAATCATAAGCCTCGGACCGAAGGCGGACCGTGTGCTGGTGCCGCTGTTCCAGCAACCGGGCGCACTGCCCTGCTTCCTCGATCGGGTGCGCGAAAAGCAGGTCAATCTGGAAAATGCGGCCGTCACCGATCCGATTACACTCACCATCACCGGGACGGTGCGTGTGCGCAATCTCGACTTCCACAAGTCCGTGTACGTGCGGTACACGCTCGATAACTGGCGCAGCTACGCCGACCTGCAAGCCGTCTACGCGGAGAACTCGTGTGATGGGTTTTCGGACAAGTTTAGCTTCACGCTGCACGGTAACTCGGTGCAGGTGGGACAGCGTATCGAGATGGCGGTGCGGTTTCACTGCAGAGGTGACCAGTACTGGGACAACAATTATGACATGAACTACGTCTTCCAGTGTTTGCCGATCACCCAACCGACACCGATGATCTCGGCCCGTCCACTAACGGGACCGTCCACCATGCTACCATCCTCGGAACCGGCGTGGTGCAGCAATTTCTACTAATAAGTACCATACACCTGCGGCAATTCGCGTATCAATGAAGTAATGCAAGGAACACCCACACACACACTCAAATTATGTGCCATCCCGCCCGCCCAGATGCGAGGATGCGCTTGCTTGGCCATCTGGTTCGTAGGGTCGTAGTATTAATGAACCATTTTTGTTTTTGTTTTAATTTGAATTTCAAGATATCGCATCGATCGTCTGTGGGAAACCATACACCGCCGTCACTCTAGTTGCAACCAAATGTTTTGGAAAGGAAATTAGAAAGAGAACGAAACAATACGCTACAATGAAGAGGACAAAAGTACGAAGGAATGTAACACAAATTCTGTTATAACAGTTTGATCAACTCCCTTTTAGCGAAAGCATAACTCGAACACGGTAAAGTATTGACTTTAAGCGAAAAAATGAATGTGACAGGATGTACAATTCCTGTTGCTTTAGTAGAATAAAAATCAAATAGCAGTGACTAGCAAGTAGAGCATGAAAAGGAAACGGTTGTGGAAGAGATAGTTGTGTGCAACCTGTGTATATGAGAATGTTTTTAAGAACGTTTAAACAATGTTATGTTTGCAAAAGTTTATGTTTCATATATATATAGGTATGTTTATGTGTGGGAAAGAGGACATACTTCGCCACAAGCAGTGTGGCGTGTAAATAACGAATGAGCGCAATGCTAGTGCAATGAGCAAAAGACAAACGACGAAGTGTCTTTTCTGAGGGGAGCGAGCAAAAAGCGAAAGAAAATTTGTTTTTCTTTTCCTGGCACGATGTGTCCCGAACCCGAACGACTCACAATTGGCCGAAAGGAAAGATAATTTGGAAGATAAAAGCAGTACCACATTGGATGTTGTATTGAACGATTGTTGTAGAGGTAGCAATAAGAGAGGAAACATGCAACATTATAATAAACATTGTGTCTTATGATGTAAATCAGAGCATTGTAGCGAAATATGAAGATGCCCTCCTCACCGCCCTTTCTTCCCCTTCCCACTCCCTCCTATTAGAATGTAATATCGTCCCAAAGTTTAGTAATGGTAGGAATAGCAGTACTGAAAATGTAATTATAATGCAAACTGTCGGAAAAGTATAGGAACTGCAGGAACATGACACACCCTCACGGCAGACTATTGAAGAATAACTTCACACCGCGGTCGATTCTGTATGGAGGCCAGTTTTACTCAGTTAGAAGAAGTTGAATAAAGTGAACATTATTGAAATATTAAACCGTACCGTGGTTGATCCGAAAGGTGGTGTGTGATAAAATAACGAAATCAACACGGGCTCAGCTATACACTTTCTACCGCACCTTTATTTCGGTTGCCTCTATCGATTGCGTCTAATGTACCAACCTTACTTCCGCCGTTTGATCGCTTACCTTTTTATGCACCTCATCACGAACTTCACGATCGTCATCGTCGCCGATCGCATCCACATCCACTTTGCGTATCGAGTGGTGTTTCTTACGCTTGTGGCGAAGCTTTGGATTTTTAACTGCTTCAAACCCGTCCGGCTGTGGCTGTTTGAACTGCTCCCAGGGATGTTCACGCACAATGCCGAGCGCTTGATCCAACGCTAGCCCCTGCAATCCCATATGCTCGCGCCATGCGTCCAGATGCATCCGATAACGGTTGTACTCCATCTTGAACTCGTCCCGTCCCTTTTGCCGCGGTTTAGCATCATAGTCACGGTCTCGCTTTTCACACACCTTACCAAACTCCTCCAAATGGCGCAGGAACGGTTCGTTTGGTTTCAAACGCTCTCGCTTGACTATGTTCAGCACTTCCGTAACGTAGCGGAAGTTGTGCCTTGCGCAACCCTGTCGCAACATAGCACCGAGAATTTGTATGTTTATGCGCACGTCCGCTTGGTTCATCATTTTGAGTAGCGATCGAGCTTCCGCCTGGGTTTGACATCCGAGAGCCAGTACACCGTATGTGACGATGTCCGGTTCCAGGTTTGCTGCCTCAATCATGTACAGCACATCCTGGTGTAGGTGAAGAAAGAGAGCATTAATAAATGAATCAATTTTGACCACAAAACAATGAAAAGTTACAAATACCTTAGCTCCTTCATAATCGAACCGCATCGATCGTTTCTTAATGAGAATGTTGAAAAAATCGATATCACACCCCAGCTTCAGCTGCTTTATCGTGGTCAACAACTGTTTCTCGGCTGCATACGTCGGCGGAATTACATCCAGCAGCTCGGTAATGGTTCGTATGTCCGGCTCCACGCTACATNACCGCATCGATCGTTTCTTAATGAGAATGTTGAAAAAATCGATATCACACCCCAGCTTCAGCTGCTTTATCGTGGTCAACAACTGTTTCTCGGCTGCATACGTCGGCGGAATTACATCCAGCAGCTCGGTAATGGTTCGTATGTCCGGCTCCACGCTAGATCGTTTCATTTCGGCCAACACATTCGATGAGCCACCTAACAATAGCAAACGATCTTCCGCTTTTCGCACCTCGCCCAGCTTTACCAAGCTACCCAAATGTGGTTTTGGCGATAGCAGATCTGGCACGCCTTCGTGATTGAGCCGCTCGGTAAGTTCACTGTTCACGTTAATAATTTCTAGCGATGGTGTGCTTTGGCTGTCAGGCTGTTCATTCGCTACCAGTGCATTGTCCGTAGCCGGTTTGGCTTCGACTGTTGCTAACTGGTGCTGCGGATGTGCAATGCTTTGGCTGAGGATTTGTTCGATCACTTGCTCCATTGTTTCGAGCTCACCGAGCTGGCAGTCCCGCACGCAACGGAGCAACAGATTAAACGAATACCGATCCGGACTTACATTCATATGATACATTCTGTGCCACACTAGCAGAGCATGCCGAAACCCATACTCACGATCGGTAATGCATGCCTGTAGCAAAAAGTTAAACGTGTCGGTTCCAACGTTCAATCTACGTTCCACCATTTCATCTACCAGCTGAAAAGCGGTCTTCAGATCACCGCATCGTCCATACGCTTTGATCATGGCATTGTAATTCGTCTCGTTTGGTTCGTATCCTTTCTCTATCATAATCTCCCGCAAATGGTTCGCCCGCTTAAGTCCATCCGCCAGAAACGGTGAGGTGGCACAGGCATTAAACAACGAAGTGTACGTACCGCCCGTCACTTTCAGACCATGTTGCTTCATTTTGTTGTACAGCTGAAACGCTTTCTTACTGTATCCAACCCGTGCACATCCACCAATTAGCAGGTTAAAGTGATAGTTTACAGGCTTAACCCGATCCTGCTTCATGCGCACCTCGACCACATCCAGTGCTTCCCGGATGCGATTGTTTTTTAGATGTTCCTTTATCGTGTCAGCATATTGGCGAACGGAAAGCTTCTGCCCCTGGGACGGTATGTTTTGCAGAAAATCTTTCTCCCGCAGATCGCCTTCATCGGCTGTTTCCGGTTCATCCACATGTGGTGAAAGCGTACCGAACTGATCCGGGCTGTGTACCGCCTCTAGGTGAGTAAATTCATCTGTTCTGTGTGCCTTTTTTACACAGACAGATGGAGATCCGACCAATCCTCTTGTGATGAAATATGGCTGTTGGAATATTCGTGTGCGGAACTGGGTCCAACATTGCCTTCGCAGTGCGTTTAGTATTACGGTCGACATAATGCAATCGTTATTTAAACACTTTTAAACCATTTTTACGTACTAAAGAATGCACTAGGACCGGTGAAGCAGCATGTGTTTATGTTTACCAAAATAATGACGTTTCGTAACTGCGCTGCCGGTTTGACAACCGCAAGCTGTCTGTTAACTAAAGGCTCCTCTACACATCTGTAGAATATTGAAATCGATGTTTTTTTAAATAGAATAAAACAATGATTAAAGTATACAGAATTATTTGATCCTCTGTTGCAGTAAAATGTATAGTAAAAACAATTCTAATTTCTATTGAAGATTCTTTGCTTTTTTACATTTTATTTGAATCGCTCCCAACTATCAGCTGTCACTATCTATAAACAACCCGGAAGCCTTGCATTATATAAACAAAACGTTTGTGCAAAGATATGGTTCTGCTTCTTGCCCGGTGAACGGTACTAGTTTTACCCATTTCTCAACAAATGGCCAAACGGTTTTGGCCAATTTTTAATGTAACCTCGCGACGATGTTTTCGCTCATCACGCGCTACGCAAAGTGTACCACGCAAACGATCTATAACCCGCGGCCTTACATTCGGATTGACCGGTAGCATCGCCGGCGCTGTAGCGTATGATGGTTTGGCGAATGGATTCGAAAACATACAAGGTGCACAACGATTCCTACGCTCTTTCGCCATTGGTCTCAGCATATCCTTCGATTACGCCTGGAGCTTGAAGGGCCTTCGGGAAGGCGATGGTCTGTACGAAGCAGTACTGCCAAAGATTCATTTACGATCGGCGAAAAAACTACTGGATGGATGCCTGGCGAATGGTGGACTGTACATTAAAATTGGCCAAGGTGTAGCTGCAGTGAATCACATCATACCGAAAGAATACGTCGATACGCTGCGCCAGCTGGAGGATCGTTGTCTCACCCGGCAACCGGGCGAGGTGCGCTCGCTGTTCGTTGAAGACTTCGGATTACCACCGGAGGAAATATTTGCCAGCTTTCAGTACGAAGCGATAGCGGCCGCCAGTTTGGCCCAAGTATTCCGTGCTGTAACAAAGTCTGGTGAACAGGTAGCGGTCAAGGTGCAGTACGCAGATCTGTGGAAGCGGTTTGACGGTGATTTACGCACAATTATATTCCTTCAGAGGCTTGTTGCGCTGTTGCACAAGAATTACAATTTTGGATGGATTATAGACGACCTGCAAGGAACGCTTCGTGAAGAGCTGGATTTCGTACACGAGGGTAAAAACGCAGAACGTTGCGCCAAAGATTTGGAACGTTTCGACTATGTGTACGTTCCGAAGGTGCTGTGGAACNTACAATTTTGGATGGATTATAGACGACCTGCAAGGAACGCTTCGTGAAGAGCTGGATTTCGTACACGAGGGTAAAAACGCAGAACGTTGCGCCAAAGATTTGGAACGTTTCGACTATGTGTACGTTCCGAAGGTGCTGTGGAACCTAACGAACGAGCGCATCCTCACGACGGAATTTATCGATGGATGTAAAGTGAGCGATCGCGCCTCAATCGAAGAAATGCAGCTTGACCTATCCGAGATCGATAAACAACTGTTTACCGCGTTCGGCCAGCAGATCTTCTCAACCGGATTTGTACACGCCGATCCTCACCCAGGGAACGTGTTCGTCCGG
Source organism: Anopheles parensis (assembly GCA_016254315.1). NCBI lineage: Eukaryota > Metazoa > Arthropoda > Insecta > Diptera > Culicidae > Anopheles > Anopheles parensis. The sequence goes on along the minus strand of CM028127.1, from coordinate 30,307,241 downwards.
AAAGATCCTTCCAATAAGAATCGAATGCAGCTCGTCCTACTCGATCACGGGCTGTACGAACAGTTGGCACCAGGTGTTCGGGAAAATCTTTGCCGATTTTGGGAAGCGATTGTCCTACGAGATCACGATGCAATGCAGCACTACTCAAACGCATTAAACGTAGCGGATTATCGTACGTTTGCGGAAATATTACTACAGAGACCGCTGGAATTGAATGGTACGGGAAAGTTCTCTACACGACTCACTGAGCAAGATCTTTCATATATGGCAAAGCAGGCGAAAGAACATTTCGATCGTATCATGGGAACGCTCAAATCAATGCCAAGGAATTTAATTTTAATTCTCCGGTAAGCAACCAGTTTGCCAAGTAATAGTGAATGATGTGTGAAACTAATACTGATTGTTTACAGCAATCTAAACACGATACGCTCGATCGCACGGGATCACGGCGATCCCGTCGATCGGCCGAGAGTATTGGCTCGCTGTGCATTGGCTGCCCTCTGCCCGTCTCGTCGCAATGTACGCAACTTTCTGTGGGTCACTTTTCGCAAATTACGCTTTGAGTTTCTCTTGTGGTGAGTTAATGCAATGGTTTTTTTATAGTATAATCTCCCAGTTTTTAATTCATTGCATCATTTTTATTTCAATGCAGGCGACAATCATTCCATTATTGGATCGTTAGCTATTATCTCCGGTTGCTGACGAGAGTTGGACGATCACCGGACACTTCGCACCTGATGAATATTAATATTGAAGTATGAGCACGGCTTAGCGCATTACTTTATTACGACTCATCGGTCACATCGGTACAGTGGAAACGAACAATTAGTATTACATTTTTGTTTTTGTTCAAGATTTCAAATATATTTAAAAAAAGTTTGTAAGTTGTAAAGTTGTTTAGTAATGTTTGAACAAACTCTTTTCTCGATAGCATAACATAGATTGATTTAAAAGTGATTTTCTGATTGGTTCGAAGGTTCCGAAGAAACAAGATTACATACGTAGCGAACAGAAAACGTGTCCGCTAATGTTGAATGCGTATGAATGTGTATATTATAAGGTACATTTAAACATTATAACTAAATATATTAGGTACATCGAAATTAATATTATGGAGATGCTTAGCTTCTGCAACACATGCCTCTCCGATCGTCCCTGGGCCAAGATTTGTTAAACCGAGAGCCATCCGAGCCCCTATCTTCAGATATGCTTTCTCTAGTCCCTGGGTACCTCGTAGATATATGTACCAAGATTTTGAATCTAAGTCTAAAGGACATTTTCCAGCTTTCTTCATTATGTCATCCATGTCCATTTCAGGAGATGTTTGCTGTCCACCAATCTGACGATGAACAGATTTTATCGCACCCACTACAAATGATGCGATCATCGGTGCTTTACTACAATTATTAAACATTTTGGCTTTCTTAGACCGATCGTTACCTAAGATGGCTCCCACCGTGTGTACAAAGACCTGTAATTCAGTGTTATTCTTAATTGAGGAAATACTATTCTTTCCTAATTGCATGCAAGAGAAGTACGGTGCATAACTATAGGGATCATCTAGCGCGTTTCTGGGATCCATCAACCTTTTGGCTTCTCTGGCTGCGCCTGTATACCATATCCATTTAAGGAGCTGGTTTCTATCTGATATATCCATTAGTGTAGCAAAATGAGGAATCAGTAAATTTGCGTTGCAGCGTTGGAAACGCGTACACTCTGTTCCTACGCGCATTTTGTATTCGGCATGATCCGGAAACCTTTCCATGAACATATCCAGAGCTCCCGCCATACGTTGGTAGGTGTAATTCGACCTTAAGCTACCGTAGAACTTTGCTATATTTTGATGAGATACTGATCGTATCTTTTGACCATACGGTACGGCCGCAGCCATCTTTGCGGCGAGAGCATTCCTCTGCCCTTCGTATATTGTATCTAAGGTGATCGGAGCGAAGATGTAGTACATGGCCAGTCTGCCTGTACACGAATGAGTCTTCAACGGAAGTTTGGCTTTCGGTTTAGCGGCACCATCCGAAATATTCACTTCCAGTAATGATAAGGGAGTTATGATGTCTCCCTTCTTGCCGATCTCGACCCCGAATGATGTCCAGTCTTCAGGGAGCGTTGCCTTAATCTGTTCAAGTTGTTTGTAAATCATGTAGTTAACAGTGTCCACATCGACCAGGCTGTTTGAGTTGCTGCTAACTATAGCAGAGGCAATATCGTCGGGATTATCATCGTGGATTACAATCTTGACTGCTGGTTTCTTTGGGTTTGGAACGAAAAATGCTCCTGCGAAGACAGGTTGATCTGGAAAAAGGAATCCACTCAACTCCAGAGCTTCCATATCTCTCATCAGTTTTTCGAATTCTTCCCGACTCGCCATCCTTGATGAGAACTACGGTCTGTGATAATTTAAATGCTGCTTGATGTTATTTGAGCAAATGTCGATCACAATGTACAAGTTGCCACAACCGCACGATCTGTTTTACTTCACTTTGTTTTTCTGTGCGCACGCTGGCATTTACACTTCCAAGCCAAGCTATGAGCCAACTAGCACTGTGTCGTAGTGTTGGGCATAGTGATGTGAAAAATCGCTCCCAAGTGGGATTCGATTCGACCGATCCGGATCCACCTTGGGATCGATCCTCCGAATCCGATCCGAATCCCTGTTAGAAAAAACATATCTTGTGTGAGATGGGGGGGGGGGGGGGTTGGCAATTGTCCGACCAAGCAGGTGTCAAAAACTGCATATTGATTCCGACACAAATCGAAGTTGTCCGATACAAATCGAAGGAAGCTAGCAAATATACATAACAGTCAAAATGCTTGAACAGCATGTACAGATGAACAGCATCAGAAATGGTTTGAAGATTAAAAACATTGTACCATTACTAGACCGTTTGACAGCGTTCGTGAACAGACGCGCCTGATTATACTGTAATGTAAATACCGCTTATAATCCCAATCGCGGACTCCAGTCTTGACAGATCCGAATCTGGGATCTGGACTCTGGACATTGTTGCATTTTCTCCGTTGTACGTGCCGTTGCAACATTATTGCAGTTATGTACACAATCCCACTTGTTAACGGCCAAACCCAGGCCAGGCCACGCGAAGGAGATGCCTTCCGAGTCCCTAGTTTAACCGTAAAACAGGATAGTTGAGTTTCTGACCAAAAAGGGGTTACTGTCGCCAATTGTTCATTAAACTTCCCGCTAGTGTTCTCGGTGCGTCGGAACCTATACTGCGAAAGTGGAACAACACAGCTTAAAGATTGGCGATCCGTTGGATACCGACCGACTTATAGCCAAAACTTGGGGCAAAAATGAGGAAAATTTTACATTTTCTCAAACAGGGTGTGGCGACCAATAGCCAATAGCCAGGACACAGAGAAGCGCCATCTAGGGTCAATAACGAGAACAAGCAAAATTGTCTAGTGGGTGCCATATGGTGCGAACAAATAACAAAGGACTTAGGGGAACAAAAGAATATGCGAAAACAGACAGGATCAAACACGAAATCGTTCAAAAACACGGAAATAGGAAAGTTCGAGACATGGCCAGCACAATATAAAAGCGGCGGCATGTCCGAACTANTTAGTTATCGTTATACCGTCAACCGACAAGCATCTCGCTGCAGCCCCGAAGGAAGACCGAAGGACGACCAAAGAAGTGGCCAAGTACCAATCGACAAAGAAGGAAGGAAGAATAAATACAAGGGCTCCGAACTACGGAATAACCCCCCAAAAGGGTATGGAACTTGGTTCCTCGTATAATTTCTGGCACAGACATCTGAGGACATGGCCGTCCAAGAAGAAAATGTAGCCATTGGTGCCATCTATCGACCACAGGATAAAGATTGGCGATCCGTTGGATACCGACCGAGATATAGGCAAAACTTGGTGCAAAAATGAGCTTTAGGAAACTTCAACTAATTCGCTTTAAAATAAATCAATTTAAAAAATTTTGTTTAATTTCCCAAGAAAAAAGCTAAGGCCTTAGGAGATTTATGCCGAGGTTTTTTATGACTCTGAAATGAATCGTTAAGCGAGCTGACTCGTAATAAGTACTCATTAACTCTGAGTTGACTCACTAAAAAGAGTTGTTATTCTCATCTCTAAATCCCACCCACCAAAGAGTGATAACACGGCTAGCAAAGAGAGTGAGAGAACAGGACAAAAAAGAATATTAGAATCACCATACATCCGTTCAAATTTGGAGAGTTTATTTTGCAAAGATAGAACCCCCGTATACACAACATATTTCGATCATTTGAAATAAAAAAAAATTGTTTTTCAGAGAGGACATCAACGGATAAGAATGGCCAGGCCTTGCTTTGGGTTTGAGCTTTAGGCTAAACCGAAAGACAAACTTCCATGGGAGACGCATTCTTGTAGAGGGGCTGATACACTGCAAACATCTCCTGAAATGGACATGTGAAAAAAGCTGGAAAGTGTCTTTCAGACAAAGATCCAAAATCCTGATGTCATTATCTACAAGGACTGCATATATGAAGAGAGGGGCTCGGCTGGTTCTCGGTTTAACAAATCTTCGCACTGGGACGATCGGAGAGGCATGTGTTGGTGATAGTCTTTTTCTCATTTATAATTTCAAATATTACTAATATATATTATTATTATAATATTTGGGGCAACGATCCCGGTTTATTCCGAAGCGTTCCATGCAGGTCGGCGAATTATTCGGATCGATAAGATGTACCAGCAATGAAGTCAACCTGATAACAAAAGCAACGGCAGTCATTAGAGAATCACTGCGAATCAGGGAGTCCAACCACTGTGGATTGTGGAGATGACGAAGGGATAATAATGTGCTGGCAGGTGCCGGCAGCGATTGAAAATAAATTAAAGTGTTGTACGCCGATGAACGATGTCACCCAGCCCCCAACCCTCGCAGGAAAATAACTCTGGGAGAAGTAGTTTAGATCTCAGTAGAGATGCTGGGATGATTAATACGCCAAAAACTCTGAAATATAAAAGTTCTACAAAAAAAGAAGAAAAAGTTGTCAACATTATCTTAATAATGCTTCAAACTAAATAGCCCAGTAATGTATCTAAATATCTCTCCAGGCATCAGGAATTAATTATAAAGAATGGAGGAGAATACAAGAGAATGGAGGAGAATGATCAAGACTGACGAGAGACATATAAAAACCGCTTAAACACCAGTTAGCCCTTTCACCTAGAACTGAACTGGTGATAATTAAAAAAAACGATCGCAACATAGTTTAGCTAAGGAAGCTCTTGCCATCGTAATACACTTCTAACCTCTCGCATGCATCGTTTGAACTATCCGTGCACGTTTTGCTGCCCTGCAGGGGAGCAAAAGCTTGCACCGATTAGGGTGATTATTAGGTGCCGGCACACCGATTTCGAACACGCCCCATCAAGCGTGGGATTGCCGGTACCACCGACTACTGCGAACTGGACTTCATTACTTCCTCAATTGTTGTGACCTGGTCACCGACATTAGCGATCAGGATCTAAGCGTGATCGGACGCACGTACGGGCAGGTATTGACTAATCGTACCGCCACGAACCACGTTAGTAGCGTGCCACACTTCTAATCAAACGGATTAAACGCGTCGTTAGGCGATCGACAAGATGTTGATCGTGGTTCTAGTATTCATCTTAGGTAGTTGCATCGCCGTACTGTTGGTACGCGATTTTCAGTCGAAGCAAACGGATGGGTACCGGGCTGCTAAGCACTATCCCGGTGGAAGAATGATACCAGTGTTAGGGAACTTATTAGAACTTCTGTTTAAAAATCCCGGTAAGTGCAACATAATCTCGCACAAGAAGTTCTTGCGCATTTGTTAACGAATAATTTAAAAAATCCTCTACAGTACAAACATTTGCTTATGCCCGTGAGAATGCGACCCGCTTTGGAGCATCCTATCGTCAGTGGATTGATGGCAAGGTGATACTTAACATTACCCGCATTCGGGAAGCAGAAAAGGTCCTCTCCAGCACGCAGCACACCCGTAAAAGCATCCTGTACAAGTTTCTTCATCCGCTCATGGGTGATGGATTGCTGTGCAGCAAGGGTTCCAAGTGGCAGCAGCGGCGTCGTATACTGACACCGGCCTTTCATTTCAATATTTTGCCCAAATTTCTAACCATCTTCCAGGAGGAAAGCGAAAGACTCGTAAGGCAGCTGGATCACTTTGCCGATGGTAGACAGGAGATTGTGCTACAATCGATTGTGACAAGCTTCGCGTTGCACACCATTTGTGGTAAGTTTTAGAATCCCATATCGATGGTAGAATAAACTCACGTTACCTCTTACCATGCCAATGACAGAAACGGCCATGGGCGTGAAGTTGGACGCGTACAACGAAGCGGATCAGTACAAGAAGAAGGTATACGAAGTTGGTGAAATGTTGGTTCACCGTACCATGTCGCCCTGGTTGTACAATGATCGGGTGTACCGGCTCTTAGGTTACGACCGACCATTGGCGGAGTCATTAAAACCCATACATCACTTCACGCGTAGCATCATCCGACAGCGTCGACAAAGCTTTCAAGCTTTCCAGGCGCAGCTCGTTGACTCCAACAGTGAGGATAACATGTACGCCCTACCTTACGATCATTGTTTTCTTTNCGACCATTGGCGGAGTCATTAAAACCCATACATCACTTCACGCGTAGCATCATCCGACAGCGTCGACAAAGCTTTCAAGCTTTCCAGGCGCAGCTCGTTGACTCCAACAGTGAGGATAACATGTACGCCCTACCTTACGATCATTGTTTTCTTTCGTCACTGATCTTTCGAACCTTTTATCTTAGGTACTTTGGGAGCAAACAACGGTACGCCATGCTAGATACTCTACTTGCTGCCGAAGCAAAGCAACAGATCGACGAGGAAGGCATCCGGGAAGAGGTGGATACGTTCATGTTCGAAGGACACGACACAACAGCAGCAGCGATCATGTTTACGATTGTGCTACTAGCAATCGAACAGGATGTGCAGGAGCGTTGCTATAAGGAACTGGAAGAACTACTGAATGCCATGGCAACGACTAGCAGCGAATCCGTGCGTCTTTCGGTACAGGATTATCAGTACCTGCCGTATCTGGATCGTGTGATAAAGGAATCTTTACGGTTGTATCCACCGGTTGCGTTCATCTCACGAGCTACCACCGGAGAACTGGTTGTGGGTAAGAACATACGTTCAAGCGCTTCAGTAAACATGAACCTTTTTAGTAGATTAAAATGTTTCTTTCTCTTTTTCTCCAGATGGGACAATCTTCCCGCATAACACAATCACGCACGTCCACATTTACGATCTTCATCGAGATCCGGACCAGTTTCCCGACCCGGAACGCTTCGATCCCGATCGTTTCCTGCCGGAAGTGGCTGAAAAGCGTAACCCTTACGCGTACGTACCGTTCAGTGCTGGACCAAGGAACTGTATCGGACAGAAGTTTGCTCAGCTCGAAATTAAAACGGTGCTGGTGGCCCTTTTGCATCGCTTTCGTCTGAGGCCGGTGACGAGACGTGAAGAGATCGTATTTATGGCTGATCTTGTTCTTCGCGCGAAGACACCACTGAAGGTGCAATTAGTGAGAAGATAGGAATGTACTCCAATGTTTAGTGCTTCTAGCTGTTGGTTGATTAATGGGGTTGTGGCGCACTCATTCATTGTTAGTCCTTTAACCGTAACTGATTAAACTTTTAACGTAATACTCCTAAATTCGTGCACATGCTTAAGTTTCCGTCATCTTACTAGTAGTATCGTGCGGCCAGGTGGTGTATGTGATAAACAGCGCAGGTTTCACGCGACATTACTGGGTATCAAATCCCATCCTGACCGTCCCCCTGTACTAAGGACTATCCGGTTAAGTGTCTAAAATAAGTCTAGTAAGCCAGAAATGGTCGGCATGGTCTTAGAGGGGTTGTTAAGCCAAGAAGAAGAAGAAGAACTGGCAGTATCTCCAGGGATCGCATTCTAAGCTTTCTATTTGTGTCTAGTTCCCACGCATGGACGCCATGACCTACGGTACAGTTAGTTTACAAACACGGCATTTAAGTCGGCGCTAGAGTGAAATCTGGCGCAAATCAATGGCATTCAAAGTCTAGTGCACAATTCTTATCGATAACGCCTTCAGCTTGCACGCAAACAGCCAACCTACTCTCAGCCACGGTTCGATTTTTGCATTCAGTTATCAACATGGCATCCGATTGGATCGTAGTACTTTCGCAAGTGCCCATTTCAGTCATTCTCGCACTGCTCGTACTGCTGCTTTGGATAGTTTAGGATGTGATCGATAAGCGCGGTTCGACGTATGTTGCCTTTCGGCAATTTCCGGGACCTCCGGTGTGGCCACTGATCGGTACGATGTATCACACCCGTGGTTTGGATGCAGCAAAAACGTTCGATGCCTTCCGTTACTTTACCAAACTCTACGGGGGAACGTACAAGCTGTGGCTAAACAGCCTTCTTTTCTCGCTGAACATAACACGCTGCCAGGAGGCGGAACCATTCATGAACGGAGGGCGCAACACGGACAAGAGCATGCTGTATCGGTTCATGTATCCGTTCATCGGAATTGGTCTGCTGAACAGTGCGGGTGCTAAGTGGCTCCAGCGTAGACGCATCCTTACGCCAACGTTTCACTTTAACATCCTGAACGGATTCCATCGAACGTTCTGTGAGGAGAGTGAAAAGTTCGCTGACAAAATTGATTCCCAACGGGCAGGACTGGAAGCGGTAGAGGTTGATCTTCAGTCCGCAATGTCTCAGCTAACGTTGAATTCAATCTGTGGTGAGTATGATTGTGAACGTTTGCCATGTGTCCCAGGAACTTATTTAGACATCTTTCCCTCAATGCTTTCTCTTGAACAGAAACATCAATGGGTGTCAAGCTGGACACTTTAGACGGTGCTCGGGAGTATCGTGAAGGTATCTACAAGGTCGGCGACATGTTGCTCAATCGTGCCGTCCGTCCCTGGCTCTATATGGACTGGACGTACCGGATGTTGGGGTATACGCGTAAAATGCAACGATTGCTGAAACCTCTGTATCTCTTTACGACCGGGATCATCACACAGCGACGTGAACTGTTCTTGCAGGGAAAGCTGAGCGATCTTAGCTCAACACAAACTGCAGATCATGATCATTCACTGTACAGCACTTCATCCGGTGGTAAGAAACGCTACGCCATGCTGGACACACTGCTGACGGCGGAAATGCAAGGACTGATCGATGCAGACGGTATCCGGGAAGAGGTGGACACGTTTATGTTTGAAGGACACGATACGACCGCGTCGGCACTCGTCTTCATCTTTCTCACCCTATCATGGGAGCCCGAAATTCAGCAGCGTCTATACCAGGAACTGCAACAATTTCGCACGGAAAAAGGTAAGGCCGATGGCCATTTCCCGGCGAGCGATTTAAACTCGCTGAAATTCTTCGATCGCGTCATAAAGGAGTGTCTCCGGTTGTGGCCACCGGTAGCGTTCATTTCACGTGCCGTTACGGAGGAGGTTAATTTGCCGGACGGTCGCACCATACCGAAGGGATGCATCGCTAATCTGCATATATTCGATCTGCACCGTGATCCGGCACAATTTCCCGACCCGGACCGATTCGATCCGGATCGCTTTCTGCCGGAAAGGGTTGCCGAACGCAACCCGTTCGCTTACGTGCCGTTCAGTGTGGGTCAGCGGAACTGCATCGGTCAAAAGTATGCGTTGCTAGAGATCAAAACAGCTGTCGCCTATCTGGTGCTGCGTTATCGCATTCTACCCGTAACAAAGCGTGCGGAAATTCGCTTTATCGCTGATCTCGTCTTGCGTGCCTCTACTCCACTGAAGGTTCGCTTTGAAAGACGAAGTGCGTGAGTGCTGTGTGGCGCACAGTGTGTTGTACGATTGGTGGGTGTTATCATACCGTTTGTTTACGAACTACTAGAACGATCAGTAAGCGCACTATCAGCAATCCAACAAAACACGTGGGACGAAAATCAGAACGCAAGGGAAGCTGTGGCCGGGTTGGTTATCAACTGTTGACAAACAGTAAAACTGGCTTGTAAAAACATTCTGAAATACTTTTATGCACTTGATGCACATCAATTTTAGTCTATATTTAGTAGTAACGCGAAAAATATAGCTCATCTTCTTAGCATGTACAACAAACAATTAATTCCAACTGAATTCGTGGTTTTAAAACGCAGGTGAGTCTCTTTAAAAGAACACGATCATGAGGAAAAAGCCTTCCAGGAGGTTATCAACATCACACTGGGATAGAGTAGGCAAAATGGGTCTGTTTTAATCATCACCTACCACCCTTCGGGTCAGTTATTCAGCGCTGGTTCAATTTTGCACTCGTCATGCTCGCGTATCAATGGAACCAACGCACCCAAAACAGCCAAAGTCCAAGATTATCTCAAATTTTCCTGCCCAAAGCATCAACAGGCTACAATCGGCTACAACGGCAACGTAGTACACTTACACATCCCGAAAGAGATGGACATCCTGACCGTGGTTTTACTGTGCATTCTATTTCTGCTCGTTTTGTTCGAACTGCACGTCCAGTTTTCGACAGCTTACCGTGCTGGAAAGAAATTTCCCGGACCCAAAGCCTTGCCCTTGCTGGGCAACGCTCACAATCTACTGTTTAACGATCAACGGCGCACGTTCCAGCTACCGCGACAATGGGCCGCTAAGTATGGCGATACTTATCGCATTCTGGTGCGCGGATTGCTCAATCTAAACGCCATACAGGCGAAAGACGTCGAACCGCTCCTATCGAGCCCGAAGCTTATCGACAAGGGTATGATATACAGCCTGTTGCATACCTTTCTCGGCATTGGATTGTTGAACAGCACTGGCTCCAAGTGGCAACACCGGCGGCGTATTTTAACGCCCGCGTTTCATTTCAACATTTTGCCCAGCTTCTTGATCACCTTCCAGGAGGAGTGCCGTGGCTTAGTAGCGCAGCTGGAACAGTATGCCGATAAGGGTACGCCGGTGGCACTACAGCCAGTGGCTACCAAATTTACGCTTAATACTATTTGCGGTAAGAATTAAGAGGCGTAGGCTATTCTTTGTGTCAGAAATGCAGAAAAAGGTCCATTTGTGTGTGTTTTTTTAAACCTAGAAACGGCCATGGGTATTAAGCTGGACTCGATGACAATGGCGAATGAGTATCGTGGTAAAATAGAAGCAATTGGTACTATGTTGCTCCAGCGGCTTATGAATCCTTGGTTGTTTGAGGATTTCAACTACAAGCTGAGTGGTTTACAGGCCAAATTTAGCAAACTGCTTCAACCGGTGCACGCGTTCACGCGGTCGATCATACAGCAACGACGTGAACAGTTTCATCAAAACATCCGCAACATTGGAGATTTTTCGGAGGAAAATATGTAAGTAGCGAATTAACCACGCCGTAGAAGAAAACAGGACATGTTTTGCAATGTTTTAAAACACATTTTAGCTATACAAACCTCAAACAACGATACGCGATGCTGGACACGTTGCTAGCCGCCGAGGCAAAACAGCAAATCGACGAGGACGGCATTCGGGAAGAGGTGGATACGTTCATGTTCGAGGGGCACGATACGACGTCCGCTGCCATCATCTTCACGCTGCTGCTGCTCGCACACAGTCCCGAAGTACAGCAACGTTTGTACGAGGAGTTGCAACTGATCGCTGTCTCACGATCGGATGCGGATGAGGCGGAATTTACCCAGCGCGACTACAATGAGCTGAAGTACATGGATATGGTACTAAAGGAGTCCCTTCGTCTATATCCGCCGGTTCCGTTCATTTCACGCAACATAACTGAAGATACCATGTTTGGCGATCGTCTTGTGCCGAAGGATACCCTGTTCAATGTGCACATCTTCGATCTGCACCGTGATCCTGCCGTATTTCCCGACCCGGAGCATTTCGATCCCGACCGATTTCTGCCGGAAAATGTAGCAGAACGTAGTCCCTACGCGTACGTTCCGTTTAGTGCCGGACCAAGAAATTGTATCGGGCAGCGGTTTGCAATACTCGAGCTTAAAACGGTACTGAGTGCGATACTGATGAATTTCCGCATATTACCAGTCACCAAGCGTGAAGAGTTGATCTTCGTGGCGGATTTGATTTTGCGCACTAAAGATCCAATTCTGGTTAAGTTTGAACGGCGCCATAGGTAGAATGTATCAGGTGGGCATTTTTATAATTGTTCAGAATGGATAATAAACGCATTAGCACGATCATGGCGTATAGAGTAGAGCCATTTTTTATATTTATATTATTCTGGCATTAATATAGCTTGTTCACACTTGGTTTCTTGATGCACAAATGTCTGCAATGTTCGCCATGCACAGGATGAAATACGATTCTAAATTTAATGATGCGTTTGAATGCCCTGACCCATCTGCTGTTGCAGTTGCTGTTGTAACGCAACATTTTGATTCGCCACTCCGCTCACCTGTGTCTGCTGCTGTGGACCCGTAGTTGAGCCTGGTGTTCCCTGTCCCGGAGTAACTACTCCTTGGGTAGTACCGGTCGTACCGGCAGCTACACCGGCTGCGGTTACTCCTGTTGCTGAATTTGTAACGCCTTGCGCCGTTGCGGCCTTCTGATCGACACCAATTTCCTCAACGTTAAGGCGCGTTATAAACCGCAAACGCATTTGCAGTGCTGGTCGCAAACGACGTATGATGGCCTCCAATTCCGTTTTCATCGTATCACCCACGAACATGTACTTGATGTGATACAGTAAATCGCATATCGGATCCATATAGGCTATCGGTTGCGTTGGCTGTGCCTTGTCCACCTGTTCCAGCAGTTCGTACAACATCAGCGTGATGTCGGCGACAGCACGGACACGTTCGATGCTTAAACGATGAAGGAATGGCCCAACAACGTGACAAACATAGATCAGTTGATACTCGGTATGGACCAGCGGTTTCAACTTCTCCTTCAGCGATCTAAAACCAGAGAACGGGAAATGTATTATATGCACACAGAAAATGTTAATTCATCCGTTCTTCACACTCACTCAGTAACGGTGGCCAGCTGCCCTATTCCAAAATGATGGAAAATACTATGCACAATCGCAAGCACCGTTACGTAGCTTCGGTCAAGCATTGATTCCTTTACGATCTTAAAATTAAACATTTCGAACGGACTCTGACGGTATGCCCATTCTTTCATAGCTTTTGAATTTAGCGCCCCTTGCATGCGCTCGTAAATAACACTCCAGTAAGCCTCCGGCAGGGCAGCCATAATCAATCCGATCGTGTTGGTCCAGTTGTGTATTACGGCGTTCGGTACCACGGTATACCCCTTGACCAGCACATCGATGATACTGTTCGCAACCACATTCGGTCCAACCGGTAATCCAAGCAATTCCACACACGTTACATAAAGTGCATGGGCTGGAGGGTTTGGAAATTCGTTGAAGCGCCAATCTGTGCCGGAAAATATGTTCTTCCCATCCATAGCTTAAGTGAAATCAACACGAAACTTATGAACAACAGATCGAAAAAGCGGTAAAGTATAGAAAAAGGATACTTACTGTCTTGCATGCGACGCACCAGATTGATGTAATAGCTCAACTCCGGCACCCAGTTTACATTATCCGTTTCCTTCGTCATCATGTATGCTTGGTAGGCTTCGGTTAGGGCCCAATTTTCCGGTCTTACATCCTTCAGCGATCCTACCACTGTACCAACCTGAAAAATATTCCGACAAAATGTTAAGCATAGAAAAACATTCCCTTCGTGTGCGAAGACTCTTACCAAGCGTTTCTTCAACTGTGGCCGATCCCGAAGCTTACGTTCGTAATAGTGCAACGTGTTGTACAGGTAGGTGATGGGACGATCGTGAAATTTATACAACGATCCCAAATGATCGAGTATAACGTCAAGCGTTTTGCTCAGCTGTGTCGGCACCTCCAAGAACCGGTGCACAATAATGTCCAGCACGGGCAGGAACCGGAGGCAAACGTTACCAAAATACACCGGTAGCGTTGGATGTGATACGGACTCGTCGGGGGCAAACTTTTCGGGGAACTTCTGGTGAAATGCGAGATGACGTTCGTGCCAATTGTTCTGCTTCCAGTGTTCCGGCGAGTTGATCGTAATAAACTCTTGCACCCGGTTACGAAACTCGGTCGTTTTCAGCAGCAACAGCTGTATGATGTAGAAGCTAACCTGTGCCTCATTACCATCGAGCGTGCGGAGTATCAGACACAGTACCAGCCGATCGATCGTTACAATATTATACTTCCAGATCATATCGTTGATCGTATCGACGCATTTGTTTACGTGTGCTCCACCGCCCGAGTTGGCCACTTCGAAAAGCAAATAATCACACATCTTCCGTAGATGGGTGGAAAGAGCACGAGCGCCAATACGTTCCAGAATTCTGTCGAAACAAAAAAGGGAGCGAGAAATAAAATATCTGAACATAGTAATACATTTATTGCATTCTACTCACTTGTATGCCACCGGACTGATAACATCGGTTTCGATGATCATTTTAAACACCAGACAAAGAAACAGTGGAGGATTAACCGTCATGCCGAAGTGGGCAATGATGTCGTTCTCGTTAGTCATCGACGCCCAGTTGCGATACTCTTCGTCAACCGTTTTCTTTAGCAGCTGTTTGCTCTCCTTCGGTATGTTATGCTGCATGAAGAATTCGTTCAGCACCGGAGGAAAGCAGTACAGTGTATGCTGTGGCCACGCATGCGGTGTGTTAAGCATAACGTTCTGCAAAAGATCCTTACACCAAGCGCTCGATTGAGGATCATTGCCAGTGCCGGTGATGTGCATCGAACGGGCAAGCGTTAGTATGAGCGCTCGGTTTAGCTCTTCACTTTCCGCTGACACAATATTGCCCGGCGGTTTCGGTTCGCTGAGATAGCGGGACAGCTGGGCCTGAACTTCTACCGAACCTAAACCAATGATCAACCGAAGAGCCGTCGATTCGACGCTAAAATATACATAAAAAAGGAAGTTTAGATTTTTTTTTCTCGCGTGACTGTTAGCACCCAAAACTTACCAGGAGTGTAGCTGCATCTGGTTCGTGTGCGGTACCGATGCTAATGAATGCAAATGCGTCAACAGTTGCACCCGGTAGTGCGAATGGATGTGATGCATTCGATAGGAGAACATCTCGAGCAGTGTGTAAAGTATGCCCCAGGCTTGGGATTTAAATACCTGCGGTAACAACTGGCCCAAAAAACCCTTTATGCCAAGCGATTCAATTTCGGTGTACACAAGCAACCGCGAATACGTTTCCACAAGAGCCGGCGCCATGTTATTCCCGTTCGGGATGGAGCTTTTGTTTTGTGCTTGTTTGATCATGTGCATCACAATGCTGTGTATCAATGACATCTTGCTGTGTATGGTCAAGCTGTCTAGCACACGCATCGACAGTGGAGCTGTCGGGAGCGATTGAACGCCACCGCCAACCATATTTGCTTGCGGGTTCTTACTGTTGCCCAATATTGTATCAATCAGCGCTTGCATTGGACGGGAGAAGTAATCCGTCTGGGTGGAATAAGCATTGCAAAGCAACGCGAACCTATACTCGGATCCCATAAAAAGTGTCGGATTGTTGCTGGGCATTGCAAGATGCTGCAGATATTCAAAGTGCAACCGTAGCGCGATCGGTATCGGACGATTGATATTGTAATTTTCCGTCTGGGCACGTTTCATCAGATGAATCCAGATGCAGGTCGGTGCCATTTGATGTGTGCAGTTCGGATTACTGTTGTCTGGCACCGGTAACGATTCCTTCTCCGGGTAAAGTATATCGTACAGTTTCAGTATTGGCAAAAAGTTTAATATCGAGTGTTTTTGTATGCTGCCCGATATGTACTGCAAAAACACCCACATCAGATGGTCGCGGCCCCGACGTAGGTTGCGCACGGCCAGCTTTTCGTGCAGCGCGTTAACGATGTTTTGAAAGGTTGCAAACTGAAACAGTACGAAGTAGATCAACTGTGAACTCAGATGCAACCAGACCCACTGCGTGTGGCTTTGATCGTTATCATGCTCATTCATCGTTGTGCTGGCCGTATTTTGTGCCTGCGTTCCTTCCTTTTCCGAATATTCCATTGCGTTCAGCACCAACCAAACCAATTGTTCCTCGAGGGCGGCACATTTTTGTTTCTGTTGCTTCTGGAAGTTTAGCATCGAGCATACCATATCGCGCGAATATGGCTGCTGCAGTACAAATCGTAATAAACGGGCCTGTGGTTGCAAAAGCTCTTCATCGTAGGGAAGATTGCCCCGGAGCGAAAGTTTCAGCGTGTCCGGATCCAGCTTCCACGGTATGATGAGGTTATCCGCGTACGACGAATGCTCCACGATCGGTAGCATAGAGGAGTGTCCAATGATCGATAGCATTTGAGCGACGGAAACAAACTCCTCGATGAAGTTCGCGGTAAGATTCGACACTCGCCAGTGCATGTTCTGGTAGTCGGTTTTCTTGATTTCATTTATGATAAAGTACGCCGGTAGCAGACATGCATTCCGGTTGAAGATATGCTCGATCAGCTCGATCAGCTCGAGCAGTTGCGGCAATATGTTAACGCTCACATTAGCGGGAAATGACAGCGCCTTCTCCTTACAGCACTTCATTATTTCCCGCACACCTTTGTAATCCACTCCGCCGATCACTTTCCGGATCAGTCGAAATGCTTCGATCCAAAAACAGGGATTTTTGTACACCAGCTTATCCGAGCACATTAACTGGTCGCACAACAGTTTGGCCGGAATGATGTTCAAAGCCACCATACGGTTCATCACCTGCAGATAGTTGTGCACCCGGTTCTGATGGTTCACGGTAGCCACGTAGCCAAGGTAGCTACGGATGGAAGCTTCCTTTACCTCCGGTGTCATCGCACCGAACAGTGTACCGATTTTCTTGTAGCCCTCTTCAGTCTTTTTACGTTGTTCTTCCTCGTCGAAGCTCGGAACAATGTTTTTGTCCTCCTAAAAAGTGTATCTCGATTAGCAGGAAGTCTCCTGAACGCGTGCAAACTCAAGTAAAACCATGAAACTACAGCATAAGCAGAGTTTCTTACCAAAACCTCCTCGAAAAGCTTTACAATTCTCAGTTCAGCAGACATTTTCACAGGATTTCACAATCCAAACGTACTATTACTTAAAAAAAGGATAATTTTCACACGCCGACTCTATTTTGCGAATGCAAACACCGCTTTCGCCGATGTAAACAACAGCTAGTGATGGTACAATCTAGTGATGTGCAGGGTCAATTTTGCTCCGGATCGGAGCGAAACGTTGTAGGGAATGAATCCTATCCGTTTCGGAACAGTAGCTCCGGTACTTGACGAAAGTTTCAAACAAATCTATTTTATCTAATTGTTTTTGGCAATATTTTTATTTTGGTTAGTATAACGAGTTAGAACAAAATAGCAAACTATCGGTATAAAATAATTGCCCTCCAGCAAAAAGAAAATAAGAAGGATTAAAATATAATAATTATATTTTGTACAAGTTTTTATAAATTTAAATTTATATATGTGAACTTCAATTTAATACAATTTTTAATGCAATTCTTAGCAATGTCCAAATCTGGCGGGATGTAACAACGATACAACAGGCAAAACAAAATCTACGAAATAGGTCACGTTGTAGGTCAATGCCTTGTGCTTTGGCCATCATCGTCGGTTTCCCTGCGCCCATCGTCGACAAACATGTCGCTCGTCCGTTTTGTGCAGGATAATTCACAAGTCGCTATTTGCACTGTAGTTTCCATAAATAACCATACGGAACCATTTCCCTATTCTAAGCACGTTTCAAATGTTCTGCAAACAGAACAAAAACATGCAAGTAAAATGATTATCAAGAGATTGTGTTTCTGCATTGCACGAGAACGAAAACACTTGTCGCGTAGGTTCTCCAAGGTATCGTCCGTCGACTTCCTAATGAGACTGAAATTGGATGGCGCCTCGTTCCAGCCACGATGGCTATGGCGAATTCGATGATCGATCAGATTGATGGTGCGTTGCGATGGCGTTACGTGAACATTTATCTATTTTTTTTTTGCTAATAAACTACATTTTACCATTTTGATACATCTTATTAGTGGTGAATAAGATGAAGACACGATGAATGTTTGCTATCCTTTAAAAAAGAACTCTCCGGATACACCACAGACCGGACAACTGCTGAAAGTGTATTCGAGAACGTGATGTGAAATGAAGATGGCAATCATACTGAAGATAAAATGCTTCTTCCCAAAGAAGAAGACACTCCGGCCACATCGGTTTAACCAAAGCATTAGATAGTACGATCGTCTACGGCCTCAAGCGAGAACACATGAATCGACGTAGGGAAAGAATCAAGAAGAACCATAGACATCATACGAAACGATCAGACATTGAAGAAGCAAGAAAATGAAACAGGACAGCAACAAAAAAAACGCAAAGGTTCCATCCGAAGCCAGATAAAATGTCCGTGTTTTTTGAAGAAAAGAGCAATAGAAGGCATGGAACAGCATAACCTGTTTTTCTACCTGTCTGGTTTTGTGTGATGTAGCTGTGATTTTAGTACCGATTCCGACGGAGCTGAACGATCGCACGCACACCGATACTCTCTTGCCATTTGGGGGATGATAAGATTTTTGTACAGTTTTATCAGTTTTTTTTAAAACAATATTCATGCATAATTTGTAAACCAAAACTTGCTCTTTTGTTCAAAATATTTATTACAACCATGCAAAGTAAAGACGATTTAGAACTTATACATATTGGTGTTTGCTTCAGTGCAATGGAAGTTCTAGCATTTGAAGATGCTAACACAGAACAAGGTAATACATGCAAACAGTAAAATCAACGAGACTAGCATAGCAATGTGCTCAGCATGTAGTAAAATAGAGAACATAAAATTACAGCGAAAACAAAAGAGAGCGAAAGAGAAAGACGGGAAACCCGTCTTAATCACTGTCGCACCTGTATGGAAGGGAAGAATGGCGCACAGAGAAATAAGAAAGAAAGCTTACATTTCATGGGGTTTCTTCGTTCGTGCAACCTTCCATGAACAGCTTCAATCACAGGGTCGTTTTGTGTATGAAGCACACACACACACACGCACACCAGGAAGAAGTTAAAGCGCCTTGTCAACATGGCCAACCTCCCGCACATCCTTATAACGCCTTCCATAAGCCATGGAAAACTCAAACCTCACATGCGCAACTACACATGCAACAGGTTCGCCAAACAAAACTGTTCTGTTTCAAAGTTTCTGCTTCACTGCTGTGGGTGGGCACTCATTCAAGAGGCAAAGAAGTTGCATAGAAAATCGGTCCACAGACCCGCGCCATCCGTCACTTGTGTTCCGAAAGTGTTCGCCACTTGTCGATTTCGTACGCCGTGCTGTCTCGAAGGATCCATTTGCAAAATCGGGTTGCGTTTTTAGTTGATCAAGCATGGTGCTCTGAAAAATCGTCGCTTACAGACGTTAAATATTTCCAGCAGGTTCTGGAAGTTATTGGATCGGATGGACACAGTGTAAGGGTTAGTAATCTTTTTTTCTAAGGAGCTGATCATATCGTGACAGAGAAGAATAGATGCTACAGCAAGAACCTGAAACGTCGATTGGAGAGACAACCCCAAGTGTGGCGCGTAGGGTGAGATTTAGGGGGTAGAGTGGTGACGGATGAACGGGATGCTGGTTTGATCTTTTCCACTCGCCAAAGCCATCTTTGGCGTTTCATTCGTGTTTGTGTGCTCGCTGGCGAGTGAAGTGGTGTTTCGGCTGTGTGAGAATCTTATTCGTTTCTTTTTTTTTTTGTTAACGTTGCTTGGAATACGGCATGAAAGGAAGAAACCAGATCGTCGCAATTGGGCAAAGAATTGAAGAGAAGATTTTTTTTTATTTCTCCCCAACATAAACATTTTCACAATATGTGTCACTATATAGGTTTCAGTTAAATGACACCACCAACCGTGCCAAGGTGCATTCTGTTGCAAGCAAAGCGCCCGCTGACGAAATCAATAAAATCAAAAACACAACACAACCACGTCAACAAGTCAGTCAAAAAGTCGAAACAGTATGAAAACAGTGCCAGAAAATCACGCACGCAAGAAAAGCGATTTGATGAAAGAGAACGCAAAGAAGTTGTGAATGAGACAGACGGACGGAGTGAAAGATCGATCACCGTTGTTGCTGCTGTGCCGAGTGATAGAGGAAACGGGACGGTGAGCACTATCAAGCCGTTGCTGTGATCGGCCCAAAAAGGTGCGTAAGGCCCCGAAAACGTTCGCCAGAAAAGGGACGCGAATGAATGAGAAACTCCCCAAAAGAAGCGATTGTGCGTAAACCTGTAGAGGTTCTGGCTTTTTCACCTTCTTTAGGGCACATTCGAGTTGCATGTCTCGGCAAAGGAAGATGGTTGGGTCACGGTTGTCCCTTGCAAAGGAAAACAGAGGTGTGTAGTGTTGTTTATCTACAAGATTTAAAAGTTTTATTAATTTGTGTTGTGATACAGAAAAAAAAGCGATCGTAACATTTAACGCAAAAAAACATAGATTTTTTGTTTGTTGGAAGAATCATCGGCAAGGGTGCGATCGCACCGAGCAAAAGTGTTGTAAGCGTGTGTGTGTTTGCACGTTGGATGTCGACGAAGGTGGTCAATACGCAAGAGAAGTTGTTCAACTCGCCATCGTCGGCCTGTAGGTCCCGCAAGCAAGATCACTCGCCCCCTTTTTACGCGGCGATCAAGTGCGAGTTTGCGGCAGCGACTTCGTGACCTGATGAGATGTGAACGGTGCGCGCGCGCGATCGTCAAAATCTGTATGTGTGTGTGTAGGGGGTGAGTGTGAAGGCAAGTGGAGAAGGAAAGAGCATAATAAAGCCAGTGTCAGAAAAGAAACCACATCTTCAACAAAAAAAAAAACCAGACAAATCTTATATGCTGCAGATGCGTTCGAACGAGTGAAATAGAAGCATGATAGAACAAGTGTGTGTTGAAACGTATATGTGCATGAGTTTGTGTGTGTATATATGTGGGTGTGTGGGTGATCATAATCTGAACGGAGTGTGTGATTAAATTCAAACGGGGGGAAAACAAAAAGAATGTTGATAGAAGGATAAAAGTGTGTAAGCAAAAAAAAACGGGTGACGATCAGTAAACAGTGCCGCGGGAAGGATATGGAAGGAATCAAGAAGAGAGCGAGAGAGAGAGAGAGCAAGAATGATCAGTAACGAAATGAAGCACGGGTTGGATTCGCCATTAATCATGCACCCCATCTCACCCTCCTGCGCACTGTTTGGATGATCATCCCGTTTTTGTATAGCTGCATGATCAACGTCACAGCTTGGGCGAATGACGTTTACACATCGAAGTGCACTGGTACGATAAAAAAAAATACAAACACACACACACACAGTTCTCTCGATGTGTTTTGAAGTTTGTTGAAATACATTGGTGATGCGTGCAAATCCAGTGTTTTTGAATGGGTTTGTTTTATAAGAAAAGAGTGAACGAGAGAGAGAAAGAGAGAGAAAAGTAAGAAAAAATATTTTTTTAGCGATTGACGTGTTGCGCTGATGAGACGCAATTCTAACCGAATCACCGATGTGCTAAGGGTTGTATTTGTATCTTTACTAAAGGGTTGCTTTGGTGTTGATCGATCGTACCGTTTGTGTGCACAAACACATATAACGCCAAACCATCCAACGGTGCGGAAACGTTTGTAGTGGTAATATGGGGTGGTAAAAATCATACCAACACCCCCTAACCGATGGGGGGGTATCAATTCTGCCCACCCACCCCTTTCGTTGCAAGTGCACGCATTTCGCGATGAGTTTAACGCACACATTCGCTCTCTAGTGAGGGCTTTACTCTCCCATTATCTCTCTCTCTCTTGCTGTTTCCCATCTCTCTGTTTGAGTTGAAAAATAAATGAAGGGAGCGTATTAAATGCGTTTACGTAGTCAGCTCCACACGGGTACGCACAGATCGGTGGCAACAGTGGTACAGTAAGGGTAGTAATGTTTGCTCCCGCCTGGCGCCTTTCGCACCCTTTACAGTGGTAGTAGTAGTAGTAGTACGCGATATTCCCGTTGTTAAAAGTAGCGGACGCACTCGCAGAAATAACGCGCGCGAGAGAGAGCGCGCGCGCCAACGAGAGTACGAAGGGTTGGAAAAAAAATCAAGTTTTGAGCGTACGGTGGAGCAGATTTTATTCGTTCGCGGTACGCAGCCCGAGAGTGTACCGATCTCGAGATCACTCCTCACTCTTTGCCTGGCTGGATCGCGAAGGGTTGTGCACGTTCCGTTCCGGTGTTGGGATGTGTTTAGTTGGTTTCGATCGATAGCATCCGTGCAACAACAAAAAAAAAACAAGGTTCGTGAAAAACAGTTTCCGCTTCACGGTGGTTTAAGTGCTAGATTTAGGGAAAATCTTGTTCCCGGAAATGGTGGTTTAAATTTTGTTTTTTTTTTTGCTGTGTGTGTCTATTTCGTGATATTGGGTGTTGTGCAAAATTTCGCAGCATCGAAACAGTCGTTTTGCGCAGACCGTTTAACTGCTAAATGCAACGTGTCACTACGAACTCTTTTCTCAAGCGTACTGGGTACTCGTTGTCGGTAGTATCGCCCTCAAAAGGGTGGTGTGTGGAAGATATCTAATCGTTTGCTCTATACGAGGTACAGCAGCGGAAGCGGAGCAGTTTCACACCTGAACCGTTTGCCCCTCCTCTCAGTGAAGAAAGAACAAACAAATTCAACTCCAAAGTCCGCTATCCACTCCAAATCACAAGGCGAAGAGATCAGTGTTATAGAAGATCAATTTGTAACAATTCTATATAATCAATAATTTATTTCATTTCAATCGTTCCCAGAATAGTGACCGCAAAAAATCGTCATCACTGCAGAAACTGCAGCTCAGTATCTAAGGCTGAATGTTGTACCGACATTGGTAGTACACGGTAGTGTTGGCATCCGCCAAGAATAAAGTGAGTTGTGCGGTTCAAGCTGGCTCGGGTGAAGTGATTAACCCACGGATACAAAGAAAGTTGCACACTGAAGTTATTGTATAAGGTAGTGTGCTTTTTTTACATATATATACACCCATACACATATGGGTGTGTGTGCGTGAAAAGTGTGCAAAAAAAAAGGTTGAAAACAAGAAGTGATCATACGCGGAAAATAAAGCGAAACAAAAAGAGGGTTGAATAAAACATACCGAAGGGCGCCTGCGAAAACTTCTTCCCCACTCGCCACGCTATTTATTACGGCTTGTACCAGCATCCGTCCAGCATCAGCTCCAGCACATACTCGCTGCACAGTGGCCCCAAAGGCGCGCCGTGTTTTAGCAGCTGTGTAGCTAGCGAGCAAGATTCTAAACGAGCAAACGAGATCTTTGCTGCGATCGTGCGCTCTCGCTCGGCTGAACCAGTGTGAAAAACCTGAATTCTGCGAGCCCGACATCCAGCTCTGGGCTTTTGGAAGGGTTGGGCTTTGACTGCTGACTTAAGCGTTTGTCCGCGCGCGCGCGCGCGCGCGAGTGTTTCTCTCTGTGTGAGACAGAAAGAAGATAGAAAATTGTGTGTTAGAAAGAACCCGGGCCATATCCCGTGCGGTGCGTATAAAAGCGGGTGAAGAAAAAAACATGGCGTTCAACGGTGGTGCAGCTGGAGGGAACGGTAGTGCAGCGGCTGCAGTGGCCGCCGGTGCAGCAAATAATGCCAGCGACGAGAACGAATCAACCGGTGCGAACAAGAAGAAGAACCTGATCATACTGGTCGACAAAGATTCGAACGATAAGCTGAACGAGCTGTTCGACAAGACGCTCAGCAATAAGCTCCCGCTACAGATACCGTACCGCATGCGCAAGCTGCCGGAGTCGTTCTTTATGCCACCGTCGTCCGGCTCCAAGTCACCGTCGGTGTCACACTCGCGCGAAAACTCGGCCGATTCGGCGTTCGGCTCCGGGACGACCATACTCGGCGGTGTGACCGGTGTCGCGACCGGTCCGAACGGTTTGCCAATTCATCACAGCCGCGCACACAGCAGCCCCGCCTCGCTCGGGAAAATCCCGGTCGGTTTGGGTGGGCTGGGCGGTGGTGTGGTAGCGGCGGCCGCCGCCGCTGCCGCTGCAGCTGCCGCGGCCGGTGGCAATGGGGCCGGCGGTGGAGGCGGTGGCGGTGGTGGCAATAGTGGCGGAGGGGCTGGCAATAATGCCGGTGCTAGTGGGAGCAAGTCGGCCGCGGCGGCAGCTCAGGCTGCTGCGGCAGCTGCAGCGGCTGCCCAGAACGATGCCAGCAGTCTCGGTGCGGCCGTACTGCAGCAGGCGGCACTGTCGAAGGCGGCCATACAGCATCTACACAGCCGGGGTCGCTCGTACGATGTGTCGAACCTGCACGCCAACTTTGGCGAACTGCCGCCCGGCTGGGAACAAGCCAAAACACAGGATGGACGCATCTACTACATCAAGTAAGTATCGGTTGAATCGGGGTTTTCTTGCACATGGGGCAACACCAAACACTTGGGAGGTTTCTTCTCTCACGAATGTCAAGAAGCGCCTGTTGGAGTGGCGAACAGTAGCACCAGTGCCTAGGATCGAAGTTAGGAGGCTTCACTGGAAGGTCGGATTCAAATGGTGTTCATGCTCACGACCATCGTCTTGGACGAATGCCTTCGGTAATTCCGTCCAGAAAATACTTGAGACGCAATACTAGTCGCGAAGACCTTTGCACACTCTTTAATCATGAGATCAATTTTAGGGATCAATGACAGGAACAAACAGCTTGACACCTCACCTGAAGAGGCTTGGTAAAACAAACAGTAAAGATACCTTTTGGGTGCTTCAGAGCTCTATAAAAATATACAGCAACACCTGTCGCTGCGGGATTGCGCTGTAATCTATCAATGGGCTATTCCAGACTCGTTGTGAACATTACGCTTTTCATTGGATAATATACGTTTAATCGTGCTATAAACATTCGGACGTTCGGGTGGTCTGTTTCCATCAGTGCACGCTCTCCAATGTGTCAAGTATGAACATTTATAGCATCAAGTTGTCTAAATCCTTGAAGGGCATTGTATTGATGTGCAAAAAAAACTTACCCACCAACGGCGAACACTTTCCCAATGTAACCAACGCCGATGGACAGCTCAATCCGTTCTTTGTTAGCTCTACTCCCCTCGTCGAGCGGAATGCAATGAAACCACGTTCTTCCAATAGTGCGAAGTCACGCGAAAACAGGCAACCGCCGGCACCGGAAAACCCATAATTTGGATGGTCCCCTAAGCATATGAACGCACCGGTGCACCGGTTGGCAAGTGTTTTCACACGTCTTGCGAACGATCGAACGGTGATCGTTCCACCGAAACGTTCGCAACAAATCGAACGGAACTGGAAAGGAAGGCATTGCAAACAAACCACCGTCGACCATCGGCCGTGTTTGGCGGATCTTTTCCAGTATTTCTTTTTTTGCGTGTTGGACACATCGTCACATCGGCGGTTAGGGGAATGGTTGTGGATTGTGGATATGAAGAAACATAATTAAAATCGTTCACCAAGCAGAACACCAAACGTACCATCTTGGTGGCCGTTTTGTTATGGTAGCCATTTATTCTTGGACCAAATTTTGTGAAGGTCATTTGTTGTGAAACAAAAATGGAGTTTTGATTTATGCAGATGTTGTGTACAAAGGATGTATGAAATGCAACTTTTTTGTCACCTGTCACAAACATTTCTACGAGTTCGTTTGTCAACCGATATACAATCTACTGGAAACCTTCACGATCGTACACGTGTTCAACTGTTCGAGTTCTAGAAGTGTTTGATATGTGTATAATAAGCGCCACGCACTGCATCATCTCTCTGTGTGTGGCTCACGTGTTTGGCAACGTTGAGTTCTGTATCGTGAGAGCTCTTCAAAGAATGGATGTACCAAGTGGTACACGTGTAGTTCCACTGTTACCCTTCGGTTGAAGAATATCATAAAAAAGCGACAATTTCTAAATCACACCCTAGTGCCATTGACCGTTTCTTATCGATTATCCTCTCAAGGGTAAGAAACCGTGGTCTTGTACGCATCCAACGTGTATCTGATAACCTCCCACCCTATTGGGTTTCGATTGATGACTTGGTCAAAGTTCACACCCGCCCAGTTGAGGCGTAGTTTAATTAGCATTTAAATTAATCCAACCCAGCAAAAGGGTCCACACTGTCTGCGGGTGCCGACATCCAGCACACCCTTCAAACGTCATTTGTGTTGATAAATATTAATTTATCTATTTCCTACACACCAGCAAAGCCGTTGCGTTTAGAAAGAAAAATCTTTGTAATATTTATTTCTAGCTGGCGTACGCCACCGCTTAACTGTACTTTTCCTCACGAGTTCTGTAGTGGAAAATAAAGGGAAGGAGGAAAGAACATACGCTCTAATAAAGCTTAATTGGCGTAAGAACACCTCCGTATATGCAAAACAGATTGTTGGTTATTACCATCGCGCCCAGAGCGACCGATCGACCGATCGTGCATATATATATATATAGGAAGTTTTGCAAGTGTAACTATGTGTTTGTACAGTTCGCTCCGTTGTTCGCTCGCATGTTATCCGGCTTGTCTCCATAGCGCCAAACGATCGCCTTCCATTTAGCTGCCCGTTTTCGGTACGCACCATTCTCAAGCTAGCGCTGGAAGCTACTACTCCATGCCTTCCTTATGCAAACCTCCCTCTACCCCGTAACGGTACAAACCCGGTTCTGCTAATAATCATAATTGAAAAATATTAACTTCATTGCACCAGCAGTGGACGCCGTCCGTCGTGTGGTGCCTGGTTTCTTTCCTACTCTAGCGCAACACCCAACCCAAGGGTTGTTGGTTATCGTGATCTTTTGACACAGGCGCTATTTACAAGACATGCATTGCAGTGGCAAAGCGAAGAACCGGATGAGGTAGACCAGCTGCTGAGGATCTCCGGTAGTACTTCCTTCCTATCTGCCGTGCGTCTGTATCTTTTTATCATGCTCATCACCGCAGCACCATCAACACCCAGACAACATAGTACATGTGTGATTGTATCTGTCAGAAGATTGGAAAAGGGTGGGAGACGGTGAAAAGCGTATACGGCTGTGAGTTTAGTCGTGGCAGTGACCTCATGTTGACGGAAATAGAAGATGCTGTAATATCATTCTACTCCTAACGGAATTGGTCCAGGTTTGTTTTTTTTCCCCACCCTTCAGTTTTCTGGATCATTTTTTGCCCTTGCGGGAACTTCCGATAGAAGGCCTATTTCTTCGTTTCCCACCGATAGCGCACACCCTTACATCTGGTACGATGATCGTCCCAAAAAAAAACTTACTGTCCACCAGCATGATAAGATAAGATTTGCTTGCAGTTCGGGGCGTTTTTTTATGTTTGCTGTTGTGTTTCAACTCAAGGTGACGCTTTTGATAGCGTTCTTCAACTGTGTTTCGTGACCAAACCACCAAAACAATTGCCAACAAAACATTAACCAAAACCACCATTTACGGGCGGTGGTTTGTTTTTCCTCTCTTACTTTTTGGGGGAAAACAAACTTCCTGAGAAAAAAAAACCGAAGCAAACAGAACGCTATCAATCAAAAGTGTGATTGCGAGAGTCGTCCAATCGATATTTTTGAACGAATGGGCAATGGGAGGTCGTCGAAATCTGAGATCACCTTTTGTAGCGTTTCGTTTGATGTTCGATTCGTTAGATGGAAAGAACGTTTTTGGAACGAAGGCATTGCCAATTATTTTTAATTAACACAACCCGATCAACCTTCATTAGCCTGTTTGGCGGCTCATTAACCTCTTGCTCGAACTAAGACGTCATTGGACGTTATACGAGCGAGCGAGTGTCTTAGAAATAGTGATCGGGACAGATATTTGTCCCATTTTATGTAAATATACAGACTATGGGTAAACATTTACCCGGAACTTTGCAAGCTAACGAAGAAGAATACCACATTACCGATCGATCGAAGAGAAATTCTTGGCTAGTTCTTGTAGTTCTCGTCGAAATCTTGGAACAGCCACAAATAATTAACACCACTAACGGTGGTAAGATGTTGTGCTGCAGCCCATAGCGTCAAGTGGGCTCTTTGTATGCAATCCACAGCACATGGTAGAGGAGATCTTTCACGAATGTTTACCTACGGTGGATGTCTCAGCTCCAAAGCTGAATGATGGCTGCCGTATCTCAAGCATTTGCCTTTTCAGCAACATTCGTCCGGTTGGAATGTGGAATTCAACAGTACAAACGCCCCTGATATGTATGTGATGAACATCAAGAAATATGAACAAGTAATCGAGACAAGCACTATAAGTATGGCAAGAAGAAATTTCCCGACCAGGCACACACACACACACGCGTAATGTTCTTAAGCGCAATGAATCAGCAAAACGATTATTACTGCCCGGCCGCAGCTTAACGGCTAGAACTTTGTATTCGCCGTACCTTCTTCTACTTCTCCACGAAAAGCACAAACCCCAGCAACAACATGTGAAACGGTCGGTGTGCGTAACCGGATACGGCAAAGAATGTACCGTGAAATGAGTCTATGGGAAATAAAAATCTTTGCCCATGAAGTTTCCGAGCGACGGTACGGCGATGGTCAAGTAACCAGGTGCAGTTTGACGCTTCCATGCGCAGTGCAATCGTTTAAGTTGCCGGGTACTTGCCGGTCCAAAGACCTTTTCCAATTCTTTGCGGCTCTTGCTCCAAAATCTCTCCCCGTAAAAGAGTGTATTCCAAGACAGCAATGTGTACGTCTTATCTCATTGATCGATTGATCGGGTTTTTGTTTGGTTGCTGGAGCGGAGCGTGTAGTGGTAATTTGTGGCCAAACCACCTGACACAAGTGCGTCATCCAATGTGAATTATGTTCTGTTTTGATAGCATCCTCACGGTGGAAACGTTGAGCGACTAATCGCCAATCGATAGATGCGGCTTGGGAAGAGGTATATGCAGCCATCTGTCTTCTGGAGGTCTATTTTATGTGTGTGTGTGTATGTCTTCTTAAGCAATTTTCCCTTTCGGAAGCAATGTTCCGTGAGTCATAAGGCCAATTGTTTACCGAGTGCCGAATCATTCTCGCGCTCGCAAATATATCCGTACGCCGTTCGTATTCCCACGGAACATGATCGTAAATAATCGCCAGAGCGGTGCTAAGGACACGTCAAACCATCGAAATAAACCATCATTCACACAACACACATAAAAGACGCTGTCGGTTTGGAGATCGAAGACCGGGGTTGGAGTGTGGAGATCGGTACAATTATTCCATAAATTCGTTCCAATTCATTCCATTTTATTGCACCGCATTTAAGTCTTCTGTTACAGAACAGCAAAACATAACCCGAAAGCAAAAGCAAAGAGAAAAAAAAAACGTTTACGTATGAAAATTTACTTTTTGACAGCTTCCGGTCAGGAAAAAGATGGTGAATTCACATCTACACACCGTGGTATAAATTATAGTCCCGAAAAGATATGACGCGTGAGATGGATCGTCTTCAAAAAGCTAACTAAAATCCGCCAAGCTGTTGCACGCCGAAATGAAGCAACAAAAAAAACCACGACTTTAATTCCCCGCGAGTGGGTTTTTCGGAATGAGATTTTGAGGGTGGAAATATGTCAGGAATTCGAACAATTTACTGCCACTGCGCCGTGTCAAGTGTGGTGGAGCAGTTTCGCCAAGAAAGAAAGAAAGGAAAAAAGAATGTTATCTCGTGCCTCAGTTTTCCATTTGCCCAGTTTTTCCCACCGGAATTGGAATGCAACCACGAAGTGGCACTTTTATTGCTTTACTTCGCATGTCTTCGGTAACTACACCCACACACACACACACACTCACGTGTGAGGCGCCCTTATTTTCCCAANGAACAATTTACTGCCACTGCGCCGTGTCAAGTGTGGCGGAGCAGTTTCGCCAGGAAAGAAAGAAAGGAAAAAAGAATGTTATCTCGTGCCTCAGTTTTCCATTTGCCCAGTTTTTCCCACCGGAATTGGAATGCAACCACGAAGTGGCACTTTTATTGCTTTACTTCGCATGTCTTCGGTAACTACACCCACACACACACACACTCACGTGTGAGGCGCCCTTATTTTCCCAACCCTCTCCCGATCAGGATTCTGGAAGTTACGGTGTGGTGGGGACGAAGGGGCAAACGAGGAGGACAAGTTTGTGTTTTCCATACCTCTATAAGTGCCAACGGGAAAAAAGCGCCACTTTGGACCGCTGTTTCTGAAAAGACGGCAAACCGTTGCTTTGTGGTGTGGTTTATTGGCATACGTTCGGATTTGCGATTCACTCACGATTATTTGTGTCCACAAAATATGGGGTGGTTATATTTTCATTTCCCATATCTTTTTTGCTTTTGTGGTGCAGAAAAAAAAACCAACGTTATGGAGCTCCTAAGCTGTACTGTAAACGATGCAGTAAACAGGCCGGTGCCGCACAAATATTTCCATCAGTCACACGACGCTTCCTAGAACGCCGTACGCGATGCTGTTTTCATTATTTTCGCGCGAGAAAAAAATTCATTTCCCCGAAAAACAAAATAAAAATGTAACGCAAAAAAACATACACTCACTTTAATCACCATCATCATCCTCATCCTCAGCTATTGGTGACAAACAAAAAACAGTCTTGATCAGCCGCCAGTGTGCCGGCATTTTTCACATTCACTTTGGTATGATTTGGAGTATTTCAAGAATTCATAGAACCGACCACCACCAGGCGACCGTTATATGATACCCCGCGTACCCGGTCACTAAAATGGACGTAAAAGTGTAAAATGCATAATCATAAAGCTTCGCGCTAGGAAATATGACTGTAACTGTTAAGAGACAACAGCAGTGCGAGAATTTGCGCACTCACCAGGTAATGACTATATCGCATCAAACCTACAGTAAACTGATATCGAGTTGGTAATTTGGTGACGGGACTAATGAAACGAGAAAATCATGAAATTCGAACCATTTTTCTCTATTTCGAAGAGCAAAGACTGATTTTATTACAAAAATTATGACCCACATTGGAGGGCGTCATAAAACTACTGGCCAGTTTTCAAAACAACGGATTCAAATTTCAGTACCGACGAGCTACGAAATGTCATCAAAATGATCACAAACTGTTGATCTTCACTTTTGCAGGGGCTCTTTGGTTCGGGGTTCAAAATTTTACCTGATTTAAGTTGGTATCATTCAGCCTTTCATTACTTAATCAGCTTAAGTAGCAAAGGGAACCAAGTTCCCATTCCGGGCGACTGTTTGCATGTGTTTTTCCATACATGCCGTCCACTTCTCGGCAACACTCGGGGTTTTGTTTTTCACGATCACCTGTCGTGGGCAACGCTGTTGACATGTGGCTAAAAATAGTCTTTCGCCCATCATCCACCCATCTCGCGAAAACCCATCCCACGATATTACGACAGAATGTTTCCCTACGTCAGCGATTTGGATGGAACACGGAAATTGTGTGACAAACTGTTGAATCTCAGTATTTTGTGTGTTTTTTATGGTTGAGTTTCGAATCAAAGTACAGCGAAGGAAGAATTCTAAAGAAAGGAAGGAATAAAGTTTTTTGATGTTTTATTTAGTGGATTAATTGAAGATTAAGGAAAATACTACAAATGTGAATTAAGAAAACTTTTTCATAGAATCGATTCCAACTTATAAAGAATCTAAAATCGAAACAAATTCCACTGATATCTCTAAATATTCTACTTCAATCTGTGAAGTATCGAGAAATGGTTTCAAATATCTCACTTCAACTCAGAAAACCCTGTAATAATAGTTTAATGGGTTTTTGAGTTTTGGTGGCAAAGTTTGTCGATATCTTTGGCGAGTTTAACTTTAACTTGGATACGGCCGAGTCTTGCCACTTCATTGTGCAAAGCATCAAGAAACGGTTCCAAATTTCTCGCATTAATTCGACATTCAGGACAGCTGTAACGTCACGATCAGTTTCCGCCCCGATCGATCTCACCACGTAACGTGCGCCATCATCTTTTCTTCCCCATAATTTCCCATCTGCATCTGCTGTGACAGAATAATCGTGACCAGTGTTAGCACATGTTTTTTTTTTGCTTAAATCTTACTCTTAACATTTCATCCTGTTTGCTACGTTCCAATAGCAACTTGGTTGTTCCATTCTTCCTTACCGCTATCTTTTCCCAAACAGAAGACCTTTTGGGCTAATGTTGTATATAAATTAAGAAGCTTGACACACACACACACAAACACGACTGTATCACGTCCCTTCTTCGAACGCATAACGGCTTGCAATTCATCACACCCCGTTTGGAGTGTTGGTTGAGTGAGTGGAACGGAAGCTCCACCGCACACAAAAACGCAATTCTGCCCGCGAAAATGTACCGGACGGAAAATGTGAAAATGAAGAAAAAAAAGCACACACACACACACAGACAGAGATCTACAGACAGTATAAAACCCTTGCTATTTTCGGGCTCACGGAGAGGACGCACAAATGAGCGAATCGGGTAGTGCGGTTGGGGTTTGGCTTAAATATAAAATTAATTTAAATTTTAATTCCCTACAATTTAACCGTTCTATATAGTCGGTTCTACGGGACTTTCATGCTTCTCGCTTGCCTTTTCACTGTTGTTTTGCCAAGTGCCAGTGAACGAATGTGATTTCAATGCAACGAATTGAAATTCATCGACAATCGCACACCGATATCCGTTAGATCGTTCAAAACCCGTCTTCCACCGTACGTCACCTTTTTGTTTCCTTTCTTACTGGTTTGTCTGGTTGTGCAAAAAATTAGCTAGAAGGATGCGAAAACGATGTGTGAAGTAACGCACATACAAGACGTTTTGCATTCGATATAAAACCCAAATCAAATGAAATTAAAATCTTCTCGCAAACCGGCCATTTGCACCGCTACACACACGGGTTTACGTATGTGCGTGAGACATCATGGTCGTCTGCATGGGGAAACGGCAAGTCAAGTGTGATAAGCAATCGAATGCAACAGAACATGAACAGGCGAACAAGAGACAACTGCCGGACGGATGGCATTTGAGCCACCCGTTTGTCGACGGATAAAATTCTTTCCTCAAACGCTACTGACGGACGCACCACGTTTTTTTTTGTTTCAAAAACCGAGCATAATTCGTTCCCAACACCAACACACCCATGATCGTTCGATGGAAGATCGAGTAACATCCGCGCGGGAAGAGCGCGTTAGGGTATTGTTTTGTCTTGTCGTTTGGCGCGACACGGATGCATCCGATCGCGAAAACCTACACCCAGCTCCATTCTTGTTCTTTTCAACAGCCCTCCACACACTGATTGGCATTTTTTTTTATCGACGACGATGCCGACGTCGGCAACGATGTGCGAAAACGATGCAAACGATGATGAACGTTGGTTTGAATTTGGTGACGAGCGGGAACGAGAATTTGCAAAAATACAAAACTGCAACACCGAGATGGCCGGAATGTATGCACCAAGCGGCAAACGAAGGGACACGAATGGTAAGAAGTGTCTGAAAAAAAAAACTCCAATCAGTTTACCAGCTTGTTAAGAGAGTAGCGCGGCTCGAAACTCATATTACCCGTGAGTGTGTGATCGCTTGCAAACGTCAGCAGACGTTACTCTTTCCGGCAGAACCATTTTGCTTGCACGCAAAAACCGCTTTTAATGCGTTGATCTATGCGCTCCGGCGCGGTGTAAGCAAATGGTAAGCAAACAACAAAAACAGAGAAAGAAACGAACTACAGAAAAAAACAAAAGAAAAAGGCGAGATAAAACAACAGAACAACAACAACAACAAAACAACGATGGCAATACAAACAGAAATAAAAATGCACACACGCTTTGCTAGAAAAAAACGCGTTGCTGTGCGATCGCACACGTGATCATGTCGCGAGGCAAGACGCACCGCACGTCACACACCAAACCACAAGGCTCAAGTGTTTGTTTGCTGTGCGCGATTGTCTTGTCGTCAAACAGTGTACGAGTTGGAAGATGTATTTGGTCTTTCCGGCTGTAGTTTTGTTTTGCGTTTGTTGTTACAATTACCACTTGAAATGTGTTGTCAGAGGCCGAAAAAATGGCTTTTTTGTCTACTTTTTGTTTAGTAGTAAATTGAAACAGTGTACATCTGGCTGAATAGAAGTAAAAAAAAAACGATAAACAGTTAAATGCGTTTTTGTTTTATTGCTGCCTTACAAGTGTAAACATAGGGCAGGAAACTAGTTTCCCATGCATGTGTTTATTAAATTGTTTTATAGCGGAAAGTTGTACATAGCAAACGAACTCCTTTTAGTAATTTTGTTATAAATGAAACGGAACACATAAATATGTACATACATTTCAGTTGTTTCTTTTTTATACTAAAATTCTAGTGAAAATCTTCAACAATTCTTGGACGTACCATTTTTAGCTTTCCTTAATGTTTTCCAATAAGCGAGAAGAGATGTTCAAGTCCTGCGCGCATTTATGGAACGGCGGGGTTTGGATGAGATTTTGTGCTGGGATGGCTGTGCAAAAAACGCGAATCATTACCACTATCCTACCGGGCCGTCCAATTAGCTTGATACAAGAAGCCCTATATAAGCTTCCCTAGAAATATAGCGCATCCGATCATATGGGTAGTCAAGTGAACATATCCAAAGTTACCGATCAACTGATACATATTTTACACAATAAACACCTGAATACTAAAATCGTACCTAAGATGACGTCAAAGATCGCACCGGATGAAGCCATTGAGAGTTGGGTCACGAGACACTCACTCCGTGCGATGAGTCAGCGACAACCCAATTTTTTTTTGGGAACTGATTCTTGGTACCTCCTTTTTCTTTCCCACCAGTCATCACGCACGCGGAGAAAATGGCAAACGGGCAAAACACATTGTGTACGATGACTAAAAATGGACGAACCTGACAAAATCAGCATTGTCCAAAAACCATTCTCTGTAAGCGTTGTAACCGCTCGGCGTCCACCGGTAGCATGTTGCAAAGTCGTAGCTAGGTGCGTCCTCATGAGCATCTTCTTAGACGATCGCTACCGACTTGGCAGACGTCGTGGTAAAATGAGTAACGGGTGCTGCTAACACCGTAACCGTTGGCAACAGTTTAGCATCTCCGTACCCTGTCTCGTGCACTGGTTGGCGGCACAAATTTTGGCAATTGCGCACTCGTATCGTCGCATCCTGCAAAACTAACCACCGTGTGGAGAAACAGCGGTAGGTTATTGAGTCGGTGTGTCGGTTAGAAGACACTGACCACGGTTTCGGGGCGCTTCCTACGCGTCCGTAGAAAGAAGCGATCGTCTGTACGCTCGAAACACGGTGATGGTGATCGTCAAAATTTGGCATCGATCGAACGTACCGGTGCTGCAGAGGTACGGTCGCGGCAAAATGCTGCCTAAACTCGCGTATATACACCGCTAGCGGTGAATCATCCTTGGGGTGCGCACTACAAGAAGCAAGGGTCGCGTCGGCATGGTGCCGAGTGAAAATAAATCAAACCACACCGTCCTGGTGCTGGTTGGTGTTTGGTACAGCGTGCGTCGTGCGTTTGCTGTTTGCTCCGGTAATACACTGCCGTTATGTAGTAGGGAATCGATTCTACTCCCGCGCATTTCCCAGCCGTTGGTTTTTGGAGCCACGATCACTCCATGGTGCGTGATTAACGTCTCTTTCCACGGTCCCTAAATGTGGCGATCGCGGTACCGTTCTGTGGCTGTCTGTGGCGCGTCGGTTGTGTACCGGTAGTAGTGGGCAAGCATTAATCGTGCAGGCGTACCGCCACCCGTGCCGAACGTGAACGCAGTGTTGGCGCTCTAACACTCTAAATTTAACTACAGCAACGCACAGCGGTGTGGACGGTGGGACTTGCCGGACAGATCANCGTCGGTTGTGTACCGGTAGTAGTGGGCAAGCATTAATCGTGCAGGCGTACCGCCACCCGTGCCGAACGTGAACGCAGTGTTGGCGCTCTAACACTCTAAATTTAACTACAGCAACGCACAGCGGTGTGGACGGTGGGACTTGCCGGACAGATCAAGCTAGATCCGACGTTCTAACCTATTTTTCCATCAACTGACCAAGTGTCCTCCATGCTGTATGTTTTGATGCCGAAGATACCAAGTTTCCGAAGGTACCTTGGATATTGGGCGGCTTTGGTACAGACGAACGCGATAGTTCGTGTATCATCGGTGTTTGTACACTGCTACACCAAATGTGTGGCACATGTGTATTATTTCGCTCTTTGATACTGATCCGCTGGTACACAGACCGGAAGTCTCAGCAATACCAAACCCACACGGTAGGTCTTTAGCTAGACGCTCGTTCTATTCAACCAGTGGGAGCAGTGGGAGTTTCTTTATTTGAAAAAGCGACCAACGTCCACGTGCATATGGTTGTTGGTCGAATATCGAAATGTGTTCTAGGGCGTAGACCCCCAATTAGACGAGTGTTGGTTTTGGAGACCTGCAATAGCGTGAAATCTTCAACAAAAATTACAACAACAAAAAAACACCCCGCACTTACCAAGAAAAACAGTGCGATATTGATCAACTATAAACATATGTTCGGTGTAAATCTTTCTTCAAACGATCACCAACCGTCGTACGTCCACGGTGACGATCGCTTATGCGGGCTTGTGCAGTATTTCGCACAGCAGGAAAGCACTTTAGAACGGGCGCCGTTTGGTTGCCAGGAACCAGGAAGATAACTTCCTCGCAACCAATCCAACCCCCTGCCCACCCCACATTAGACGAGGATTTTAAAGGATCGTCCGATGTACATGTTGTCAGATTTATGGTAGCTTTCACGGCGCGTTTCAAGAGCAATTCCAATTAAATTTAACTTTCATCCGGTCGGTGTAATACCGTACCGATCTGCCACCTAACAAACTTATGCCAGTAGGCATGTATTTTATGGTTTGTTGAGGTGGCATTTTCTCGTGTTTTTTTTTACTTCTGTTGTTGCTTATCTTTTTATTTTGTGATGTTCATTACCGATTCGAGATTTTCGCCGTTTGTATCGCCCCATCTCAGAAGGTTCGTAGGTGTTGTTGAAGGGAAGGGTTATGTTTTTTGTTGTTGTTAATTCTATTTGATTTGCTCTCTTTTTTGCCCCCCTCTCGCCCCCTGTATTGGCGCTACCGGTTTGGCTGAGGTAAAGATTCTGACCCGAAGTGTGTGTGTGAGAGTGTGTTGTTTAACGTTGTTTGGCAGCGGAATCCGGTGCCACTTGAAATATGATCGGCCATCTCAATCAAAGATCCGACCCCAAAGTACACACGGGCCAAGGGGGGGGGGGGGTGTTTGAGAAATAAACTCTCGATTGGCCGGATCGGAATGGGCGAAAGCACTCGCGAACGAATGGTGGCCGGCAGCCAGCCATAAAGCGATCTGATATTATGTCAACTTTAGCGCTGAGCGCACCCCGGAAGATTTATCGACAACCGAGCGGGAAAAAACCCCACAACTTCCGACCACCCCTGCGACCGTGTGCGGGTGTGTGCGTGCCGAAGAGTGTTGCAGTGTCCGACAAGCTTGCGGTTGAAAAATGACCGCTATTTCAAGGATTGATAAGTGGTTCTTCTACCGTTCTTTTCTCACTTCCCAGCCAGACCGAACCTTTCTACGATCAGGTCAAAAACGGTGGATCTCCTTTCCGCCGCGATCCTAAAGTTACTGGCCACGCAAGAAAGGGTGCCTTAAGACATGGTTCTTGATTAAGTCTTGCATACAAAATGGCCAAGGCTTAATCTCCTCTGCGTAAGACTTTCCTTTTCCTAGCCGGTCGAGGAAGTGCGTCGCCGACGTTTGGGGTTTTTTTTCTTTCGGCGAAAAATTAGATTTCTATTTCTGACACGCCGACCGACATCCCGAATCCGCTGAACCTCAACCAGCGTTTCGATCTCTTGCAAACCGAAAGGACCCAACGACCGTTCGCCAACATTGCGCCCGCTGCCTGTCTACACCGGTGCGCTACTTGCGTTCTGGTTCTGGTAGGTCATTAGTCAACTCTGTCTGTCCCAGGGCTGGTAGCGTATACCGTGGACCGTCTTTGTGGTTCGCGATCGTGTCTCGTTGTCGGGGGCTCACTTCGCCACCGAACAGAGCCAAACCAAAAAACTGCACGTCTCACAGGCGGGAAGTTACGCGTTACCTTTAGATTGCTGTTTGTTTGATTCGCTTGCTACTCGCAACCTCCTCCGTTTTTTTTTTTGGCGTCGGAAAGGTGTGTCGGTTTCGATTTGGCAATTGGCCCATCTTGAAACCGAATGGGCCGCGGCTGTGGCGCGAGCCTAATGGCCTCTGCTACTCACCAAACACCCAACCAACGGTCAGATCTACCGCAATGTGCGCCCAAATCCAAAAGCAAATACGCGATGCACTTGCTAGACTACAAACAGGTTGTGCGCTGTACATTTCCCCTTTTTTTTGCTTATTGTTGTCACCTTAGTTCTTTGTTTTGTTGCTAACATCCACCTACAAGCGTGGCGGCAAAACAACCGCGAACTGAGCGTGCGTGTCGCCCGCGTCTAAAGGTAAAGTACTGTAAGACGTTAGGCGGAGGCGAATCATCTACCCGTGGCAAACGGCCAAACCCCATCGGACGGCGCGTTTCGTTTGGTGACTTTTATTTTTATTTACAATTTGTCATTCAACTGGCGCTGGTTGGCGCCTTCAAAAAGTTTCATCAACACGGTTCCCCGGTAGTGACAAAAAAAACACACACACATGTGAAGTAGCTTTACGGTTGGATGATTCTGCACGCCCTATGGAGATCGTAGTTCGCGCAGTGATTTAACTCTTCCGTATTATTTAATTAGCTAGTTCCTGAACACAAGAATAAGCTATTCTTCTTATTGATTCAGACTTTAATAATTTTCATATCTGCAAACGTTAAACTAGCATATTAAAAGAATTCTTAAGCATCATTCGCACACAGTTGTCATAGGTTTGATACAAAATAGTCAAATAAAAACAACCGAACAAAAGACACATGCCCAAAAGATGGATGATCGCGTGCGCGCTCGATCGGTCGCTACGCTCGTCACCGATGACGTCCGACATCCTGCGCGTTCCGTTCCATTGCTGCACATCGGCACAACATCGGTTTTGATAAGTTGGCCTTCGAAGCGACTGAACACTGAAGCGCGAACGACAACGCTGATCAGCATGCGTCCCGATGATCCGCTTCTCTAGAGATACACAGAGCGCGTTGTGGAGCAAGTGTACATCCTCCCAGTTTTGGTCGTATTTTGTTCCATTTCTGTTTCGTGTGTTCCGTTCCATTCCATCCACTCTGAACCAACGGTGGTGGGTAGAACACATCCTGCAGGGTGGAGAATTGTCGTTAGCTTAGCCGAATGGGTGTTTAAATTATTTTTAAACATCCCGCCCGACGCTTTTCTCCGTCACACGCAATTGAAGCGGAACACGATGAACGAACGCGATCTAGAATGGGCCGTTCTGGTGAGGGCGAACCTCGGGAAATTGACGGTGCAATAATGTCCCTGTCGCGCTTAGTTGTTTGGTTCCAAATTTTGCAGACGAACGCCTAATCTTCACCAGACTTCCCGAAGGTTAGACGACAAGTTGTTGGCGTCCCGAATCGTACATCCATATTATACGCCTTCGGCAAAGTCACTGGTAGATGGCGCTTCGTCTGACTGTGCTTCAAGTGGACAGCATGCGAACGTGAACGGTGCAGAAGGGCAGGTGCCCGGGTCCGGACAAACGTTTTGGTGAAAACAAAACACTTCAGCCACTCTCGAGAGTGCGCCACGAACGCCTGCGCATAAGTCGTCCCGCCCTGATTCACCGACGGAGGACTACACCGACACTGTCGCGCGTATGTGTGCGTACGTACGGGTATGGAGATCATGGACATTCCAATTATAGCTCGGGACTGCTTAATGATCCCGGCAGCTCGTCCCAACGGTCGTACGCAGCGGTGTGCCAAGCGCTTAGCCGTCTGACGCCCAACACGATTTCGCTGCCAGGTCCTGTACATGTCTCCCTAATGAAGTTTATGATTTGCGCAAAACGATATTGCGACNAAACACTTCAGCCACTCTCGAGAGTGCGCCACGAACGCCTGCGCATAAGTCGTCCCGCCCTGATTCACCGACGGAGGACTACACCGACACTGTCGCGCGTATGTGTGCGTACGTACGGGTATGGAGATCATGGACATTCCAATTATAGCTCGGGACTGCTTAATGATCCCGGCAGCTCGTCCCAACGGTCGTACGCAGCGGTGTGCCAAGCGCTTAGCCGTCTGACGCCCAACACGATTTCGCTGCCAGGTCCTGTACATGTCTCCCTAATGAAGTTTATGATTTGCGCAAAACGATATTGCGACAGACGGAATAAAAGCGAACCCATAAAGCTGTCGGTTGCGGCGTCCGTTAATGTGTACCACGTTTTGTCTTGCGTTCCCGTTGCTGCAGGCGGCCTAATCCTTTCGGGAAGCGGAGACACAATCAGAGACTGGATGCGCCATCATGTGTGTGACCCTGAACGGAACGGTGACGGTGGCGTTACCTGCGTTACCTTGAGCGATTTCCCGGTCTACCTGTTCCTGTTCCATTTGGTGGGAGTAGGTTCCGGGAACTATTCCCACGATGGAACACCAACCCCCGGAGGGGCACTTCTCTTAAGACGCAAAGGAACATACACACAGACTTATATCTACGTTGTCGATGTTTTTGGCAAACTGTGCATTTCCTCTCACGGGGTCCGGAATTTCACGGCGTGAGACGAAATAAAGGGAAGACAAAACCTCAAAACCTGAGAAAAAAGGGCTTTTTTTGAAACACACGGACATGTTTTTATTCTTCGTTCCTGGAACCCTAATTGAAATCGAAATCGAAACGAAACTATACGGGGCATTTATCTTCGGTACGCCATCAATCGGCCCCGGTCACAAGGTTTTGTCCGTCTTTTGCGGCCTGGCGTTAGGTAAAGCAAATGGTGAAGTATTACGTATCCTTACAAAACAGAAAAAAAGGCAACGAAGCTCATTGCAGACGTCTCCTGGAAGGATCACTTCTGTTCTGTCTTTTCTTCCAAGCTCTTTACGCCTGTTCCTATGGGTATGTCCAATAAACACAGACAGCTAGTTGCCGCAATCAAGTGCGCCATCCTTCCCGTCACACTTGGGAAACCAATTTGCAGACGATGTAGATTTCGTCCTCTTGTCGTCGCTCTTGTGTACAATTTGAATTTGTTAATGGGACAGCATCGGTTCCGACGACCGAGCGAGAACTCTCGAAAAGCTGTGAACAGTGACACCGCCGTTAAGAGTGCGATGCGTTGTAAGTTATTGTTTTGCTCAAGGGTTCAGTTATGTCTGCCTGTGTTTTCAATTTGCTGGCACAATTCCTAACTCATTCATAATTTTTTTTTATGTTTTGTTTGTGGTTCTCCTTTTTGACACGCGGTATGTATTGTGAATGGATGCTTTGAAGCGATTCTCGATAGAAAACAGGAGGGTTTTTTTCATTCTGTTATTACTGCAAGAGAAGTTTATGATTCCATTCAACAACCACACCGCATGGCCTCGCTTGCATTCCTTGTGACATGGGGAAGCAATCGGAAAAAAATCCCAGTTTGGCCAGGAAAGCTTCATAATGAATGCAGCCTTCGGCAAAAGGCTTCTGTTTGCAATAGAAAAAAAAAACTAGCGCATTGCTGCATAAGATTAGCAAAACTTGTTGATGCTGCAGTATGACACTGATCGTTCAGCTCAGTAAACGTTACTGAGCACCGAGAATACCCCAGGTGCATACAAGAGATCAAACTCTTCCCGAGGTGACTGAGGCAAAACGTAAACGACGCGAACAGTCGATTGGGGTTTGCGTAATAATTCGTCCGACTGACTACGGAATACCTTGGTGCTGCAATGTGAATGATCGTGAGATAGCGTTGGCATCCATCGAGCCTCGCATTGGTTCGACTTCTGCGACATACATGCGGCGTACTTTATACGGCAAATCGGGTGGGGAGCCAGCAACAGCTGGGTCTATCCATCGGCAGTTCGATCGCCGTTAAACATTTGTTACTGTTTGCTGAACCGTTCCAGCAAAAACACTACTGCACGAGAGCGACCTCCTCTTGGGTTCCGATGCGAGAAGGACGGTTTTATTAGTTTTGCAACAATTATTTCTAACAGCGTGCCGCGAGCGTTACCGTGCGGCGATTATGCGCTACAAACAGAAGTTGACGGGAATGCCCACGCATCCAATAAGCATTTATATACAGCGATGCAGAATTATAATGTTTTGCAAATGGTTTTTTTTTCTTCCTTGCCTGCTTCACCGGATGATATGACTCGTTCGGATCCAGCTTCTGCTGACATGCTGTTTGACTCGCTATGCCTCTCAGCAACCAACCAACCATCTCAGCTGTGTGTCCTCGTCCAGCTAGAGTTTGCGCAACCACAGGCTGCGACGCTCAGCACAGAACAACAACAACACACACGAACACGTAGAGCGCGATTGCTACGGCCCTCGGTAAACATAATCCGAACAACAAATGCCGGACGTCACCGGGCTGCGTCCTGCATCCTACGGTCCACTAAATCTGATTCATGTACCTATACAGACCGCGTTGCTCTGTGTTGCAACAGCAACCAAAAGTGACTTGGGGCAACCGGAGAAGAATGCGCGCATAACGCTTTCCAAAACTCCCAAATCTGAGTGCGCTTACTTGCGTCTGTCTGGTGTGGAGGTGGTATTTTTTTGCGTATGAGTTAGCAAAACCCTACTTCTTGTTTATTAATAGGTAAATAATCATAAACGCCACGCTGC
The DNA here is from genome assembly GCA_016254315.1 of Anopheles parensis. Lineage (NCBI taxonomy): Eukaryota > Metazoa > Arthropoda > Insecta > Diptera > Culicidae > Anopheles > Anopheles parensis. The sequence goes on along the minus strand of CM028127.1, from coordinate 30,264,458 downwards.
GGTTGGTACGGGCCGCCTCCAAACGTGCGGACACCATAATCAGTCGGGGGGGTGGTTTTTTTTTCTCGCCCCTTCTTTCTGTTCTTCCTCCTGTTGACGGAGTACAGCTTCTGGCCGGTACAGCTGCAGTTACGGCGCAAGATATGGAACACTTGGTACATGCCGCGTGCTAATGTTTTAGTGGGCGCTGGCAAACTGCGTGCATTTGGTATGGTTTATGTGGGTCGCGTGACCCAAGACTTTTCGCATTCGGCAAAGGAGCAACGCATTAGTCCAGCTGGTTTGTTAGGCGTCGTTCTTAGAAGTGTATTTTTTTGGGGAGATCGCTAGATTAGATAGAGCAAGTTACACGGCTAGATAAAGAAGATATTAGCTCGTAGTGTTCGAAAGTTCATTTGCCACTAAAAAGACGTGAAGCTAGAATATATCTTTCAAATTGAGTTGGCGTCTTGAAACCAACCAATCCAGCAAAACCCGGTTTGGAAGGAAAAACACCCAACAAACGTACACCGCTTTATGACTACATCACCGGCAACCTACAGCCCCGATCTTCGGTAGGATCTTTGTTTTAGTACGTATTTTTTCGTGGTGCTGTTTTTTGTCCGCAACGAATGAAATGACGCCCTCCGCCCGACCGGCCACCCATTTGGATCGGTGGGCATCCCGGCCGCGCTTGTGTACACGCCTGCAGGTTCGGGCGGCGTGTTGCTATTTTTGGAGTTTCGTTGAGAAAATCTAAAACTGAATCAAGGCACTAGAAACCCCCGTGTACGCAGACACACGCAGATCCAACACACGGGGTGCGCATTTGCGGCTGGCTGTTTCGCGGTATAAACACCTTTCCCGTTTTCCCCCCGCTTCCTATCGTTCCCTCGATGCTGTTGTGGAAAATCCTGATCATCAACCATCCTTGTGTATGTGTTTTCTTCGCTGTGACGTTTTTGCGACGAATGGTGTTGGGACACAAGTGCGGCCATGATGCGCGTCGGTACATAATTTGTTGTTTGCCGCTCTCGATACGTTTGCAATTAATCTTTCAGGAAGCAGGAAGCAGGGCGTACCATAATGTTGGGAAAGCGTTGTTCAAGAACAATATGCACAAAAGTGTCACTTTTGTGACGATATGCTTATGGGCAGCGTATGCACACTTCTTCAGGCTGTGTGTGAGTGTGTAGGGACGTCCATCATATTGAGGCCCATCGCCTACGCATTCTATTCTTGGGCAAACTGTTTCGTACGACTCTTCCAATATTGGGATTTTTGGGGGAAAAAAGGGGTGTAGAAATGGTGCTTCATTTAATCGTGATCGTGATCTGTACCACGTACAGCTGTCTCATTAGTTAAGGAAAAAGGTATAATAAGGTATTGTTAATAGTGTTGGGTGAATTTGATTCAAATTCTTGAATCAGAATGAATATTTGAACTGAATGAATGATGCTGAATCTTTGTTGTGAATATTCAAGAATCCCCATTGAATTATAAATCCTAAGAGTTTCGGGATCCGGGCGATCATTTATGGTGGTCCCTCAACTCCCCGCTCAGTACTTTTGGAATACGTCCAGGAATAATAAAAGATTCATTAATCTTTCAGGATTCATTTCAATTTATGGCAATTTCAAAAACATTTCGGAAGCCGGCTCACGATTTGAATGACTCTTCACTGAAGATACATATGAATGACTCTTTTCAAAAGATTCAATAAGCACAACACTAATTGTTAAAAATCATAATGAAAAACAAGAACCTGCTCATATATCGTCCAGATCGTTATGACATTCGGCAGACAGTACACTGCGGGACTTGCAGCTTGTCGAAGTTTGCGGTTGTTTTCGGTACAATGGAGATGAAACTAACAACCGTAAATGGTGCATGTTTGCCAGCGAAAGCAGCATTAAGTGTGTATTTTCGCTTATGCAAAAAGCAACGATACATTACTGCTTTAGCTCATTAGCGATCGCGCGCAGCCTGATTGAATCTGATGGAAAGGTGGAAAATACATTNCCTACGGTCCACTAAATCTGATTCATGTACCTATACAGACCGCGTTGCTCTGTGTTGCAACAGCAACCAAAAGTGACTTGGGGCAACCGGAGAAGAATGCGCGCATAACGCTTTCCAAAACTCCCAAATCTGAGTGCGCTTACTTGCGTCTGTCTGGTGTGGAGGTGGTATTTTTTTGCGTATGAGTTAGCAAAACCCCTACTTCTTGTTTATTAATAGGTAAATAATCATAAACGCCACGCTGCGGTTGGTACGGGCCGCCTCCAAACGTGCGGACACCATAATCAGTCGGGGGGTGGTTTTTTTTTCTCGCCCCCTTCTTTCTGTTCTTCCTCCTGTTGACGGAGTACAGCTTCTGGCCGGTACAGCTGCAGTTACGGCGCAAGATATGGAACACTTGGTACATGCCGCGTGCTAATGTTTTAGTGGGCGCTGGCATACTGCGAGCATTTGGTATGGTTTATGTGGGTCGCGTGACCCAAGACTTTTCGCATTCGGCAAAGGAGCAACGCATTAGTCCAGCTGGTTTGTTAGGCGTCGTTCTTAGAAGTGTTTTTTTTGGGGAGATCGCTAGATTAGATAGAGCAAGTTACAAGGCTAGATAAAGAAGATATTAGCTCGTAGTGTACGAAAGTTCATTTGCCACTAAAAAAAACGTGAAGCTAGAATATATCTTTCAAATTGAGTTGGCGTCTTCAAATCAACCAATCCAGCAAAACCCGGTTTGGAAGGAAAAACACCCAAAAACGTACACCGCTTTATGACTACATCACCGGCAACCTACAGCCCCGATCTTCGGTAGGATCTTTGTTTTAGTACGTATTTTTTTCGAGGTGCTGTTTTTTGTCCGCAACGAATGAAATGACGCCCTCCGCCCGACCGGCCACCCATTTGGATCGGTGGGCATCCCGGTCGCGCTTGTGTACACGCCTGCAGGTTCGGGCGGCGTGTTGCTATTTTTGGAGTTTCGTTGAGAAAATCTAAAACTGAATCAAGGCACTAGAAACCCCCGTGTACGCAGACACACGCAGATCCAACACACGGGGTGCGCATTTGCGGCTGGCTGTTTCGCGGTATAAACACCTTTCCCGTTTTCCCCCCGCTTCCTATCGTTCCCTCGATGCTGTTGTGGAAAATCCTGATCATCTACCTTCCTTGTGTATGTGTTTTCTTCGCTGTGACGTTTTTGCGACGAGTAGTGTTGGGACACAAGTGCGGCCATGATGCGCGTCGGTACATAATTTGTTGTTTGCCGCTCTCGATACGTTTGCAATTAATCTTTCAGGAGGCAGGAAGCAGGGCGTACCATAATGTTGGGAAAGCATTGTTCAAGAACAATATGCACAAAAGTGTCACTTTTGTGACGATATGCTTATGGGCAGCGTATGCACACTTCTTCAGGCTGTGTGTGAGTGTGTAGGGACATCCATCATATTGAGGCCCATCGCCTACGCATTCTATTCTTGGGCAAACTGTTTCGTACGACTCTTCCAATATTGGGATTTTTTGGGGAAAAAAGGGGTGTAGAAATGGTGCTTCATTTAATCGTGATCGTGATCTGTACCACGTACAGCTGTCTGATTAGTTAAGGAAAAAGGTATAATAAGGTATTGTTAATAGTGTTGGGTGAATTTGCATCAGATTCATGAATCAGAATGAATCTTTGAACTGAATGAATGATGCTGAATCTTTGTTGTGAATATTCAAGAATCCACATTGAATTATAAATCCTTAGGGTTTCGGGATCAGGGCGAACATTTATGGTGGTCCTTCAACTCCCCGCTCAGTACTTTTGTCAGGACAGTCCACGAATAATAAAAGATTCATTAATCTTTCAGGATTCATTTCAATTTATGGCAATTTCAAAAACATTTTGGAAGCCGGCTCACGATTTGAATGACTCTTCACTGAAGATACATATGAATGACTCTTTTCAAAAGATTCAATAAGCACAACACTAATTGTTAAAAATCATAATGAAAAACAAGAACCTGTTCATATATCGTCCAGATCGTTATGACATTCGGCAGACAGTACACTGCGGGACTTGCAGCTTGTCGAAGTTTGCGGTTGTTTTCGGTACAATGGAGATGAAACTAACAACCGTAAATGGTGCATGTTTGCCAGCGAAAGCAGCATTAAGTGTGTATTTTCGCTTATGCAAAAAGCAACGATACATTACTGCTTTAGCTCATTAGCGATCGCGCGCAGCCTGATTGAATCTGATGGAAAGGTGGAAAATACATTTTTTATCATAAACCCATCAGCAACGTCGGAAATGTATGGTGCGTGTCTAATACCGTGTATCAAAACACACACAGACATACAAACACACACCAAGCGGAAAAAGGCAATCTTAATCCAATTAAAACAAACACACACACAAACACCCCATCGCAGCGGTAATGAATAGCGAACGATATCAGCTCATTGAAGGATCACGATCGTACGTGCGCCAATGATTGGCAAACATTGATTTTCACTTTGCATAGTGTCATCGGCACGTTGCCGATACACCAATTAATACACACCAAAAATTGTAATTAATCCTTGATGCTGTGATGTTAATCGATCGTGCCATTTCCATTCAACCGTTCGTTGGTGAAGGAAAACTCTTACCGACACGCCAATTACTTATCCCTAACTATCAAACAACCATCCCAGTAAAAGGGTTTTAATGTTCTCTTTATCGCTCGTCCATCAAATAGCAAAAAAATAAACAAAATAAAAGAAAAAAACAAAGTTTTACCACGATCCATCGTGTCTGATCGATCGAGCCCACCAACGTGTTAGATCGGGCCGTCGTCGCTCGCTGTACATAAAATGCGTGCCGAGCAGTTAGTTGTTAATTGATTTATAATATACCTTATTTATTTTTTTCATCACATTGCTTTTTCTTTCATTGGTCCCATCGTATTTGTGGGGGCCCGCAATAAAGCAGTGAAGTAGAAAACCGACCCAAAAGCTTATGCCATTATCGGGCATACGATCGTTTGGGGCTGGGGTAGTGGAAAAGCCTTACACGGCGTTTGGCCTGGGCGATCATGCTTCCGTAACGCCTTCCGACGGTTCGGCGGCACGGCGGCCGATTAGTTTCGATTGTGCCAAGATCAATCCTCGTTAGTGATTGCAAACGGGCACTCACGCACGTGCGGGCACGCGTTCAATATAAATATCATATTATCGTAAAAAAAAACAACATCGAAACCTCTTTTCTGTGTACATGGTCGTGTTGCCGGTCTTGGGAAGCGTTGAGATAAACATTAAGCTACACGAAAACTATAAACCGTGACTAATAAAAATCTAATACAACCTATCTTAAATCCAATCCATCATTTACTGTGCAGCGAAGGTTGAGATGCAGTGGGAGAGCTGCTTTTTTGCATGTCTAATGATATTTGTTGCTAACAGCAATTAATGAGAAGCTTGAGACACATTAAAACTGGCATATAATTTATGCAATTTAAATTACAAGAGTAAACATATACGATGAATTTAATCAATTGTCGAGACAGTGCGCGTTTTCCACCAAAGTAATTACAGAATTTGTAGTTATTCAAATGTTTCGAGAGAAAATCGCCAAAAAAAAAAAATGAATTTGCAAACTTTTTTAGGTTTATGCATTAAGACCTGAGAATTCATGTGGTGAAATAGTTAAAAGTTTGCAGTGCAAAAACATTCAAGTACTTTACAGTTTGTTCAAACTTTCCTCAAAAAGTACCTAATTTGCTTCAATTTGCGGTTCAAATCAGCAAAGTACACCCTCCCTGGGCACGATTAATCTCGAAGAACTCGTTGGTATATCCGCTGGATAACGATGACTCCTTGTAAATAACCGTCCAAACTGGGTGGTGGTACCTCGCTAGACCTTTATCTTTCGCCTGACTTCGCGCTGACGGTCGCATTATCGGCACGTCCCTGACAAGGTTCATCGCCGAGTTATCGCGAGGTGCGCTCCCAGGGCGCCACGATACACCGTACCCAGGATGCCACGGGCACCTTTGAAGGAACGGCTCCCGGAGCACGTACGCCGATGTGAGGCCGGTCAAGCGGTGGCTTTTCTGAGCGTGCCTTCGATTCGCGGAACGGATCAATGCAGCTCCGGGTTGAGCTGGCTTTACCTCCTGTTCCCGTCCAACTCCAACTACCCTTCCCGCAAAGCCCTTGAGAGGGTCGATTTAGCACGTCGAGTTGATAGCAGAAGGACGTTATATCGGCTCTGTTACCTTTTTCTTTCTTATTCCCTGCTGCTCGCTTAACTGTTGACGAAATGAAACCGCTAATCTTGCGATGTTTACAGACACTGCACTCACTGCATCGAACGGGGGTAGAAAACTGGGAGGGATTGGGAAAGTGAAGGGGTGACTCGTTGCAGATGACTCTTGGTGCATGCACGCGTGATTCAACGGTGAAATGGCACTGTGTGACGCTTTTGCTGTTGTGACGTAAGGCGCTCCGGATTGGCACGTGGACAAACGCGTGGATCCGGTGAAGATGATGTCGCTGGAAAGCTATCCAAATGTGTCGTTGATAAATGAACCTGCCGCCGATGATGAGGTGGCCGGGTGACATCTTGACGCCTTGCAAGCTTCATAAGAGCATCTGATAAATTACATCGTACATCGCTAAAAGCGTATTATGGATCGATCCTGTTCGGTTCATCCCACTCTAGGTGAAGGTTTTTTTTTCTTATTTCTCATCGTACTCAAGAACACAATCAAAAAAAGCACCACAACGAACAAAATAAATCGCGCACAAACGTAACAAAAAAAAACAAAAACAAAACCCAGTAAGCACACGGCGGAAGTTGAAACCCGTTCCCGAAGGACGTTGTTGAAATAATAACAAATGAACAGAGAAAATAAACAAATTACCTTCATTACCGCTGCCGCCAACCACCCAACCCGGTGGCTTCCAAGTAGAAGTCGCTTGATCCGATTCTAACCTAAAAACCGCTAGCAAACGGAAACCACAAACTGTGTGGACGGTTTGGCGGAAGCACTGTAAAGCGGATCGTGGTGTACCGAAACGGAATGGAAGAGGGCCGATGGTAGAAAGGGAGTAGATGGAAAGCATCAACTTCGCACGATCAAACCCACTCCCGAAAACTATTTGCAAACAGAACAACAACTAGCAAGATGGCGGGGTTCGAGCGTACGCAATAGCATGTGAAGAGGTTTCGAAGGCAAACGATCGTTGATCGTGTGCGGTGAAAATGTATCACGATCGGGCAATAACAACAACTGCGATAAAAGTGGCCGAGGGTGGTGTAGCAGCAGCAGCAGCAGCAGCAACAACAAAAAATCGGGTAAAAAGTAAACGATCGAAATCGAGGGAGGAATCGAAGAAGCACACACGCGTCTCCGAGCGGGAAACTAAACATGGCGGCCGGTTGGCTAGTATTTAGGCAGCATCAGTAGAAGCGGGAGTAGTAGCGTATACCGAATAGACTAGGTTGCCGTTTTTTTAATTTCGATTCGGCAAGGTCCGGCCAATCCGTGCCGTGCAAGAGAGTTGTGTTGCAGTGTATCTTCCTTTATGTGTTTTTGTTGTTGTTGTTGTTGAACGCTGTTTTGTTTTTGCCCTTCTGCTGCTTTGCAGTGGATGAGTCTAAAAATAAACTACCATTTCACGCGCTTTTTCCACCAGTCTGTTTTCCAATCTACGCACTAGTAAGACACCGGGGTGGACCTTCCCGGCTTGGAACCCCGGTGGTGTAATGTGTGAGGGAATGGGCTGGTGGCAGATTGTCGGCTGCCTGCCACAACCACACAAGGAAACGTACAGCATTTTTGGGGGTATTGAGCCCGTGTTGTTCGCAAACGAGTGATGTTCGTGGTTGATCGCTACGTTTCCAACGGTGCGTAGCTAAGGTTCTTTGCCAAGATGGGTCTTGGCCCGTTGGTCCAGCCTGCCCCCGATACGCGATCGCGTCCGGACGGTATGGCGGGAACATAGAAGTGGCGACGTCATCGATGTTGCCAGACGATTAAGACGTTTGGGTTTGTTTTTGCTTTCCACGCGTGCTCAACATGGGAGGGCAAATCCAGCATTAGCCAGCTAGCATCTTAGCGGCGTTCTAGGGGCGAGAGACCGTTTGCCGAATGGTTCGTTCCGTGATTGATTTATTGTACCGCCCACACCTCAGAAGTGAAACCCTGCTGTGTCCCACACACTTTGAAGCAGTGTCGGCTGAATCGACATCATGCTGGTTGGTTGGTGTTTGTATGCTCATCTTCATTTTTTTTCTTCTCTTCGATACGATCTGCCTCAGATCGATGTAAACATACTCTTACAGGGAGAGTGGGTGTAATAGTGTTGCCCCAGCGATGGAAATGATTTTCTTCGGGCGAACCGGATAAATGCTAGTCTGGGTAGGCCACCCGGAACGATGGCATTATAGAAGAAGGAGTTGAGAATCTAATTGGATTTTAAAATTAAATGCAAAATAGTAGAAACATCGACGAGCTAGTTACGCTATGAGAAAGGATACTGAACGATCGAATTTTGAAAATTCTTGTGGGATCACTTATCTCAAAACACATCAAATATGGTAGGTCTAGATAGCTCCAGTAGAACCAGCGTCATAATAATTTTCAACTCTCTCGCAACAAACCAACTCCAATAAGCAGGTCTAGCTCTAACGGTTAGTAAAACAAGTTGTACTTCGAGCTTATTGCGCACATTCTGTATCATAATGTTGTTTACATCAGCTCTATTGCATCTGCCTGTTTGTCCCACTTATAACACACTCAGTGACTCATCTATTATGGCAAGTGCAAAGTGTTTCCATTGAAGAAGAAAAAAACCGCCTGTCACTATCTGGCTTGTCTAAACGATAGTCTTACCACGTCTTACTCGAGCGATCGATCGAGTGCAATTTTCTCCGCACGGCGGGGCGGAGGCCCTTTCGATGAGAAAAACACCTGCACAAACCGGTATCGCACATTTTGCATTCCGATGGATATGAGCCGTCCGCCCTTCATTATCGGGCGACCTTGTGTTCGGGAAAAACCCAAGCATCACCGGTGGTCACCTGCGGGTGGCCGTTTCCATGTGCCTCGGGCAGAACCCACTCGTAATGTCAACAGTGCTCATGCAGGGCGCTCTCAATTTTGCCCGATGTGTAGTTACACCATCATGCATGTTGGTCGATGTTTACAAACAGTCTGTAACCAGGGCGACGGTGACGTGAGTTCCACTTTCTAACGATTGCACGCGCTGCATTTCTTCTTCCCACAGCCACAACACAAGAACGACCACGTGGGAGGACCCGCGCATCACCGCCATGCAGGAAAGCCTTTTCCAGCAGCAGTCCAGCGTAGAGACCCTGTTCAATACCGGCTCCCAGACGTTGCTCAGTCCCACGATCTCCTCCCCGACGCCGACCAACAATGGTAAGTAGCAGCGTTTTTCAAATTTCCCAGGGTATCCTTGAGATTTTAACGACTATCCTGTAACCGTGGCCCGTCGCCGCGGTTTAATCCATGAAATCATGGGTTTTCACATTGCGTAGTGTGAAGTCCTTTCAATCAATATGTGTACTACCTAAATCCATTCCCACCTTCGCCCATGCAATCCCTTTTTGTGGTACTCGAGAATGATAATGGAACTCTCAAGGAAACCCCATTTAAATGTGTACCCAGTTGATTTGATGTTCTCCTTCCCTGCCACGCAGGATTTTTTTTTTAAATCTTTTATTAACTTGTTGCACTTATAAAAAAAAATAAAATCACTGTATAAAGAAGCGATCCTCCTACCAGGATCCATGTGCACTGTGACTAACCTACGGATGATAACAGATGAAAGTAATACGATAGTCGAAAGAGAAACGTTAGGAAGAAAAGCTGATATATTCTTTAATCACTGCAGGTAGAGCAAGTGAGTGTAATAGAAAAGTAAAATTTATGTTTTCATTTTCCTTATGTACAGTTTCGATAAACGTTTTCATTGGTTTACCGTTCAAACATCAAACACACATCGTGACATTTTTATTGCCCCTTATCGGTATCGTTTGCTTTTTTATATGCTTGTATATTTGTGGATAGTTCATTACGTGTCCATCGTACCCGAATTACTCCGAAAGCGTATAGATAAGGGGTTTTTTTTCATTCAACTTTACTCACTATCTCTTACTGGTGGACACAACGCATTGATCATTCATTCATGTAAACCGGAAGTAGGTCACCATCGGTGTTTTTTATTACCGTTTGCATTGTTGATCATCTTTAAATAAGCTACTTTCGGCACAAAACATACACACATGGAGATGGTTTTCATTGTCTGTCTGATGGGACACTGAGCACCATCAAGAGTTGTCATGACTTGAAAAAAAAAATAAAGCAAAAGCCAATTACCGCAGCAAAGAAGAAAAAAAACGATTTGAAGGGATAGTTTGTAAAAAGTTACAATAAACAGTACAGCAAAACCAGTCCATAATGATAAGACGTCTGCTGTAGCATGGTACTCCGAGTAATCTTATTTTGGACATGGGTTCGGACTGGTGTAATTGGTAAATTTTCTTAAGTATTGGAAAAAAGAAACAACAGCATGGCATGGCATGGGAGTTTCAAGAAGAAAAAAAAACATAATCCCATAATATAACCAAAAAAACACCCAAAACTGTCACGTACGCTATACACGTCTAGGAATCGGAAATGGTCTCACCAAGTCACCCTCACGTGTAAAACAGTTCCGAAGCGCAGGTATCCCGAAATGGTTCCCCTGAGTAAAATATGACCCTATATGGACCCGGCCAACGTTCTATGTCGCCTCCCGAAACGTTCGATCGTTATCGGAAGGCAAATATCGGAGAGTCGTAAAATTCATTCATCAGTCCGACCGACGACCACCTCACAATTCGACTTCCGGTTCCCGTGTTTGGTTGATGGGGTCACTCGTAATTAAGGGATTATGACCGTCTGTCTGAGACGGTGCGCACAGCGCTTTTGCGAAGATGGAAATGGCATTTTCCCTTTTTCTTCTTTCACGAGCTGAAACTTCACCTGTAAGTGGGTCAGGGGTGCCTTTTTTTCCTAAAGCCCTGATAGATGGTTTCAGATTTTTAGAGGGTAGGTTTGCCTTCCATGTGCAGGAGATGATAGTGCTTTGTCTTTCCCTCTTCAAAGCTGCTGTTTCTGTTGGTTTTCATCATCAGCAGCAGACGATCCCTGATTTTATGTAACTTTGCGATCAGTATAAGGGATTGGTGTGTGGAGCACTGATGTGACTTAATGTCTATCCACTTTCGAACCAGGCACTCCTTCATCCGGTGACACTAGCAACACACAAAGGAACAGTAATACAAACGATGTACGCATGCATCTAGCGTCTAATCCATTGCATGCCACGAATCAATCAGAGTCACATAGCCTTCGTATCGTTTGTATGTCCGGCGGGTGCTAAACCTAACCTGAAAACCGCCGACGACTCTCCCTCAGTTTTCGGACTAAGTAAATGTGTATGTAAATAAATAAATATACACACTACGCGTACGCTCTTTACCTACCCTTTCTCTTTGCACATTGACAAAACTCTAACATACCACTCCCATGTTTCCCCTTTGGTTTCGTGTGACAACTCTGCCCTACTGTAGCCCTACTCGCACGCGATGCGCACCATCAATGAACGAGGCATAGCAATTGAATCGTCCATTTTCATTCATGAAACTTTCGTCTAGGCTACGTATAACACCAACACAGAGGAAAGCTTGATGACGATGAGCGTCGGTAACCGTACCTCCCCACCCCCATTCGATGCTCCAAAACATCAACCCCGTACCGGGTTTTAGTGGTCGATCTCACCCTACCTGATGAGGAGAGATCGCGCCCGCCCGAAGGAACAGACATTTTTGTACCATAAATGGCTTTCGTCTTCAATTTCTTTCCAATGAAGATTCCCGATTTGGATGTTGGCTAACTGGCCTGCAGGAAATAGGGTTAGGTGTTGGAAAATAAAATAAAAAGAAAATGCCTATTTCAGCACTGACCAGTCACTGGGCATCCACTGTACACGACCAAGCTGATGATCACGTTGTGGAGGCTGTGATCTTGAAGATATGGCGAATTAGCGAATGTATGAAATGGTTTATTGCTGCAGCTTGGTCATCTAATGGGTGGAAATGGTGTGTAAATATCTCCTTTAAGTTGATTCGTTCTTTTAAGACAACAACTTTTCGGAGGAACTGCACAATTAGTATAAATCGACTCGCAGTACCGCTCTCCGCACCAAAAAGACCAACGGCACATTCTAGCACATCTGTTTACCATCCAGCAATTGTTTATTTATTTTACCATTCCACTGCAATCGTGTTTCCACCCTTGCGGGCGGTGGAGGTTTCATTCATTGATTCATTCATGCATTTGATTCCCATTTAACCTCCACACACGCCCTTCTCCTAACGAAACCTCGCTTCAATCCACGCTGAAAGTGTTTAGTTTTTCATTCATTCGTCTATATTCTCAATGTACGTTTCAGTAGCCATTGGGTAGTTTTTTCTTCTCTTCATTCGATTAAATGTTGTAATATTCTTACGTCCCGGTGCCCGGTCATCTTACCTCGTATCGTACTTTCCATCATTAGACCGAAAGCGATAAGACACGCACCGATAAGAAGTGTGCTGAGTGTAAACAAACGCGATCGTTTTAGGTCTAGCAGCACATCATCCCCGACAGTGGCAATATATCACCACTACCGGAAGTGTGTCAGCAATGACGCCGGTCCAATTACATCCCGACCGGGTCGGTGAGCAAAACGAATCACGTCCGGTTTCTCTAATGCAGCAAGCGACCCTTTTTGTTTTCTTTTTTGCTGACGTATTTGAACAGATCAAGCACATATAAAGAAACAAACGTATTGAATGGAAGGTAATTACAAAAAAAAAAATGAACTCAACAAAAATGATCGAGAAAAAGAGAAAACATTTGTGTTTGTGTGTTGTAAAGGGTAAGGGAAGCAGAAGTTGTAACTGTCCCGTTATCTGTTAAAAAAACCATGCAAACCCTTATACTGTTGCTGCCTTTGCGGTACGGCGGTTTTGTCCACGCTAGCGTCGTCTAGACACAGGTGCCATTACTTTAGCGGCGACCCCCTTGGTTGCGTACGCAACCATCGATGATAAGAATCGTCTTTTTACACATTTTTTTTCCTCATATGCTCATATGCTATGGTGGACAACACAGGCGATAACGATTGTGTCTTAAATTGTAGTTTAAGCGTTTTGAAGGACATTTCTGATAGTGGATTAGACTTTTAGTACCATATAAAAAGCAATATTGTTGTGTCATCTTTCGGCAATTCAACCATGTTCGAAATAAGGAAGATTTGTGACGTTTTTCACCGTTTCAAACGACAGGAACGTGATCTGGACAAATAGTAGAGTTGTCATTGATGCGACTAAAACGCACGCTCAGTCCAGAGTTCAAATCTCGAACTCTCACTTTATATAAACCTCAGCTATTCAGCGCTTATTCTAAATCACATCCTTAGATAAGAGAGATAAAGAGTAAGATCATTTGAACTTCCCTGGAGAATTGTAATAGAGAACATCCCATGAAAGAGATTGAAGTCATTAAGACTTGTTGTTAGCACTTTCAAAACATTATCGAGAATCGAGGAGCGCAAATATTCGTTGAAAAAATGAACGTTTTTATCAACCCAAAACACCACTGGGGGGAGCAAAAGAGTTTTTTGATGCGTTCCTATCCGTTTCTCCTATCCTATCCGTTTCTCAATCTTTCTCTTCTATCTCTCTCTTTCTCTCTTCAGTGGTATTTCCAGATACAATTCAAATGACAAATGAAAATCTCGCACCGTCGAACGCCGCCCCAACGGCATCGATGCTGACCGGCAGCAATGTCGATCTGGGCCCACTGCCGGAAGGATGGGAGGAAGGCATCACGGAGAAGGGCGAACGGTACTATATCAATCACGCGACTCGGTCGACCACCTGGCGGGATCCCCGATTGTGTACGTGTCCCTTTTACCTTTTCTTTTGTATCTTAAGTTCACACGTTCACATCCCAGAACATGCGCCATCTTTTGTTCGGTTCCGTTTCTTCTGCACTATCTCTGCATTCTATGATGATCTCGTTTTCCGAAACACTTGCTCGTAGTGTAGGCACCGGAATGGTGGCAAACGGAAAGGGCAGCTAGAATGCAATACAGCGAAGCGAGGTCGTGCTAAGATGAGCTTAGTAGAACAGGTAGAAGGTGTAGTTGTGGTTGCGCAGCGGCATGTAGTGTAGGCAGCGAGGGTAGTACATCTCGAACTTTCTAAGCTAAATTACTAAGCCTTACTCACCTGACTAACAAGCAAGAATGCAATTCTTTCTTTCACGCCACCGCAACCGAAAGGATGCAGAGGTACTAACACCATTCACTAACCGAATAGATTGCAAGGTTGTAGAAGTAACGCGGTGCCTTGAGCACACTCTTTCTTATCACCTTCGTCGCAGATAAGCTTAAGCGCATGGACATCCAGAACGAAGCGTGTATCTAATTCGTTGTTTACATTTTGTTTCATTTTACACAACCAACCAAAAAACAAACAGCAAACCAAGATTGGGCAGTGCAAGAGCAAACTGTACGTCTGTACAACCTGCAGCTGGAACGGGAACGACTTCGGAAACGGCAGCAAGAGATCAAATCACATGTAAGTACCTTGCCAGTTGCCAGCAGTATGACTTTCTCCACTCGATGGCTTCCTTCTACAATGCCTCCGTGCAATGCCGCTTGTCTTCTCCAGATGGGAGACGACCCGTTCCTGTCCGGAATTGCCGATCACACACGCCAGGAGTCCGGTGATAGCGGTTTGAGCGAATCGTCCATGACGCAGTCGATGCCCCACACGCCCGAATTTCTCTCCAGTATAGACGACAGTATGGATGGGCTGAGCAGTAAGTTTGGATGCGCCGTTTGTTGCACCAAAGAAGCAGACAAAAACGCTTTGTACTAATTGGAAATTCTTTGTTTTTCTGTCCCATATTCTAGTGACGGATAACACGATGGACACTATAGCATTTGGGGATAATCTCGAGACGCCCGATGAGTTTATGGTGAGTGTGCGGTCAACGATCTACGATATTGTTTTCGATAGACAGAAACAGAAAATACTCTGATGCCACTGCTTTTTTGGGTAGGGTGTAGTAAACCGTCCAAATACCAAAAGCCATAGAGAACCTACCATCCAGCTAAATAAATGCTGATCTGGTAAGNTGGATGCGCCGTTTGTTGCACCAAAGAAGCAGACAAAAACGCTTTGTACTAATTGGAAATTCTTTGTTTTTCTGTCCCATATTCTAGTGACGGATAACACGATGGACACTATAGCATTTGGGGATAATCTCGAGACGCCCGATGAGTTTATGGTGAGTGTGCGGTCAACGATCTACGATATTGTTTTCGATAGACAGAAACAGAAAATACTCTGATGCCACTGCTTTTTTGGGTAGGGTGTAGTAAACCGTCCAAATACCAAAAGCCATAGAGACCATAGAGAACCTACCATGCAGCTAAATAAATGCTGATCTGGTAAGGAAAATGGAAAACGACGCACAAACAAACCCCAAAAGAGCGTATTTAATTTCGGGCAGCAGTGTTCTTACTACGCAACATTCCGCCAAGGTCGTTTTCCTGGCACTGTTGGAAATGGTCTACCATGGCAAGTGGGTGTGAAAGTTGCCAAATATGCACAATGTGTATGAAGAAAAAAACAGACCGAAACAAATGCAAACGTTTAACGTAGCAAAAATATAATTTATAGCTACCGGAGGGCGTTGGACAGTATTTTCTATTTCTGTGCTTTGTTAATTCACGATCACGAACCTGTGTATCGTATCATCCTTTGTATGTGTGTGTGCGTAATAACGATCGATCATTAAACATCCTTTCCTTCTCGTGTTTTGTAGCTGGACGATCCTTTGCTGTTGGAAAAAATTGATGCCGTCACCAACCTGACCCTGATGGATCCGACGAGTAGTAAAACGGAAAACACGCTCTACGACATCATCTAACGTTTGATGTGTGCAACAAAAAAAAATCCCCCAGTTAGAGCATAGGCCAACCCCACTAGTACACGTACCACTTACATGTACATCCGCAAAAGGGTGAAAGAAACACACACATCCAAACAAACACATATTCACACACATAAGTACATCCATTGAAACCATCCCAAATCCCACCCTACCCCAAAAAACAGCGGATCCAGTGAATCGGAAAATTACGTCGTTCCGATTCCTTCACGAAAGATATGTTTGGACACCTTTATCGCGCAAGAGTGTCACACATCGATCCAGCCCCAAAACGCTCCACAAGTGGCCGGAAGCTACTTAACTGGGAAAAGTGCTCAGAACGGGATCCACTTTCGCTAGAGTTCGACTATCTGTAAGGGGGGAAAAAGAAACCCCCCTTCCCAGGGGGACAACACTCCTTAATTCATGTTATACTGTAGTAGGATCTATTATTTCTAGGTTTATGTTTTTTTTCTGTCCTTTTGTTCCGTTACATCGAGGTAATGATTATTATTACATGAGGGAAAAAACATTATTAGTGTTTACGCTTAGGTACGGATTATTATTGTATTTTTTTTACTTCTATTATTTTTTTTTAATCAAATTTAGATAAAACGTGAGATTGATTGTGTGCTAGTGTAGAACGCATGAACGCGGATGATCGTGCAGCAGTTGAAACTGCGAGAAGATGTGGCGTACATTAGGTAAAAAACTAAAACTGAAGCGCAAGCAATTCAAGTGCCTTAAACGATTGAAACAGGATGAAACAGAGAGCTAGTAAAACACAATGTATGAAGCGAGGCAATACACTAGGTACGGCCCCGGAAGGATGTGTATTATAATGCAATAATGCGAACTTGTGTGGAACACGTATACGAGCAGACGTATGTACGTGTATATATGTATGCCAGTGGTGCAGATGCTCCCATTTTGCCACTGGTATAGTGTGGTAGGCAATCCGCCTTACTAGCGAACTAGCGCAGCAAACGGTTTTCTGAGTGCAAGTGCCGTACGGCAGTGTTTGGTTGCGTATCTTTGTGTGAGATGAGATTGAGATGATTGAGTCTTTGTGCGAATGGTACTGCCGTCTGTCTGTGTTTTATTGGTACAGTCCAATATTTCTAGCCATAAGTAGTAGCAGATAGAGTAGCGTCGAGTACGAGGAGCACGCGATATGAACCGTGTCTGCAGCATGCATAACCAGCCAAGCAGCATATCAGCCCCCGGGGTCCAATGATCTTGATAATGTGGCATTTTTCCATTGTGAATTGTCTGCAAGTTGAGTAGCTGGAAACGAGACCCATGGTATGATGCATTTATTTTTTGTTTTTGTTTTTAAACAGACGGACACGATCAACGCAAACGATCACTGGAACCGTAATGCCAACGATGGTCCAAATGTTGTGGCATTATCAGCAGGTCCAAGTGCGCACACACGCTAGTGTAGTAATGCAAAACCAATCCCTAATGCATGTGTGTGTGTCACAGTGAATGTGTTTGTGTGCAAAATCGCCACAAAGGACTAGTTTTTTTTTACAAATTTCTTTTGCGATAAGATTTGACCCGTTTCACGCAGCAATGTGGAATATACGCACTGATGGATTGTCACACTGGTGTGCCTTAAGGACCCGGGCCCGTGCAGATGTTGAAACAAGTTTTTGTTTTTTAAAACATTTTGATGCTATTGAAAAATTAATTAGGATAAACTTGACGAGTGGCGTATGCAATTATATAGATTTTATGTTTCATTTTACATCTTTCGCATGTTCCTTCCAGTTGGTCAATGCCAACTATCTTTACCTCCAGACTGGAGAATGACGTTTTTTGGGGGGCAAGCGACAGCGTAACTATCTCCTGCATAATTTCTGTAGCGACATAATTAAGCGAATACTACAGAAGTACCGCATTGTCTAGAAAGGCAAAAGAAAAGGCAAACATGAGACATGGGTAGATGTGAAGCTGTATCTTCCCCGCGTCCAACTGGTAGGAAACGCGAAAAGGAGAAGAAATAGAACATAAGCCAAGATAAACATATCCCTACTGATGATCATCTACTTATCTACTTACGNCGTTTTTTGGGGGCAAGCGACAGCGTAACTATCTTCTGCATAATTTCTGTAGCGACATAATTAAGCGAATACTACAGAAGTACCGCATTGTCTAGGAAGGCAAAAGAAAAGGCAAACATGAGACATGGGTAGATGTGAAGCTGTATCTTCCCCGCGTCCAACTGGTAGGAAACGCGAAAAGGAGAAGAAATAGAACATAAGCCAAGATAAACATATCCCTACTGATGATCATCTACTTATCTACTTACGCTCACTGTACGGTTCATTTTATTATCACCTTCATAGTTACTGCAAAACAAACCAACTGACAAAGTCAACATGGTCAACACATTCTTGCAATAGAACAGCTTTGAAACTTTCAACAAAGCAACAAAAAAACACATTTATAATTGAAACACCCTTCTGATCCAATGCGTTTTGTATCCTGGTTTAATGCGATGTTGTTAAACAATTAACTTTTCTGTTAAACACACACAAAAAAAACAATCTTCTATATTTACTACACAGTATCATACAAATTTATCCCATTAGATTACTACTTCGATTTTTATAAGCACTGTAGTGTGGGAATTTACTTTAGAACAATCAGTAGCGGCAACAGTTTTGTAGAAAATTCGGTTCGGTTACGGTTATTCATTTGATTGCTCTTTGTTTGCCAATCAATTTTTATTTTCTGTTTAATGTAGTGTTAGAAAGTCAACATAAGCAAGCGTTGGTTCTGATTCGGACTCAATTCGAATGATGTTTTTTCCCCAAAAAAAAATTTAATAACATGAAACAAAGAGACAATCCTTTCGATTTGGTACTTTTACTCCATTAAGTGATGTTGCGTTGCCTGATTTGCGTTGACCAATTGCGCTTTTGTCGGTTGTTTGTTTCTACTTGGATTTTTGTTATCGGTCTATCGGGAATGAAGAGAGAGAGAGAGAGAAAAAAAGAGAGAAAGAGAAAAGAGAGTATGTTTACACAGTTGCAATTGCCGTCCATTTCAAGTTTCTTTGCAACATAACCGGAAAAGGAATAGCCATCAATTTATGCCACTGTTAGTTGCAGTAACAGTTGAAGGATGAGAAATTAAATGATTTAGTATGCTGACAGCTTGCAATAGATATCCGTAGACGTGTACAGTAGGTGCAAATCCATCCAAAAAACATCATCTCTCGATTCGGTCGAAAGTCGCATAGCGAAGAGGAGAAGAAAGGAATGTAATCAATTGCCCTTCGGGTGTCACAGAATGCGACATACATGGATATGTCACGAAGTTACTTGAACGCCGTCCAAATTGCATTACGAAAGCAATACAAATTTTAGCGAGGATTAGAATCTTGAGAAGCACTGGAAGCAATAGAAATGTTCTCTCTATCCCCCGTACCTTCGCTGTGGTTCGCTGAGATTAAACAAACAGTTAAAATAGGTAAAAGACACTGGTGGTGTAACAGTTCACATAACTTACTTAACTCCACAAACATGTAAACATGTTCCCGTTGATACGTTGACAAACTTTTCAAATTCCCCGCTTTCCCCGTAAGCACTCATCAAGCAATATTTGTGAGCAAATAGTGTATAGCGTTGATGAGACCAGCTGCAACATGTAAAGCGACTTTCGAGGAAGAATCATATTTTTTCATGATCAAAAAATGTTAGCAAAATCATACAGAACGGCAGGTTAAAATCGTTAACAACCAACTAAGTAA
This sequence comes from Anopheles parensis, assembly GCA_016254315.1. Classification (NCBI taxonomy): domain Eukaryota; kingdom Metazoa; phylum Arthropoda; class Insecta; order Diptera; family Culicidae; genus Anopheles; species Anopheles parensis. The sequence goes on along the minus strand of CM028127.1, from coordinate 30,244,682 downwards.
AAGCTTACGTGCTTTATTCTGCTTCCGCTACCACATAGGAGGAAGAATTGTGCTGCTAGACACCTATTGCTCTACGGTTGTCTGAAGCGAGCCGGCACGGTCTCGTAGAAGATTCATACAGGTAGAGGAATTAGCGTTGTCTGGAAAGGCACTGTACGCTTTAAGGGTTCCTTTTTTTTGTAAATGTAACTGCTTTGTAAATCGATAACATCTAGACTAGTTTATGATGAAAATACTAGATATGTCTGTTCCATAGTAGCGTTCACCACCAAAGCTGAGTGTCACTAATTTTAACTGCACTTGTTTGATTTTACGGTAAACTGCACCTTGGTATGCTTGCGAATGTGCTTCGATACAAAATGTGTATTTGTTTTTTTTTTTATTTTGTTCGAATGATATTTGCAACAGGTTTAGAATGAAGATGTGGCTGATAACATCTTCGACCAGTAAACAGTTGACCTGAGCGGGCAACGTAATCCGTGTGGCGTAGCCACGTATGTATACAACAGAACAAGCGCCAACATCGAAATGGTGAGTGAGTGAGTGAAAGATGCAAAAAGATTTAGTGAATGTTTCTATCCGAATTAGTCTTTCACCAGTTACGTACGAAAGCTCTTGCACACGTGTACTAAAGGGAAAGGGAATAATACAAATAGGTTACATTTGTCTTTGTTCCAAAGCCTTGTAATACTCTGTACGGAGTAGAGAAGAATGGTATTTTACGACACAAACGATGCATAATAAAAGGAAAAATCAACCAACCAGAACCAACAATACGACACATCGGGTTGGATCGTTTTCAACACTAAAACAAATGATGACATGCGTATTATTAACGACTATTAACCGCTTTACAAGATACATAAGACAAAATAGAATTTTGAATCGTAGCGATGGCATGGAGCCATCGGAAGTCAATGCTCTTTCTGTGTTTGTTCCTTAGATCATCTCTATGTCTCAGTATAAAAATTATAAATTTATAAAGGAATAGAAAACAAATTAGAGTCATAACTTCTGCTTGCTCAAAATTAGAGGAAACGCCACGTGCTGTTCAAAATATTTGGCGCGTTCAAATGTTTAATCGACAGCACGAACGCCCTCTGTATGTCAGTTGCAAAAGCTATCCTATCAACGTTGAACTTGTGCAGTTTAATTTTATCGATTCAGTTTCAGCAAATATCATGTTTTACTTAAAACTACAATAAACAAAAAATACAAAAGATGATATTTTCTACGATCGTATATGTCTTATTCTCATCAATCGCTTACATTTTTTAAATGATTAAGAAAACTGAAAGCAACCATTAATATACATGTAGCATTTTCACCGGGCTGATATCTTTCAAAGTGTGCGATATTTTTAAAATTTTATCACAGCTTTTTATCTATATATAAATTCTACTCGTGCAGTAACGCAGCGTTACTGCAGTGTTGGTATAGTTGTTTTTCTATGCCAGTGTTGTAAAACTATAATTTTCCCAATATGAAAGCTCAATCAACAAACCCTGCATGTTCACTAGATTGATGTGGTTTTTGGTTGTTGTACAGGATCTAAGCCTACTTCAACTTATCGAAATGTGAATGGATTATACCAAACGATGTTTTACGGTAGGACAATGCTAAATATTTCATAGTAGGCTGGCTGTACAAATGGTACAAGTGGTACGGTTTCCAGAGTCTGTTGGCCAGAAGTGTGAAAGTAAGCAAATGTTCAAGAAAGCAAAATTAACTACATTTTAACAGCTGAATTAGTTTGAAGCAATTCCACGAAGATTTGTCATTTTTTAATTGCTGAGTGGGAATTGCTGAATGGTAGCGGCGCGGGTTTGTACACCACAGAACAGGCGATCAAATCCCTTCCGGGCTAAACTTCCGTACGCAGGACAGACTGTCTCGCTACGGGTTAATAAAGCCAAGGAAAATTAGCAATGGCTGGCCAAGACCTCTTCAAATTGTAGTGAATTTAAAAAAGGAATAGCTGGTGAAGATGATGATAATATGACCAGGACCGGGCAACCGGGCCACCGGACCACCATTGACCACTGCAAATTTTGAAAAACAGTGAAAACATCCATTAATATACTGCGTTAAACTGATCTGATTTGCTATCGGTAAGGGGTAAGGAATTTTTGAATTTGATTAGAAATTTTATTCAACAATTTACTATTTTTTATGGTTGTAGAAAACGGAATACATGTCATGCGCTCCGAAAATATTTCTTTTCCGTGGTCGATTATACAATGGCACATCATGAAACTAAAACTGAAGAGACCCGAAGTGCAGCTTAAACGGAATTTTCTAAGCCTTCCACTAACATCCTCAATGTTTGAATTTTCCCTATTTTGGCGATTGTAGTAGAATTATTGTAAAGAAATTCGGACGGAGCCAAGATAGTAAATTGGACATTTTAGATGGTTGAAAAGAATCAATTTAAAACCACGATGAGCGAGCTGACATTGGCATTGGCCAACTTTGAAATCCACAAAACGAACGAATAATTCTCAAATCGGTTATTAGGAGCTCGCGGTGAAGTGTAAGGAATCATTCGAATTGATGAAAAATTGTTTCACAGGTTATTTTTCCTTTTGGTTGTAGCAGATGAAATTCACCTACTGTTCGAAGCAAATTGGCATTTTCAGTCTGTAAGGCTGGATTTCACTGTAAGTACCGTAGTATCGCCAACGTAAGTCGTAATTACATCAGAACATTTTCAGCATGATAAAAAAAAACTTCTACTATATGTGACGAAAACTCCATAGAACATACCTCGGCATTACGTAGATCTGTTGTGTAGCCATGTAACCGGGCCTATTAACTAGTTGCAACAAATTCCCATTAAAATATATCACATTTTTCAATTTTGCTAAATTGTTCAAAAACAGGGTAAGGAAGTTGTTTTCTCGAATAACTTCTGGCACAGACATCTGAGGGCATGGCCGTCCAAGAAGAAAATGTAGCCATTGATGCCATCTATCGACCACAAGTTAAAGATTGGCGATCCGTTGGATACCGACCGAGTTATAGGCAAAATTTGGTGCAAAAATGA
>CM028127.1:30202438-30231527 GCA_016254315.1 Anopheles parensis | reverse complement strand
GCTCACACGTATTAGCTGAAGAGAACATGAGCTGAACAGAATTAGGATCATACCGACAACTACCGATAAATTTTTTGCTTTCCTACCGATAACGAGGAAAACAATCTGGTCACACTGGTAGTGGTCAGCAAAACAAGTTGCTTTCCAGCTGAAGCATAATCATGTGCCAGAGGGAGACAGTAATCAAAAGAGCGAGTGCTGGCTCGTTCACACTCGGCGGTCCTATACGTGTTGCCTTTCACTCGCGAGCACGCACAGCTCGGCATCGCGTACACCAGTTGCATACACCGTGGAGCGATGCTCGTGTGGAAAGGTTTTACGTGGCAAAGTAGAGTCCCTCGCGGGACGATCGTGCTTTATGTGCTAGTGTTTTGCCAATTGTACTCACTTGTTGGGACGCAACAGCAGCCTCCACCGCAGCAACAACAACACCAGCAACATCCGCCACCGCAGCAGCAGCAGCATCAGCAGCCGCCACCGCAGCAACAGCACCAACAACCACCGCCACCACAACAGTATCAGCAACAACATCAGCCTCATCAGCAGCAACAGCAACTACCGTCACAGCAATTCCAGCAACAACAGCAACCACCGCCACAGCAATTCCAGCAGCAACCGCCGCCACAGCAATTCCAGCAGCAGCAACAGCACCCGCCTCCTCAGCAACAATTCCAGCAACATCCGCCTCCTCAGCAGCAATTCCAGCAACATCCGCCTCCACAGCAACAATTCCAGCAACCACCACCGGGTGTCCACGACGTCGGTGGTCAGCATCCACCACCGGTACAACACCATCCAGCAATAGCACTGCAGGACATCCCAGAGCACGATCGACCATGGTACGAATCGCTACCAGCTGTTGCCATGGACTACAAGGTGCACATCGATGCTGGCAAGGAAGATTGCTACTTCCAGTACGTCCAGCAGGGCAGCACACTCTATGTAAGCTTCCACGTTATTCGCGGAGGTGACGGAATGGCCGGTTTCGCGGTCCGCAATCCTCGTGGTGAAATTGTCCACCCATACCAGTGGCAAGCATCCAGCGATTACACGGATGGAGCCGCCATGGGAGGTTTCTATGCCGTGTGCATCGATAATCAGTTCTCGCGATTCGCCAGCAAGCTGGTCAATCTGTACATTACCGTCATCCGGTACGAAGAGTGGGAAAAGTTCACCAAGGAGATCGAAGATTTGAATGTGAACATGAACAACTTTACGGTATGTAATCAATGTAACGACCAACCGGCAGAGTCGTTATCATAATGTGTCATGTTTGTAACTCTTATCATTACTTGTTTTTGTCCATTTTTCTTATATATCTGCATCCTCTCTAAACAGGGCACCATTTCGACGGTGGAACGGAACTTGAACGCCATGTTCCAGTATCAGGCACATTCCCGTAACAACGAAGCCCGTGATTATGCGCTGATCTTAGACAACAATGCGTACATCTGGAAGTGGTCGGTGTTGCAAATTCTTGTGATTGTTTTTACCACCTCGGTGCAGGTGTACTTTGTGCGTAAACTATTCGACATTAAGACGGGTAGTGGCAAGAGCCGCATTTAAACAACAAACGAATTTCCAACGCAACTTACATGTCATTCCGGTCGAGCCATTTCGATGATACTTACAAAGTAACAGAGTTTCCAACGAAAGAGCTGTGTTTTGGATTCAGAATCACGCACACGAATTTTCCCCGAAGGATGAATACGTTTTTTTCTTCCCCTCCCCAAACGTTACTAAATGTGTACTTCAGTATTGAAGGATTGTGTCCATCCCCGTATCTTCCTGATGACTGAAAGTGAATACAATCTGCTTTGTTACAGAATGGACCATGTTTTGCTTGTTCCATATGTTATTCAGTTGTGTAAGCAACGCGTGTGAGTATCAAGAGTTAATAAAAAGTTTCATCCGTTTATTTTCCCATGTCCCTGCAAATCCACCTGTTTTTGATGACAAGTGGAAATTTAAAAAGAAAAAGAAAAGCAAAATATAAACAAAACAAACAGCTGTCAATTGCTTCTTCCCAACCACTCGGTTGGCTGCGGTTGTTGTCGATTTATGTTTCCCTCCATGATTTTATGTCTTTTTATCAGTATTTATTTGCCTTTCGATAACATTACACAATGTATTGAGTCTGTTTATTGTTATACATTTAAAATTTCTTATCTAATTTACTAGCACGAGCGATATGCTTCTTCGTATTGAATGCTGTTGTTTTTACAATTAAGTGTAATTTACACACAATCGAACATGCTTCATTTTATGTTGTTGATCACGTTTTTATGAAATTCAAATGAAATACACAGCTTAGTACGAGTGTAAAATGTTTAAATAAAGTTATTGTTTATAATATTCAATATTATAGTTGATTACCTGATTCTGCTTGCGAGTGAAAATATTGCTGCTTCGCTTGTCACATAGTTCTATCAACATACTGTCTTGTCAAACCTACGCTTAATGCCATGAAAACGATCGAAGCGACCATCCCTTTCGCTGACGCGTTATTACGGTTTCGCTATTTGTGGTGTCAACGTAGAATCAATTGCAATCTTCACTGCGCCGAGTTGAGAAAAACGCATCGTAGGAAAACGATTTTGCTTTGTTTCTGTGCACACTTATGTACGCAGGCAGCAAAAAGTGCTGATGATGGTGGTGAACATGGTGTGCTCGAAATAATATTAAGTGTTATATGCCCATCTTCACAAAGTGAACCCGATTATTAAGGCAAATCACTGCGAGGATAACAATCAGAGAAGGTGATCAGAAAAGGGAAAGAATTAAAGATAGCCACTCGTGGAGTTGTTTTTTTTTTCACGGGAACAAAGACGTAGTTCGAAAGGGCTGATAGAATAGTATAAAAGAAATAGCTTCCATGCTCCGTGTGCGTACATCTTCTGTGCTTGTGTGTATGTGTGTGTGTGTGTGTTTGTGGCGAATGGGACATAGTGAAAACATTTTTTCCCTCTGTTTGGAACGATTAAAATTACCCAGAAACGCATCGGAGTATCCATTCCGTGTGGGGTGTGTGTAGAAAAAAAGAAATATGTTCAATTGAATGAACATGCGATCATTCCTTTCTGTGTCGTATGTAAACGAGTCACGATGTTTTTTGTGAGATGTGTGTGAAAGAGAAGGTGTGCGTTTATGTGCGTGGAAAACAGCAGCATAACATTTTCATTGGAACCAACAACAGGAAAAGCATTTTGTTGAAGAATACTTGATCGGTTATGTGTACGTGTATGTTTGGCGATTGCTGTCCTACTTCTTCCCACACGCTCGATCATGCTTCTATTATTAATTCTACCCCGTGATGGGTGGTTTGAGTCGTGCCTACTTAGATCTAATTTGTTTTTTGGAGTTTACAAAAGTTTTGCATCTTGATTGAGGGAGAATACCTAGGTAGATTCCTTTTTTAGTAGAGTGGTGAACAGTGATGATAAAATGGATCGATGTAGATGTATGCGTATGTGCGCTAACCTGCCATTATGAAAACCATGTTAGCTAAAGGTGAAACTAACTAAACATCGTCGCTTTCGATTTCGGATTTTAACAAACCAAAGTGAATGTCTGCTTTGAATCAAGCTTAAAAAGTAAAAGAAACCACATATTGAATTTGACGAAACACCATAAACATGGGAGACAAAGAAACATATGAATGTGCGTGCGCGTGTGTGTGTGCGCGTAATTCATTCGATTTACATTACAGCCCATCAGGATCGGGCAAGGAAGACAAATGTCCTGCGTTGCGTTGTGTTTGTCACCTCGCGTGGTGTGAGTGTGCGTGAGCTAGAAAAGTGTGTAAAATGTAAACAAAAACACACTGCAATTGCTGGTGCTGCGACGCATAAACAAACAATTTCGTTTTATTTTACTGCTTTACGGCGACATTTTCGTGCGCATGCAGTGGAAAGGATTTCTCGCAAAGTCGTATATGATTCTTTATGTTTTATGAAATTATGCTGACAACGGCAACGTTTGTCGACAGCGACATCTATACACAGTGCCAAGTGAAAAAAAGCTTTCTGTTCACAACAAAACTGCCAACAAGAAACTGTCAAGAATTGATTTCGTAGTGACAGCTCGAACATGCTGGCAAAAAAATGCTTTTCTTTGTGATTTCAGATCATTTAAGAATTGTGTGATTGTTTTACAAAATTACTATTACTTTCACTACTTGCCTTAAAGCTAATTTATTTCACATAGAACGTAGAACATATCTAACACCACCACCCGTTTGCAAATAATACGCATCTACATCATCATCATCGTTCGTCATCAATAAGAATCAGCTGGTTTCGGTGGTACAAGAACCGTAAATATTATGCTGATGTTTGCTCTCTGTTACTCGCACGATTCTACTCACACTTCACCATCGGTTTGTTCTCATTACGCTCGCTTTTACACGCATACACGCATACACCAAGTGTGTACATACACGGATGCAGTAAAGAGCTACAAACAACGCATTATATGCATCTTTGTCAGACTCTTCCTCTTGTTTGGTGAATGTTTTCCATTCACCGTGTCGGACGTCTCTTTCTTTCCCGTGTCAATGAAATCACGGCAATGTTGTGTTTTCTCGCTCTGTGTCACATTTGCTGTTTTCATTTGCTACTGCTCTTGCATTTTGCTGTATGACAATGTGCGTAGTATTGTGCTACTCAGCCTAGCATCGTATGTGTTTGTTGCGTTCGAGAGTGATGCAGACATATCTAGTGGGAGAAAGGGAGTGAGCGAGAAAGATAAACGAACAACGAACGTTCGAAAGAGAAGGGGCAAAATAAGGGCATCGAATATACGTGTGCTAGAGTAGGATAAGTAGTCACCCTGAACTGTACCTCCCGCTAGCCCCATTTCATTTGATTTAGCACAGTCTCTACATTTGGTACGTCAAAGTGAAAACCATTCAAGACTTGTCTTAGCAGAAGTAAGTAACAGCAATCACAAAATCAATTAAAATTAAGAAAAAGAGAATAGAGCATGATAGCTGTACAGACGTGCCACGGCAATTTCGCATTCATTTGCATTTTGTGAGGTAAAAAAAAGGTGTAGGTTTCGTGCAGTTTTAGCTCTACACTCTAACTGTACGTCTAGCAAAAGAAGGGGGCCATCCGAATCCGAATAAGTTCGTGCGAAAACGTACCCACCATATACCCACCGTCTGTTGAACCAGCAGCAGTGTGCACCATCCGTGACCATCGATGCACTTTTCGTGACATTGTGTATGCGTTTCTAAAGGTGATCTTTTTTCTCCCTATCTTTTCCTTCTTCTAGCTCTGCTATTAAGGTGTTCGGAATCGTCGACGTTTGGAGTCGATGAAGTTTATGTAGCAAAAAAAGTGACAAAAACACTCTAGGGGCTGCATCGAAGTAGGTGCAGCAAGCTTGTCAGTTTTCATCTCTCGTGTGTAGTTCAGGAGCAAACGGAATTGCATTCTCCAACCAAAGGAAGACCGGATAAACACGACAACCAAGACGGAGGTGTTACGACGACGTTGGTGTCTTTTGAGTAGTAGTAGGCTGCGCGAAGACACCACACAGGATCGGAAAAGCGTGAGAGCAGTGTTTTTAGGAAGGAATCAGTGTGGCTCAAGCGCACCTTCGTCTTCTAGATTAATTTTCCTTTTTTGGTAAGTAATTTATAAGGAAGGAATTGTTCTATTTCTATTTCACATTTTTAGTGTGCCATAGAAATGTTATCCTTTTTTCCATCAAGGATTTATTGCTGATTAATTCACTCTTTTTTTCGCATTCTTCAAACTCAATTTATGCCATTGTGACTTGAACGGTGTGAATGATTCCTTTTAATTGTTTCTTTTTTTCTTTTTGCTCTCTCTTGTGACATTTCCTTTTTTTTCCCTCTCCAAACACAACCTGTACTCGTCTGGTCGTAGAGTTTGAATGGTGCCCTCGATAGAAACTCAAAATTGATTGCCTTCGGAAACCGATTGGCGGCGGCTCTTCGGCAAGGTCCTGCTCGTCCTCGTCGTCGTCGGACGAAGACCTCAATGAACGACCACCACCAGCGCAGCGGAGGAAGTTCTCGTGCCAGACTACGCAAGACTTGCCGCCAGCCGACGGAATCGGAATTGTTGTCGTTGTTGTAGACAGTCAGCCGGAGCCGGAGCAGGAGCAGGAACGCGAAACAGTTGGTAGGAGTTTCGCGGTGGCAGAACCGGAGCAACCGCGAGAACAGCAGCAGCAGCAGCAGCAGCAGCAGAGGCAACTAGTGGGAGGTGTCGAACTCGTCCAAGAGGAGCAACCGATCGAGCAGCATCTCCAGCGACGCCTGGCTGTGGCCGAACGGGAGAAGGAGGAACGGGAGGGCGACGATAGTCGTCCTGCTGCTGCCACCACTACCGCCGCTAGTCGTCGAAGGTCGCGCGTAGTGATAGTGCCAGGTGGTGGAGGAGGCGGAAGTGGAGGCAGAAGCGAAGGCGGAAGTGGCGGAGTTGAGGAAGGTATCGCTGACGGAACTGTTGGTGTTGTTAGTGGTGGTGGTGGTAGTGGTAGCGTCGCGCTAGCAGGATTACCCACCGAGTCAGCGGAACGCATTTGCTCGAAACGCCGTAGCACGAGAACGGCCACACAGCGGCACAGTAGCGCAGCATCCGTCGAAAGTGAACCCCATCCGGGCGGTCTAGTGGTGCAGCACCATCTCGGTGAAGCTTGCAGTCCGTGCCGTGTTCGATCGTCCTCCTCCACGTCGTCGATTCAGTCGCTGCGTCAGCAAAGCACGGTTGGTACGAGCGACGGGCATTCACTTCATCATCATCATCATCAGCAGCAACATAATCGTTCCGCACGCGCGTTAGACACATCCGATAGCAACAAAGACTCGGTGCAGCGTCATCGGGAAGACGACGCAATCGAGCGTAGGGAGGTAGCGGCCGAACCCGGTGCAGTAGTGGAGGAAGCGAGCAACTGCTACTACATTGCCGCGAGTAGCGAGCAGCAGCAGCAGCAGCGTAGTGACGAAGACGACGATTGCAGTCCACGTTCGAAACGCCGGCGAAAGATGTTGAACGATAACGTCGGTGGTGGTAATCGGAACGGTGCCGCCCCCGGTCTTGCACCGGCGGCCCCCTCCTCGACCGCCTCACCGATGGACGCGTCAAACTGTGATCTGAATGGTCACACCGTGGCCAACAGTAGTAGCAGCAGCAGCAACAACAACAGTAGTAGTAGTAATAACGCCACCGTTAGCAATAATAGTAGCAACAACCCAGCCGAGAACGACAATGGCATGGGCAACAACAACAATGGACTGACTGCGAACGGTGATACAGGTGGTGGTGGTGGTGGTGGATCACGCCCCTCACCAGCCCAGCGTACCGTGAAGCTGGACCGCACGAATCAGGACATCGTGCGATTGATCGGGCAGCATCTGAAAGACATTGGGCTGGAGCGCAGCGCTGAGATGCTGATGCAGGAATCGGGCTGTTGTTTGGAGCATCCGGCCGCCACCAAGTTCCGCATCCACGTGCTGTCCGGCGACTGGAACAAGGCGGACCACGATCTGCAGGAGCTGCAAACGATGGTCGACATCCGGACCGATCGGGCGAGCATGAACGAGATGAAGTTCTTGCTGCTCGAACAGAAGTATCTAGAGTACCTCGAGGAGGGCCGTCCGATCGATGCGCTGCATGTGCTGCGCAACGAGCTGACACCGTTACAGCACAAGACACCGCGCGTCCACCAGCTGTCGTCGTACATGATGTGCACGAACAACCAGGAGCTGTATGCGCGGGCCGGCTGGGAAGGCAAGGGTTCCAAATCACGCACCCGACTGATGGATCGGCTTCAGTCGTACCTGCCGGCGACGGTAATGCTACCTCCGCGGCGACTCCGCTCGCTGCTCGTACAGGCGGTCGAGCTACAGAACGAACGCTGCCAGTGCCACGATATGACGTGGAGCACCAGCATCGATAGTGTGTCGCTGCTGGTCGACCATAACTGCAGTGCGGACGGATTCCCGCTCCAGCCGCTCCAGGTGCTGAACGATCACTCGGACGAGGTGTGGTTCTGCAAGTTCTCGCCGGACGGGCGACGTCTGGCGACCGGCTCGAAGGATAACAGTGTGATCGTATGGGAGGTGGACCCGGTAAAGCTTCTCCTGCGCAACAAACGCTCGTTCGAGGGCCACACGTACGGTGTATCGTACATTGCCTGGAGCCCGGACTCGAAACACTTCATCGCTTGCGGACCGGACGACTGTCCGGATCTGTGGATCTGGGACGTGGAGCAGGAAAAGCTGGTGACGAAATTCTCACACTCGACCGACGACAGTTTAACGTGTGCCGCGTTCAACCGCGACGGCACACGGTTCGTGACCGGTGGCACACGCGGCCAGTTCTATCTGGTCGATCTGGACGGCATGCTGCACGACAACTGGGAGGGTGTGCGCGTAAACGGTCTCGCCTTCCTGTCGGATAACAAAACTGTGCTGGCAGCCGACACGCACTACCGGATACGGGGGTACAGCTTCGACAATCCGCGCACCGATTACGGCATCGTGCAGGAACAGTGCCCGATCATGACGTTCTCGGTGAACTCGGCCGACCGGCTCGCGCTGCTCAATATCTCCTCCCAGGGATTGCATCTGTGGGATCTGCAGGACAAGTGTCTGGTGCGACGGTTCCAGGGTGTCACGCAGGGCAACTACACCATCTACTCGTGCTTCGGCGGCGTGAACGAAAGTTTCGTCGCCAGCGGAAGCGAAGATAACAAGGTGTACATCTGGCACATCCGTCGGGAGGAACCGCTGGCCACGCTGATCGGCCATACGCGCACGGTTAACTGTGTCAGCTGGAACCCGGTCTACCCGTCACTGTTGGCGTCCGCTTCGGACGATGGGACGGTCCGCATCTGGGGCCCGCAGCAATCGCAAACGCAGTGGAATGCGAACGGTGCGTCCGGTTCGCTGCAACAGGCCAACCAACATTCGTCGCAGGTGCACACGAATGGTAGTGCCGGTGCCGCCGATAGTGCCTCGATCAGTTCGACCGGATCTGCAACCTCAACATCATCCTCAACCTCATCGTCGTCCGGCGGAAGCGGTGGTGGTGCTGGCGGTTCCGGGCAACCACCGAACGCCGGTGGCGGCGGAACTGGCGGCAGTATCGAAGTTCTATCGACATCGTCCTGGAATATCACATAATGTTAGGTGAGTGAGGGAAATGAGGGTAAGAAATCTAGTATCAAATAAGTGAGTAATGGTCAAGAAAAGTTAAGGGCCTTCCTAATTATCGGGCAAAACAGGATAAAGGGACAGAATGGAAGACAGCGCATTTAGTTCTAAACTTTGTAGCTGCTATAAGGCTTGTTTCAATTAATGAGTGGACGCAAGAAACTGCACTGATTACTGTAGACAATCATTGCGCGTCTCCATTGGACATACATGTACACCTCATCGTGTTACGCTGTCCTAGTGTTTGTGTAGAATTAGTTGAAGCCGTTGACAGCGTGTAGGGCGAGATCGAGAGCGAGCGAAAATGCACAACCAAACGACCCACGACAGCGTGGATGAGGCAATGAGGCCAACTCAGGAACGGTGCTAGTGTGGAACGCTGCGCGAAAATAAGGAAAAGAAAGCGAATGCTCTCGCGCTCGGTAACCTTCCTGTCGGCAGTGCACTCGACGCACTGCAACTTGATAAGCATACCGGCCTTGGTTTTAAATTCCATCTATTACACCCGTACCGCTAAACCGAGAGTTGCGTTTTACAGCAGCGGGTTTTCATTTTCTGATGTTTTTTTTTCTTTGCACCAGTAAAATGAATGCAAACAAGATAAGCGAAGAGAAAGGAAAGCACCAATCGATTGATGCATTCGTTAAAAATAGCAACTATGTGTTTTAAATATAGATAATGCAACAGGGCATAGCGAAATAATAAATTTTGTTGGGTCGCGGTCGGGTTTTGTACGATTTAAGACTTGAAGCGAAAAAAGGTGTTACGGTTTGTAAAGCGAAATTACATTTTGTTTGCAAGTATTAGATAACTTCTGATTATGTTGTATTTTTTTTCTACATTTTTTCTTTGCAGATATTTAAAAGCCCCCCTCGGTCTCAAGAGCGTATATTTAAGCGAAAGGTTGTCCACCAACGCTCACAGCGCCGCAAAAACAAATGAGAAAGGTGTTTGTGAGTACTGCGTGTGGTGTGTTGTGTACTGCCGTTGTACTGCTAAGCCTCGTAGCTCTGTTGTTGTTGTTGCTGTCTGCAATCATCATCGGTTCCTTGTTGCTGGGCAAAGGTTACACAAGTGGCAATAAAGCGGGAGCGGGAAGTATCGCAGTATGCCTACGGGGGAATCCGCCGGCGCGGACGTACACATCGATTCGGCAGCAGACACACTGTCGGGTGTAATAGAACTATGTTATAAAGCAAAATCATAAAAGATTGTATGAAACTTATAATACCGCAATCTAGCGATTAACGGTAGTTTTAATAATCGAACGACGAAATAAAACAAACAAATGTAAGAGAAATCATACAAAAGCGCAATAGTGCAATGAGCGAAATGATGATGCAGAAGAGGAAAAGGAAAACGAACACAACAGCAGGTTACGAAGGAGTAAAAACTTAAACAAAAACTTTAAGAGAAAAGCCAATGGGAAGTTTCGAAGAATAAATGCTAAGAGATGAATCTTAAGATAAGCTTAAGTGAGAAGAAAATGCAATTCATTCGCACGTAGCAGGAAAAAAACAAGAATCCAAGTATAATATAACTCAGTAGAAGCATATATGAATGCAAACAAAGCTAGACCCGAATTGGATATAAGGCAAATGAAGCGTTTAACCATTCAAGGAAACGTTGAAACATGTCAAACGATGATTAGTGATACAGGCAAACATTTTCATTCGATCGATACGAATCGAAGCAACCGAGTGATAAAAGCAGCAGCAAAAAGAACAACAACAGAACGAAGCAGCGCACACACACACACAACAAGGGTTTGGTTTAGAAGTTTGGCTTAGAGTAATTATAGTAAGAAAAGCTGAGCGCACGCAAGTACTGAAGCTGAGGCGAACGGTATGGTTTGCGTACAGTATATGCAATAAAACAGGTTGAAACATTGAAAACAAACCGAAATTCGTGAATATTTAAGGAGAAAAAAAACAGAAGAGGAAAAAAAAGTAAGCAAACAAGCTTCCCGAAGCTGCCGAAGATCACCTAGAATGCATGTGTTTTTTTTTCTTCCTTCTTTTCGTTTTACTACATGATGGTTAGGGCCCTTAGCTCGTTAAGCCTTGATGAGGAGCGTGCAAAAAAAAGAAGGTTTGTAACTTTACAAACACAATTCGGTTTAATTGTTTTTTGCTCGTACTTTGCTAGATAAAAAAGAAACGTAATGGATCCGTTCATGTAAGGTAAATTAGAGTAATTTAGTGTTTTTTGTTTCATTTTATTTTATCTTTCTCATTGGAAAATAATAAAGCGAATGATGGAATTTAGTTCTTTGTTTTTCCTTAGTCGAGCTTCTCGATACCATTCTTCATAATAATGTTCTTTATTATCTTCTCGCAAAAAAGCATGAAGATTTATTTAAGATGATCATAAGCTTATGCGAGAATTTATTTGCCGTTGCATACACATCTTCGTTCGTTCACACCGCCTCTGTTTTGCAGAATGTTTAGCAAAGCAAAAGGTTAAAATATTTTTCATTCGAATGCAGTTACGAAAGGCGTAATGAAGCTTAACAGTAGGATCAAGCAATCTTATCAATTAAAAACAAACACAAACCAATATGAAAACAATACAACACACACAAAAAAACACAAAACACATGCTGACTCTAACATTAGAAAGAAAATGATCGGTTAGTTATGCGAACACATACGATTATGCTGATGTGAGGAGAAAAGTGACAACAAATGGATATAAAGAATGAAAGGTTTTTGTTGGTTGAAAAATAAATAAGTCAAAAAAACGAACATACTACGCTATGGTAATAATTTGAAGTATTTTGTATTTTTGTTATGAAACGATGAGAAGATTCACGTACAACGAAACACTTTATTCGTTTTGGTATATGCAATTAGCACTGCCAAAACATTAATGTTGCAGAAGAAGAACAGTTGGGTGATTTTGTACACATCCGAAGTGAAGTAAATTTTTGGACTAGTTTTTCATTCTACAACACATTGCCAGAACTCATTGTCTTACGGAGTACATCGTTAGTCCGGAATAAGGGCTGCGTACTTTACATGGAAATATTTTATGTTTATCATTCCCGTTATCGTCTCTTTCCCTGTCGTTGAAATCTTCTCCAAATTCTCCATATTGCTGGTCCGTTTCGGCTATCAACTGTCACTGTCGATGCACGCTGTGTTTGATAGAGTGAAAATGAAATAAGGCTCATAGGAATCAACTCTTCGACGAAAATAAAACATGTTGTGCTTTCTTTCCCAGCAACATCTCCCTTCGCCGGTAAAGCAATATTATTGGCAAACTTATTTTTGTTTACAGTTTTTTTATTTCACATTTCAATTCTACCACTTAATCTTTACTGACACGATTCTACTCATTATAACGAGATGCGTTTCGCACGCGACACGCTTCCTTCGTTCCCGGTGCCTTCAATAGCATTCCCAACTTAATTTTTATTTTTGCACGAGAACGAAAACATAGTAAAAACAGAAAACACTACCAAGACAAAGTCGGTTCGATGCTTGTTTTTTAAAACCCATACGAAAACGAATAAGGATAGATTAGAAATTACATACACATATACATAATTACAAATGTCTTCGCCGATCGCTTGGGATACCTGCCAAAAATGCATTATGCGCGCACAATTTACTTTTATACATATTACATTCAATAAATTACGTACACCTTTCGATGCGCAAAGCACACATACGCACGCACACACACACACACCCACACGTCTACCAACGTAAGGACAAATTCTCAAAGGCTTCAGATAAGAAAAAACATTAAACATCGCCTACTTTGCTGTCTTTTCGCGTGTGTAAAGAAAACTTAACGTAATATCCTTCTTAACTTTTTTGTCTTCATTTAACATGATTTCTTTGCCGTAAAACATGTTACTGCACTGTGATTATATTGCGTTGACCAAACGTCTTTCTATTCCCTCTAAAATATCACAAAGCAGATTGTACCGTGTTCGCGTATCACACGGCCTAAGGTGAAAGGTTCTACAAAATTTGCCAAAGGTAACAATAATTCTAATGTTTAGACATCGTTGAACAACAAAGCCTTAACTAAAAGATCGTTCCCAATTCGGTTTGATAATCATTCTCGCATCTCATTTTCTTCCCAACGTCCATATATGTGTGTGTGTGTGTACTTGTGCGGATGTCTTCGTGCACATCTGACTCATTTCAGCATGATGAAGAGGGGGTTTCTTCCCTTGCTTCCCAGCTACCACTGCCGTTTTTTTTTAAGCCATGGCCAGCCAGGCTAAAAAGATGAGCGCCACGTACAGGAACACACTCGACAGGAACTGGTCCTCCTCGCCTTCGCGCGTATTCTCCCGCGTCACATTGCCCGCACCGCGGAAATCACCGAAGTTGAGCGTGGAGGTAAAGAACCCGAACGGGAACGCACCGATACCGAACGACATGTGGAAGCTGCCGTCACCGGTAAAGCTCTGAAATCCGTGCGGCTGTTCCGGCTCGGTGCGCTGACCGGCCGGCCGCGGTGGTACGGTTTTGCGCGGATCTTCTTTGCTGCCGCCACGTCCATACAGCGGTATGACCTTCTCCTTGCTGATGGAAGATTTGCACACCGGGCAGGTATTGCGGTAGCCGTTCATCCACTGGTGAATGCACGGCCAGCAGAACAGATGCCCACACATGCTGACCACCGCATCCTTGGCCGTGTCTAAGCAAATGTTACACTCAAACATGGAGTCGTCCTTTTTCTCCTCCTCCCCGGTGCCCGTGTTGGTAGAGGACGGTCCGGCTGCACCTTCCCCTTCGCCACCACCACCACTCTCCTCGGTGACATTTTCTAGCTGTATCTTGGTTTTACTGTTCGATGCACTACCACCGGCGTCGTTCGATTCATTTGCTAGTGTTCGTTTAGTGCTGTAGCTGGTGCTGCTGCTGCTGCTGCTGCTTCCGGGACCATCCGAACCGATCAAGGAAAAGCTGTACGATGTCGAAGGTTTACCACTGTCCGTCGTCGTCGTCGTCGCCGTCGAGGTAGACGATGAGGACGTGTCCTCGTTGAGATCCTCTAGCAATGGAGCGGTGGGCGATGTACCCACGGCCGGAGGAATATCTGTCGTTGATGCCATTCCGATGGAATTAGGACAATTTCACCACCTAAAAACGAAAAATTAAAGAAACAATTAGCAACGCCTGCCTGGTTGATCGTTCTACTCGACTAGATCAATACATTGTAAAGATCAGTAAACACGTGGCTTCTAACTATATCCAAAAGCTCCCATAGCAACGCCTTTGGTTGGTTGTATAGCAAAAAAAAGGTTTTTTCCTCTGTCAACAAACCACAAACTTGCAGCAATCGTATATGGAAAGCGTTGCATCGATGGTCAACGACTTCACACGTCGGAAGAAGTGGAAGTTGAAAGCCAGTTTAACCACTCTCGATATTTCATCCGTTTCGAGGTGGTTCCAGCCAGGGTGGCTTCCGTTTTGGTATATATATACGAGAATTTGGTGCAGCACAAATCAACAGTGAAGAATAAAGAATTTTTTCTTCATCTTCAAGGTTGCAACCTTGTGGAGTAATTTTTTTTTCTTCCCATTTGCATACAAATGAACATGAACCGGGTGGGTGATTCTTGAACGAGAACGTATTGAGTTTTTTTTCTTCAAAATTTGAAACATTCAAAAGAGCAATATGTTGTTTTGTGCGTGGAATAACATGCGTAAACAAACAGTTTCCTACTTCCTTTTTGCTATTATTGTTATGAAAGAATGGTCACCATCATTTACATTACGCACGCAACGCAGCTGCCTAACAACGTCGGTGGCCCGATTGTGAGAGAGGATGTACGTCGCATATCGAACACTAATCTAATGGATGTACAAAAAAAAAGTGCTTTACTCTACTATATCTGACCAACACGGTGTATTAGAAACACGTAAACGCAATACACTTGTGACGTGTCCTTTTTCGATGGTAGAGGGGTTTTTTTGCTTGCTGAAGGATTGTCATGCATTCGTATGCTAATTAAGGCGTCTTCCTCTGTTGGAAGTGGCGCCCACGTCATCATCGGACATTAACGATTCAGTTACAGAAGCAAACTCAGCTTATAATAGGGTGAACCGGTTTGAAATTATTTCCGGTTAATCTATATCAATTGTAAATTCTCTATCCGGTGCTCTTAAAAGAAAATTTTTGAAGGTGTGAAAAGAGATGTCTGTAAATAATTGTGTGTCAAACAGAGAAAAAAAAACAATCTGCACGCAACGCAAAAAAAATTGCGCCGAAGGGGTTGTACCCTGACCAGATTACTTCTCACGACGGGAACATGCGTATGAATTGAATTGATAAGAATCTTGTCAACTGCGTCATTCCCTATTGAGGTTATAGCGCCCTCAACCTAGTGTACCTACTGTGGTATGTATTCTTAGTTCATTGATTGAGCAGCTGCTGGATTCTTTAAGTGCATATAGAGCATAAAACACACAGAAACCAAACGTCCCTGACCGCCGCGATATTCGGTGCAAAACGGTGCCTTACTTTGAATAATTTAAAAACTTTTTTCTTGTCTTGTGGCTTACTCCCCCTCTCTCTCTCTCTCTCCCCTCCCCGCCCCGCCATTATGAATAGGAGGTGGGAAGGGGAGGGTTTTTAACAGACCAAGCAACAACAATTTAGCCAAACCTAACTTCAAGGTTACGGACGGGTCTTTTTGCGACAACACAACCGGTAACCGGCAGCGACAGGACCGAGACCGTTTGTGGCGACCCAAATTGTTTCTCAGTTTAATGTTTCGTATAGTGCAGCATACGTGCCCGTACGCTGGAAATATGAAAGGTGCAACAAAAAAATGCCCTGCGCCGTACATAAATATGCATGTAGCCACATACGAATAGATGGATCGCTTAACCCTGCACGGTAGGGCATGACAGTAGGCCGATGCAATACCCTCCTCCCCCTGTCCGGTGTGCCCTTGAACAAAGGTGTTCGTAGCGGTGGAGTGTTGGAAGCGATAGTGAAAATTGACCAAAGAATATCTGTATCTCTCATTGCCGTTGGGATGGATTTCAAAACCGCAAAACCACGTTACGGATGGATGGATGGGCATATTCATGAGCTAATGTTTACCCCCACCGGTATGCCGATATTGGCTGCTTGCTTGATGACTAAAGAGAAGCACTTAATTAGCACACCGTTGAATGGTGATGATAGTGGACGAGAAAAAAGGCACCCTCCACACGAACGCCACGGCACACTAGATGTTAGAAGTCATTCAACCAGCAAAAATATGTTGCTACGACGAAACTACCCAAAAGCGATTTCACAGGCGAGGTGAAACCAAGCTAAACCCGTAGCTTAAAACGATGAAGATCAACGTTGGCGTGTGATTTGTGGCAGGCACGCACGACGACATTTGTTATGGTTTTTTCCGTCCATTTACGTGTGTGTTGTAGCCGAGATAGGGCACTTGGGTGCATTATCAAATCATGCCACAACAACCCCACACATCATCATGTGATGAGCAACGGGCAGATACAGGGTGCCACCGTCGTTGCCCGTGTGATATGGCCATTTCAATGACGGGCACGTGTGTGGTGCACACCTTGCGAAAAACGTTTCCACATTTCCGCCAGATTCCGCCATTCGCCTGCGGCGGGGCTTCGGCGTTAGAGTAGACAATGTACGCTTCCTGGTCTCGATGGGCGCATCAACCAAAAACCGGTCGGAATCATCTTTAGGCTATCGATCTAGTTTGCCGTCCGGTGTCAACATGGACCAATTTATTTCGACTTCCCGGTTCAAATCTCGCGCAAAACAATGGCACCCACTCAATGGTACCTCCTCCTGGGGCGAATGTGCTGGTCGACATACCTTTTGAAGGTCGCCGCACAGTAATTCAGCTTCTTCGCGTAATTTTTCACTGAAAATGGAAGCATGAAAAAACACATGAAGCAGGTAACTGGGGAAAATAAAACAAACCCGATGTGTATGCAGGACATTTCTGTATCAACCAGGTAACGTACAAGACATCAGATAGAGAAATAAAAACCACATAACTAGAGAATGGATAAAGTTCAAGCAGCAAAACTGGTTTTTAACGCTTCACATGTCTTTCACAAAAGCAAAAAAGGATATCTACTTTATGGCCGAAGTCACGTACACCGTGGTCTACAACTTTCTGCCGGATGATGGTTGAAGGATTAGAGCAATAGCACAAACCACATTAATTTGCTGTCTATCTAATACAACAGTTCCACCGAATAAACTGACGTTAACGCCTTGCCTTGCTAACTAGATCAAACAGTTCAACGTTTGTGGTGTTGATCCAATTAACCAAAATATGCTTACAATGGTTCCAATCACGACACCACCCTCTAAAATACACCCCGAAAAGAAATGTATGTACCAACAGCGCACAGGCGCACTATTTACTGTGCTGGTGAACGTCAATTGCCTACACGGCATAGGGAGCGCAAAACAGATGCATACAAAACAAATCACAAACCGGGCGGACATTATTTTCCAACCCAGGAGGACATGATGGAGGGAGCGATATTGTGTGGGGTTTTTGGTGCAGCACTAGCTTGTGACATCCCTGTTTGTTTGCACACACACACAAAACAACGAACACACGCACGACGGCACAGAGTGGCTTTGCCTCTTTCTCACCCCTTCATTTGGGGGGTGATAGTGGGTATTCATCGCTTCATATTCCCCCCAAGTTCGCGACGTTTCGATCGCATTCGATTGGTACGCAATCAGATTCACTTTCCAACTGAATGGGTATTCTCTATCCTTGGCAATAGTTGGCCGTTCGTAGTAAATGGATTGATGATTTTTTTGTTGTTGTTAAAAACAACGAAACCTCCTCCACTATCAGATACACATCGAAAGCTTTGGATACGCTTGTTAGACACAGATAGCACAGTAGAAATGGAACTCCGCAAACTAAGGCACACAAACTTCAGAAAACACTCACTAGAATTTGGAATGCAGCACTTCGCAGCTTCTGCTCACGTAAATTACAATCGGCTCGTATTCAACAAAGAGACACGTACGTATATTGCGATATCAGGTGATTGTTCCGATGAGTCTCTACCATCCATTAAATGATTCGCGACTGATTGCTGCCTGGACTCAAACAATTCCTTCACAAATGGTTGCTGCTACCATTTATGTGGCCAACATCAACAGAGGAGAAGCGAACGAGGCGATAAATGCACTACAACTTGAACGTAATTTCACGTGGACTTAATGAACGTCCACACCGTTTTAAAATTAGTTTGCGTGTGATGAAATAATATTTTCCTTTTGCTACGCCTGACAGCTGTCCCACCTCGGGCCGATTCGCAGCTGTCACACTGTTGACAGTTTTCATACTAAAGCCCGGTTGACACAAATATATTTGCCACAGCAGAAAGGAATTGAACGGGTATTTACGATTGTTTTCGATTATTTAGACTGTATACACGTAATTCGTTATCTTGAAATGAATTTTATGCGTTGATAAGGGTCGTACGAATGTTCCAAAAATAGGGAAAAATGTTCGCTACAGAAAGCAGCTTGATGACTGTCAACATCAGTGTCAGTGCGGTATACCGTTAGTACGGTTCATCAAAACACTGCGACCTAATTCTTGGTACAAATCGGCGCAAAACGTGTGAAATTCAAATAAAATACTGCTCCGTACAGTGGATTACTGCAGGCCTAACAAATAGGTTGTAAAGTTGAATGTTTGTAACCCAAAACCTGCTCTATCGTCCACGTTAAAGGCAAACTTACACTCGATTGACCTCTTTTCCTTCTCGGTAAGAAAAACCTTTGACCTATGTGCCGAGGTTTTGTTGCTGTATTTGTGCACCACTGTTTACGATCGTGCTATCTGCCGGGGTGCTTATCAAGTGAAATAATCGTCCATTATCCGACAGAGACTAAACTTTGGTTGGCCTTCTGGTACACTTGCTCAAAGTTCGTATCTGGCTTGTCGCGAGAACCCAAGAAGGACTGGACGTCCAACTGTATTATCACCAGATAATGCAAGAAGCTTTATCATTCGGTTCGCTTCTCGCATGATCGTTCTCTTCTTTTTGCAAAGTGATAACTAGAGTAAATTGTAGCTTGATACGGTCCTGACGTACGTTGTGTGTTTTCCATTCTAAATTCTCATTTTACACCGGTATGACACGAAACAATCGAGTAATAATTATAAATTAATTTTATTTTATTTTAGACCTTACTTTTCACATCGTTTTTTATCTCCTGCTTGGTGTTTGACCTTTTAAAAAGCTGACAATATGTCCCTTTCGAGACCGATTTACAACCTGCTCGGTTCCTACCTGGAACAACTCTTCGAGCATCCACTTCGTACGAAAGCTTTAACGAGGTAAGGTTATTCACCACGTTCAGCAACTGGTTCAGGGTGTTAAGGCTATATAATTTTCGTTCCAGCTGCGTTATTGCATCCTCCGCGAACTTGGTCTCACAGAAGCTCGGTGGTGTGAAGGAAGTCAACAAGGATTCGGTGCTGGCGTACGGTTTGTTCGGCCTGATCTTTACTGGCCCACTGTCGCATTTCTTCTACAGCTGGCTAGATCGTGTTACTAATGATACCCGCTTCAAGAAGCTATTAATGTTGCTTGGAGAGCGAGCCTTATTTGCGCCAGTCATTACCGCCCTGTCGCTGTACTTTATCTCGCGATTTGAATACAAAAGTCACGACGAAGCGTTCGTCAATTTGATTACCCAGTTTCGTAGCATTCTGCGGGGTAATTGGAAATTCCTTACATTGCCTGTATTCATCAACTTCAACTACGTTCCACCTATGGTAAGTAGAATGTTGAAAATTGTTTAAATAGTACAGTAAAATAATTTTAAATTTCCCATTTCTTTTAACCTCCCGTTTAGCTGCGCGTTCTTTTTGCCAACATCATTGGATTCTGCTGGATGGTTGTGTTGTCTACTAAGAGAAGAAAAGCAGAACAGCGCCGCCAACAGCAGGCACAGGACAAGAGCAAATCCACCTGATCAACTTCCACTTGACTCCCTGGGAAGCAGCATATTGAACGGAACGGAACTTAATCGTCTGCCAGGAACACTGCATTTGTTTGTATAATATTAAATATTCCAGTACCGGGTACATATAACGTTTGATGGAGAAGAAACGAGAACAAAAATACGCACTGTATGGCTAGTTAAGGGGTTTGGGAACGAACGAAAGAGTTTAGCGAAAATAAAAACCTTACGATGGGGAAATATAATGTTACAAATTTCGGTGTTGTTATTAATTCGATTGTAAAACAAATAAATTCAACCATTATCGTTTTGCTAGTATTGAATATTTATATGTTTCTTTTTATTTACTAGAAGGTTCATGATCGTCTTCTGAATCAAAAATAGTTAGCAAAGAAATTTTACATGTTTTCTAATTTTTTTAAATCAGTTATGCTGCTAGTTAATGAGTATTGTTAAAATATTTAAAAAAATTGACAAATAAATATTTGTTAATGCGACTAGAATTATGTTAACTAATATTGCAATCATCGAAAAAAAACACCAAATTAAATTTATGTGCATTTGTGGCATTGAAAAACGAATATGACAAAAACTAGTACTTTAAAAGCAATTTTACCAACAGTAGTGTATCGTTTTGTTTGCGATTGCTTTCCTTTTCCTTCCTGTGAGATTCTGTAATTTACACCTACGGTGCTATTTGTGGCTAAATAATTTCATTGAAATGACACGATCATGTATGATATGATCAAAGGACGCTGGATCAACGTTACACCCTTCGTCTGGAATGTACAGGATTGATTGACGCGTATAGAATTCAAGCTGACTTTGGATGTTGAATACGTTTTTTTTGTTGCCTTTGTAGGGTGCACACTTCATAGAAGATACCTAATCATCGTATCTATCTGAACGTTATCCTGAGATGGACGAATTGTAAATAGGATGACCATCGACTGGGTGGTGTTTGTGTGTATAGCTGACGGTGACCATATATCCTCATTAACAACGACTGAGGCGTATTTAAAGATCTTGAAAAGTTGTTGCATTCAACTGTTTAGCTCTTGCTACGGCTACGACTTCTTGAATGGCTCCCACGGCTGTGGTAGCTACTACCACTCGAAGGAGATGATGGCGTCGGTCTGCGATACGGTATCGGACGTTTGCGTGCACTTTTGACCCGTGCAACACGAAGATTCCAAGGTTAGCAACGGTATTAGAAAAATAGTTAATAAATCATATGTTAGTTAGGTTACATTTCTCAAAAGTAGCTGATTTTTAACAAACAAAAAAATCGCCGACTCGAATACTCACAAAACTGGAACAACATAAGGAAATTAAATGCAAATAGATAAATAAGCATAATAACACACACACTACCGGCTAGCGCTTCTATCACACACAACCTGAAGAAGAAAAGAATAACTAATATTTAAGAAACAAAATGGATGAAAGGTTGGAAACAATAAAAAGTAAACTGAGGAGTAGGATAAGAGAAATATATTTCGAAATTTGATGTTTAAATATACACGATGCGTCTGTATATTGTATTATGATCAATATCAATTATTGAGGTTTACAATGTTATAAACGTAGGTATTATTCTACCTCAATGGGTAAAGCTGTATTCAAAGCTAGCATAATGCTACAACTCATAAGACGAATGGTTTTCACATAAAACAAGGTGGTGGGGAAAGTTGGTGTAATATCTAACGATCTGCCCGATAATCCTGACGCCGTGAGTAAGATCTGGAAGAGGACCGAGAATGATGTGTGGATCTGTTGGCAGTGCGCCGTTCATCACGTGATCGCAACGGTTCCCGGTTACCATACGATGGCCGTGGCGATAAAGCTCGCGAGCGTGCACGACGGGAGCGTGACGAGCGACGGGATGAAGCGGACGAATCAGACGAAGACCTAGAGTGGGATGAACGCCGTCGTGGTCTGAGATCGTGCTGTGTTCGGAAACTACGGGGTGGCGATCGGGATGTTCTTTTTTGTTGTGGAAGTGTATAATTAAAATAAACAAGGAATTATTAAAAAAAAGAAACAAACAATAACGTAAAACAATATATACAACAGAAAATAACAACGCGCTAGACGACTTAAAAGTGTTAGAACACAATTCAATGCTTTGAACACATCAGTGCACGACTAACAACGGTCGATAGTACGGTCATAATGCTTACCTGGTGATACGGCGCCGATCAAGGAACGAAGGTGACCCAGCACGGCGCGGTATCGATGGTGAACGCGACGCTGTACGCGATCGCGGTGACGATTGTGACGAATGGCTGCTGGAACGGCTTCTCGAGCGGCTACTGCCACGCTCCGAAGAGCTGCGACTATGTGACGAAGAAGATCGACTGCGCGAGCGCGAGCTACCAGAACCGCTGCTTGAGCTGCTGTAGCTACGAGACCTGTGAAAAAAAACGTACAGGATGTGAGCAAATCTTTGAAACGTATCTATTATGTCTATTAAGCCATCATACTTATGCGAACGTGAGCGAGAACGAGAGCGCGATCTCGAACGGCTGCTTCTTGTACTAGCACGAGTTTTACTGCCGGATCCGGTGTGTTTCTCCTTTGCAGTTCCCGATATTTTTTCCTTCAATATACTATCCACCGCATGTAAGATTGTCGTCTTCGCCAGACTGGCAGCGACTTCCGAGCCGTTCGCAACCGCACATGCACCGACCGTGCTAAGTATCTCGTGTATATCCTTCTTCATTTGTGTACTGCTGCTATCCTCCTGGACTCCATCGGACGAAGGATTGTTTGATTTTAAAACGACCGATTGCTTCTCATTGGAAACGTTTGGTTTTGTTGGTTCCATTTTGCTAGTGCTAGGCTGAGCAGCCGACTGGTGCTGTTTGCTTTGTAAAAGCTGCAACTCGCGTTCGCGTGTCTCACCGACACGTACCTCTGCGCCAGACGGAGTGTCGACCGATTTGCCCAACAGTCCAACTTTTATCGCTATGGCACTGCTGCTTCCAACACCGTCGGAGCCAGATTTTTTCTTCTCCAAACTTTGCTTCGCTTTTGCAGCTAGATCATGTTTCAAAGCTTTTAGCAAGGTTAGATCTTTCTCCTGTTCTCTATTTTCATCATAAATAGGAAGGAACGCGTCCAGGTCGTCACGATCAGGATGCATTTTTTTACGCTCCGGTTGCCGCTCATCGCTATCGGATTGGGAATGTTCCGATTCAGGAGAGTGTAGCTTTACAACGGGCTGCTGAACAACGACCGCCGTGGGGACGTTTGTTGACGATGCCGAAGACGAAACTGCAGCAGTGGAACATTTTTTTGCTCTAGCTTTTCTTGAATCGCTTTTCTCGGGACTGCGTGTATCAGGGCGCCTACTTTCTGTCACCTCCCGTTCATTTTGGGCTGTTTTCGTGGTACGAGCGGGTGAAGACTGATTCCGTGAATCTCGTTCCTGGTGACGTTTTTTCACCTCAGGTGAACGAGATCGTGACATTGCTTGCTTTGACGAGGGAGACGACGACTTTGACAGTTTTTCCGATGGTTTTGCTGAAGGATGCGATTCAGCTGGGGTTGAAGCAGGTTTGTCGCGCTTCCTTGTATTGGCTGGTGATCCATATCGGGACGTATCCTTTTTCTTTGGGGAAGTCGATGTCGATCTGCGACGTTTCGAGCGTGAACGAGAACGATCTCTCTGAGTATGAGGGCTCTTGGAAGAATGCCGTTCCTTGAATTTGCTCTCCTCCGTCACATTCTTGTCGGATCTCTCCCGCCCGGGACTGACTGATCGTTCCAATTTGCGAGACTCGCGTGGAGAAGACGAGGAAACCGTCGACGCTTGCTGTTTATTGCTTTTCCTCGACGTTGTATCGGCATGATCTTCTCCATTGGCATCAGCGGTTGACTTGATACGTTGCAGGATATCGCTGTAACGTTCCGGATGTCTTCTGGCTGGCGAATAATCCAAATCTGATTCTGATTCATCCGATGATGATGTAGATTCCTTCTTAACAGCGGCTTTTGGAGAACTGTGCAGATGATGTGCTAATTTGTCGGTCTTATCCGTTAAACTTGTAACAGACTGATGGCTAGATGATGCTGCCTTCGGAGATGGGGATCGTTTACGATGCTTAGAATCGCTGGCAACCGTATTTGTTTTAGATTTACGATCAGGTGAACGACGTGGCGATTTTTCACGCTTTTTAGAAGCTTGCTCCTCTTGCTGTTGACGACGCGGTGGTGACCGATTTTCCCTCTTCTTGGGACTTGGTGAACGATTTCGGGCACGGTCACGGTCACGGTTACTGTCGCGTTCGCGTTCGCGATTATTTTCTCTGCCTCTTTCGCGATCATCATGTCGCCGATCGCGTTCCCTATCGCGTGAGCGATCGGTATCTTGCTCCCTAGTTCGATCGCGTCCTTTTTCACGGTCACCATCCCTTTCACGATTTTTGTCAAGATCCGTCTGTTTTTGAGGTGTACGTTCGCGGCGATTAGCGTGTTTCGATTTTTCTACACTATNTGCCTCTTTCGCGATCATCATGTCGCCGCTCGCGTTCCCTATCGCGTGAGCGATCGGTATCTTGCTCCCTAGTTCGATCGCGTCCTTTTTCACGGTCACCATCCCTTTCACGATTTTTGTCAAGATCCGTCTGTTTTTGAGGTGTACGTTCGCGGCGATTAGCGTGTTTCGATTTTTCTACACTATATCCTCGCGCACCAGAACGATTTGGACGCCGTCTTTGGCTTCCTGAGCGGGACCGCGAACGAGAATGTGATCTATCATTGCGCTCGTGCTCGTGAGAACGGTCACGGCGTCGATTTTTCGAACGACTACGACGGGGACGGTCTTCTGCAACACGATTGTTGTCACGGTCCCGATCACGATAGCGATTAAAATAGCTTCCCTCAACCCGATTCACACCGAAACGATTTTCTTCGTATCTGTCTGGACGATATGGTCCTCGGCGAACATTGTTACCCCGTTCCCGACTAGACTCTCGTGTCCGATGACCATCGTTACGTGTTCGACTGTTGGAACGATCCTTACGCCCGGCATTGCGATCAATCGAACGTCTGTTTCGATCCTCATTTCTAGTCTCGGATGAAGTTTCCTTGTGTTTATCTTGCTGTTTTTGTTCTTCCACAGACGTCTTCTTACTAGAAGTATCGGGTGACCTGTAATAATTACAATGCAAATAGATTGTTGTTAATAATGGAAAGGTAATTTCAACACTAAAAACTACTTACTTGTTGCGCGATGGTGATCGGGATTTTGCCTTCTTCTTTTTGGATGATTTCTTTTTCTGTGAAGAGAATGAAGCGTTTATCGAACGGAATTAGTCGGTACAGTATGCATTACCATTTACGGCGTTTCAAGATCGGAAACATCTAAGAATGTGAAAACATAAACAAATGACAATCAATTTGACTATGAACTAATGTTTAGTTTTCGAATGAATAATATTCTAAGTAAGTGTGACATTGAGCTGCTGCAATGAATAAAACGTACTAAAATTTAATTGTGATATTAAAAAAAAGTCAATTGATAATATAAATTTCCGCAACATACAAAAATGTTTGTTTCTGTATTACTAAACAACTTTAAAAAAAATGCCGTCACTTACACATTAACTAATAAAATAAATATTAAAATTATTCTTAATGTAATGTAAACAAATTCAACTCAATTCAACGATATAAAGTATATACAAAGCTATATATATATAGATATTGGTGTATATTCATGTTGTTTTCGAATTAGAATAAATAAACTATTACAAAAATACCTTCATCATCTTAATTTTTCGATCAAGAGTTCCGCTTTTAATTATGCGATAAAAAGAAAGTGTTACAACAATTGAATGATATAATCACACAGAGAATAATTACATGTAATTGAAGTAGTAGTATTTTGTTAAATTAACTGGTTCATTCAGCAACCAACTAAAGCATAATTCGCTAGCCATTAACCCAAACAATTTTCAAACTAAAAGAAGAAAAAAAAATAAAAATTTACAAGCAGATGACGGGTTTTTACAAAGCGCACAAGAAAGAAAATACTTTTATATGCTGTGATAGAGATACGTTAATGACTGTGCATTCATTCATTTACAACTATGCGTCTCTCTTTTAGTTTCGTATTCATAAATATATCTCATACAGGTAGCAGAATATTCACAGTTGGGCAGGTGTAGATATAGATGTTCAGAAAGCGCGCAATGGTTAGTATTACATGGTATCAAATATACAAAATAACCAATAGTAGCAACAATTTTTTATGGTGTTAAAAGGTCATACCTTATCCTTCTTCGAGGACTTTTTCTTCCGTTTGCTGCAGTTCTCGCGTTCCGTATCCGAGGAAGCATCACTTTTGGAATCGGAATCGGATTCCGAATCGGACGTATCGCTGTCTTCGTCTCGATGAGATTTCTTGGAGTGTTTCTTCTTCGTTCTAAGCGTTCAGCATTATCACATATCCAGTCCATTCGATCAAAACCAAAAAGTAAAAGGAAAAAATAAGCGAAAAAGTATGTTAGAATTTGAAACGAAATAGCGTAAGATAAATGAGACCGCAGTCCATTCCCTTCATGAGTAATGAGGTAAATATAATAGCATGAGCAAAACCGCTGATTCTGCACAACATTTGCATCTCATGTCGCGCTGCATGGGAAAGCTTCAGATCTGTTATTGAATGTTATATGATAAACACTGTAGTTTAAAAGGACAAATGCAGTGTCTGCAATCATTGACAACCGATCGGGATATTCTAGACATGGTTTCCTAACATAGTACAATTTGAGTAAAACTATTTCTTAACAGTGTATGCATTACTTAAAGGGAACCGTTTTATAGTGATACAGAAGAGGCGTCTTTTACAAAATGGTTTTTAAACTTTATTCGTAAAAAGGCTAATTTTTGAATAACGTGGAACAATGGAAAATTAGGCATAAAATAAGTGTAAAGCAAATTTAGTAAATGCTACTAAGGTGGTGCGTCACAAGCTCAACAGAGCTCAACGGAGGATAACCTATAGTATTTAAATTCAATGAAACCAATACTATATTTTCCTTTTAGTGCTTAGTTTGCAATTACAACACACGTATTAATATGAATAAGGACTCTGCAGTGTAGCCAAACAATAATCGATAACCGATTAGAGTACAAACATGTAAATAACGTTGTTTTTGTCGGTTCTGATTCATTAGTTTCCTTTACCCAACAAGGTTCGTAGTCAATTAGTTCTAAAGGAAATTAGCTTTATAGTCCAATTATTAACATTTCTACAAATAAAATCTGAAGCTATATGTTTCCAAAATGTAACTAATCATTTAAGATACTTTTATTCTCTTTTATTGTACGAAGTAAACATTGTACTGTAGGCAGATTTAAAACAACTTGTTTTTAACCACAACTAGAGGGAAGTAATATTGTTCGTTAGAAAGAGGAAATTGTCGTTAAATGTAGTAAACGGAAATCGCAGCTGTTTAAGGGAATAATTAATTTTTACCTTTCCATCATGTTAAATATATTTTCATCATATTATTGGTCTGTCTTTTGGTGGAAAAAAGGAGAGAAAAAAGAAAAAAATAAGAAAAATTTCCTTTTTTTCTTGGATTTGCAATTTGGGACACAATTGTTTTTGGAAGAAAATCCTATTTCTGTGGCTTTAACTAAAAATCATTCGCTCGCAAAACATTACTAGACTAAAATGCTTAATAAGAAAACCCCTAACCTAAAATAAATACGATAATTATGAAGGGAAGAAACACTAACAACGGAAGAAAAAGGATAATAGATTGGACATACAGAATAATAGACAAGCAATAAGCTACAGAGCTTTGGCATTAGTTCAATTTAGGAGCACGTCAATTGAATGATAAATATTAGTTCAGATAGTATTATGAAGTGCCATAATATTCAAATGGCTTCAAGATGATTTATATCTTATCGTTTTTTCCACAGAATTTCTATAATGTTCAACAATTAATAATCATATCTAATCATATGCACTGTTAGCTTTGAAGAACACGAAGCAAAAGTATAATGGCTGAGAGTGAATTAAAACAAAGAGATTTTGATTGTCTCTAAATGAAACATAAAGGACATTTGATAAATTAAAATACATCTGCTACTTGCAGAAATGGTGCAGCTCCATAGTAATAAAGATAGAGAGCATAAGATGAAATAAAGTCAAAACCATAACGATAAAGAACGATATCGAAAAACTTATATTATTAGGCAGGCACAGCACAAATACTTACCAACTAGAGCGCGTGATAGTATTGATAATATGGTTTGAAAGGTTTAGATTGGGATTGTTTTTTTTTTGTTTGTTTGTTAAATTTGTGTGTATACAGAGGATTTGCAATTATTCATTTTAGTTTGTACACGTTTGTTGGTATTTCGTTTTTGCAAACGATGAGATGCACGTTCATTTTATGGTGTGTGGGTAGTTGTATTATTAAGATATTATTTTTGTGGCGCGCAATCGGTTAGACAGAGAGTATACGAGAGCAAAAATAAAAATGAGAGAAGATGTAAGATAGAGATGATGAGAATTAGTATTTTGTGAATTACAATTTACAAAAAGATGCAATGTGAGCGTTTTTTTTTTGTTCTTTGCATAACGCTCTACATGCACCTAGAATCGATGCACCGACCGGTGACTTTTTCCCACCATTCTTACTTTACCTTTTCGACACACACACAGCACGTACAATTGGCTGTTGTGTAGCTATGATAAAAAAAAGATACTCTTACGTACCTTCAAACTGATTCAACATATAATTTTAATTCCATAATTAATTCCCATTGTACCAAAAAAAAAGCATGTTTGCAACCTCACAACAAATTGGAGTATGAATGAATTTGTTTTTGTTTTTTATATGAGAAGCAAACTTAAAATATATAAATACCATCGCATTGATATCTATTTTCGATACAAAAAAA
>CM028127.1:30139349-30202407 GCA_016254315.1 Anopheles parensis | reverse complement strand
TACAATTGGCTGTTGTGTAGCTATGATAAAAAAAAGATACTCTTACGTACCTTCAAACTGATTCAACATATAATTTTAATTCCATAATTAATTCCCATTGTACCAAAAAAAAAGCATTTTTGCAACCTCACAACAAATTGGAGTATGAATGAATTTGTTTTTGTTTTTTATATGAGAAGCAAACTTAAAATATATAAATACCATCGCATTGATATCTATTTTCGATACAAAAAAATCATTGAATAAATCAAATAAACTTCTCAAATTGCTACATGATGAAACTATTTCAAACCCAGCCCTCCACCATTCTTCAATCGCTTGCCCCACGCTTTGCCCAGTTTTAGTTTGGCTGTAAATTTTGTACATTCGCAACATTAAATTATCATAATTACCTTTCTTTTTTGTTTTTCTTCGATTTCTTCTTTTTATCCTTTTTGCGCTCTGGACTGGAAGATCTAAAATACAAAAAGAAACATATTGAACAAACATATTTTGGTTTTCATTCCTATATACATACATAATGCCTTTTGTGCATTATCATACCAAAAGCTTATCGTATACTTACACGTCTCGTGCCTTTCGCTTTTTCTTTTTCTTCTCCTCCTTATCGCGACGCAGTGCACCACTAGCGGCCGTCTTCGAATTCACCTTACCACCGTCACTTCCACCATCACCGTTTTCTTCCTCATTGTCGTCCTCATGTTCGCCTTCCTCGCGCTCGTTCGAACCGCCGCGTCGCTGTTTGCCGCCATTGCGATTCGCATCCGTTTCCGGCGATGGCGTGCGGACAAGTGCGTACCGTTTCCTGTTGGCCCGTTCCATCTCTTTCGCCTTTTCCGCCAGCTCCTTTTGCAGGGCTTCCGATTTGGCGAGATCTTCCTTAGCCTTGCGATCCTGGTCGAAGCTTGTACCTTCGACGAAATACTGCGATATGCCGAACGCTTCGCGCAGTTTGGCGTTTTTTTCCTGTTGGGCCTGTGCGATGTGATGTGTTTCTCGTACACTGTGTTTCGATAGGAGAAATAATGATAAATTTGAAGGGAAAAAATTAGATCAACCTTGGGTTTATAGAAAAGAAAGCTTAAAGGTTGTGTTTGTTCCCGCATAAAGCGGAACCCTGTTTGCGTGTTTATGGCTCATTTCTTTCTAAACGATCCTATTACCCCTATCCCATGCCACGGTACATATTATCTATCATCTTGATCCTATTTTCGTTAGACGTTAAAGGGACCCAAACTAATGGGCTCCCTGGGTTGGAGGTGGATATGCATTTTCGTTTTATTATCCATTAAACACAGACATATTTGCAACGTAATTCCAAACTGTAACCGAATGATGATGTAAGCTTTATTGCATTACAAGAAATGCAATTGGAGTTCAATTTGTTCAGTAACGCTGCATAGAACAAAGTAACGATTAATGGAAAATGTATTACAGAATATACATTTACATTACTGAATAATCTTAATTGCACTCATTTCACTCCAATCACAATTATTACCTCACAACGCTATGCATTGCTTGCATACAAATCGGAATGCTGGCGGCAGTGGTTCTTGTAGCGGCAGCAGCGGCGGCCGACGAGGTACGAATGCAGAACTTTGAATGATGTTGATGATTATGTGGCATGTGAGGGGGAAGAAGGTGCGGTTGGACGCTATTACAATGATGCGTGATGGGTTCCTGATATTGATGCCGATTCGGACAATTGAAGGACCCAGCGTTTGGCTCTTGATTGAGAAATTGCGATTGCGAAACTGTGGATGGTTCTTCGTGGGAACGACGGTAAAGCTTCCGAACCTGGCACGAAACGACTTCCGATGGTCCACAGGACGACGAACGTGAGGAAGAATCCTCTCGAAGGTGTTGAAACGATCTTGTCTTTCCACCGCAGGGTAACGTCAACACATCGGTTGCGTTGGAAAGGTCCCTAGCGAAACCATGCCGGTGTTGGTAATAGCGTTGAGAACGATGTCCTGTCGCCGACTGAACATGGTTCGGCTGGTATCGTGGTCGAGAAATTCGCACACCGGTCGGTCTGGTAATACAAACATCCTCCCCAAGGTAACCGCTTCTTGTCCGCCCCTGTGATTCGTGACTTTCGCCGGTATCTTTTCTCACCGGAAGCTCGGTTGCACATGCGCAATGGCAATGGCATCCGGCAATGGCACTGCCACCATCATTGATAATGCCGGCGATAGAACTGCTGCCAGTATCATTGAGCATACTTGCTATCTGCCGCTGTTCGTTGTTCTTCACCTCCACGGGAAGAGAAGACAAACAGAGGCCCTGCAGCTGTAGTTGTTTTTGTAACTTTAGCAACATCTTTCGACTGTTCCAGTTCATCCCATTGAATGGCACCGTACTGCGCTCTGCCGCATTATTAGGTCTTCGCTTTTTACGTCCAAACATTGCATTCATTGCACGCGGTTGCCTTCTTTTCGGGGCCAGATTCATATCGTTTACTTGAACGGCTGATTTGATTTTTCGTTCCGATCCACCTAAAGCACCCATCGCACGGTCATGATCCGATACGGTCGATTGTGATGAGGAGCGCGAAATAGCAACTCCAACACCTAGGGAAGCCACCAATGAACTATCCGATGGACGATTTGGAACGTTCGGAAGTTGTGTCTCATTTTCGGGATTAGTGGAAGAGTCCGGTGGATCCATCTCCATCTGAAAGTTGTCCTGCGGTGCCATATCTTCCACGTTGTAGCGTACGTCATGCTCGAAAAACTGTTCCTTCGGCAGCTTTCGATTGGGAAACGAATGTCCAACGCCATTGCTGTTGGTTTTCTTTTTCATCGCTGCCAAACGGCGTCGAAATTTTGTTGCCGGTGATAGTTTCTTCTTCATGATGAAGGGACAATTTCAGTTAAGCAGCTTTAGCAGTGTAAGATTTTATACTAGAGTGTTTCTTGTTAAAACTCAATACGTTTATTGGAAGACGGCGATTTATCGATAAATATTGCTTTTATCACGTGGGTTGCAAGTATCAACAACCTTATCTATTATCTTAACAACTTTCTTGGAAGACAGTTGATTTGTATATTGAACGTCGCACAGGAAGTTGAAACATTCCCGATTTCTATATCTTAGCGGTTCAATCGACTACTTAAGACTACTTTTACTACACACTAGCTTCAAATCCCAACTATTGTTTGATGGATTCATTTTGGAAGACTTTTCAGTGATTTTTCTTTTGTTTGTGGAGCTGTGTTCACATCCTGCCTATTGGCAATATCTGTTGGTATAAGATGCAGTTGATGCTTCCATCCGCACTGATTAAACGCAGGTGCTTATCGTCGTGCTGCTT
The DNA here is from genome assembly GCA_016254315.1 of Anopheles parensis. Lineage (NCBI taxonomy): Eukaryota > Metazoa > Arthropoda > Insecta > Diptera > Culicidae > Anopheles > Anopheles parensis. The sequence goes on along the minus strand of CM028127.1, from coordinate 30,199,088 downwards.
CGTGTTATGATCTAATTTTCTTCCACCAACATAAATGGCGTCACATGGTTCAACATTTTGTTCGCACAATAAACTCCCGCTGTGTCCGAAATGTGCTACGTCCTGCTGGTTCGCCATGGTTGTGGAAGAGACGCTTTGGTTGGGCCCGATTATCGATCCGGCTGGGCTGGGTTTAGCAGGTGCCGTGTCATTTAAGATGCTGCCGAATCACTGCTTTAATGAACACAGTCTGTACGGAGATTTTTCTCCCCCATTTTATGGCATTTCTTTAATCAGTTACGATAGCACTATGGAGTTAACACTTAACGAATGCATCATTTTTGCCAAAAAAAATACAAAACAATTTCACACGGAATCGACAACAGAAAATTGTAACTATAGTCCTTCAATTAAGCTTCAGCTTCTGCTGGTGGCCATTTTGATGTTACTGTCTTTCACCGCACACGCACACAGGTCGACTGATATCCCATTCATAGGCTTCCGAAGCCTGAATGGCGGAATCCATCCGCAAAACCATTCTTTACTAGCAAAAATGGTTAATACGATGGTGGGATGAAACTTTAATGATGGAGTTTTTCAACTGGCAAACAAGCCTGGCAAAGGATATGTGCGAGTGAGTGTCCGCTCGCTAGCTGGGTCGCTATTGCGCATGATACAACGCGAATGAACCATCGAACACATGATTGTTTCCAGTGATGCTGTAGCACCCGAAAAAAAATTCAGTACGACGAAGAGCCATTGATGAATTTTGAATATTTTTTTTAATAATTTTAAACATAATACAACCTTTTTTGAACCTCTCGCAGAAGGCATAGCATAATCACATTCATACATTGCTCACTCATCAACAAATCAGCCAAATGGTTGGAAAATAAAAATACATTTACTCATTAAAATACTGCCCAGTACTGCACAGTACGCACCTAGCTTCCCTTATGTCTAATTAAATCCAAATTTAAAACTTTATTGGAAAAGGTCTCTTCAAATCCATTGTACCAATGTACCGATCCTACCGTCCCCTAAGGTTTTTTTTTCTTCTTCATATTTTTGATGTCAACAAGCAACGATTAATTCAGGCCAGTAGTTTTTCTTGCCGGTCGGAAAAGAGCACTCATTTAAATCTACTTTTGGATGAATTTCAAAAATGCTCCATGTGCTGTTGGTTTGGCACAGACACACGGAGAGATAGAGACCAACACAAGCAACGTACGTACGGTGACTCCCTTGCGACTGTGATGGAGGTTCAATGCCGGAAAGATGTACATACATCAGAGGCCGGGTGTACATAAATAGAATCATATTTTGTCAATTACGATTTCAAAACATCACATGTGCGCTTAAAGCCGAGGTTTATGCTTATTTTCCAAATCTTTCACGCCAGAATGTGAGGAGGTTGTATATTGTAAGTACTTGCAGCAAACATTCGGTTTTGAGCGCGATGACTCTTCCCGTTTGGAGAATTTCCTATTTCAATCGAACCTGGGGCGTCGTTCTAGAGTACGTTTTCATCAGTAAACTCAAAACGCAAAACTCACCGTTTTACCATCATCGTGATCATAGTTGGAGTGTGTCTTTATTCCACTCAGAAGTAGCTAAAGTGCTTCATGTTCCCGTCTCCTTGCGCCACCACCCTACCTGCCTTGCCTAATAGTTGCAAGGGGATGCATCTTCTCGCCTTGCTTACCAAGCAGAATGTGTTTCATCGTTGTATTGTCAACCGTTTACCCCCGGAGCATGGTCGTGTGGTTGTCGTCGTCATTACAATCATATTCTACAGCGCTGAGACATATCTTCACAAATAGCGTTGGTAGTTGTTGTCTCCGGAATCAAACTCCCCAGCAGACCAATCGCCTCTATAGACAACGTCTACTGAACGTGTGTAAAAACTCAAACAAACCCAACTCGGGCCGTGTATGGCAAAGCGGCAAAGATGTACAATCAATTTAACATTCGCAGCACCACCCGCTTTCTCGTGCCCTTGCCCTTCTCTCCACTGTACATCACCCTCTTTTGCGTGTGCGTTTGGGGATCCAGCCGGGATTATGGTGGTGATGGTGGTGTCAAGATCATGGAAAAGGGTTATTCTCTCTTTGCCTGTTTGTCTCGCATAATTGCTTTGCTGGTTTTGGTTCGCTGGATGGTTGCGCGCTGCTTCAGTTATTTACTATTCCAAATCCATATTCTTCACATGCTCTATAGTCGATGTGCTTCATCGCGCACTTCGTGGCATTACCCTCCTCTCCTGTGTAATCGCGTCCAGATAGATTATTAGTTGATGCTAAAGCAAATTATAAGCATTTGTTTCTAGCGTCGACAACTAACGCTATCGACGGTGTTTGGTTAGCATTTTCATATTTGTTGGTACAGTAAGCATAATTCTATTATTCTTTTCCATGTGGTGTAGTTCATTGCTACTGTTAAATACACTCGACTATAACTAAATGTTGCGATCATGTTTCACTATCTTTTCGAGCCGTGTTCCTTTCGTGCTGTGTGTGACTTGCGTGTGTGTGTGTGCGTCGTCAGCGCTCCTAATTCTTATGCTCCGTGCTGCATCTGTTTATCTCATCGTAGCAAATCGTTCCCAGCTCTTCCTTCCCATCCGATGCATTGTGATTGTCCGGTTCGCTCACTCCCATTTGGAGGGCGCACTAGCCATTCTCGGCAGCGGCCAGCAGCAACCAGCAGAGACAGTTGAACAACAAAAAAAGTATATTGGATGGTTGATTCCGACTCTGGTTCGTTTCGATTTACCAACCATCATGTCATACCCATCTTCCCAATCGGATTTCTCTCGCTTTGTTTCTATCTCTCTATCCATCACCTCATCCTTGTTTGGCTTGCTGTTGTTCTGATCCTTCCCTCTCATTCTCATACGCGCTTTTTAGCCGGTTTGAACAACAAGGCCTCCTGCAATGCATTCCGCTCTCTGTGTATAGTTTCGTCCTGCTGCTGCTGCTGATCATGCTACTCCGATGCTGGTGCTGCTGCTGCCGTATAATTCTACCATACCGCCGGATCCAGTTCCACACATTATCCTATTCTGCGCCATCATCCATCAATTCTCAAGAAGCTACAAACGAAACGGACACGCAAACACACACATATTAGCCCCGTAGTACGGCGCACGTACGTGTATGTTTCCGTAAAAGGGGTTCAGGTTCTTCGGCGTCGCATATCGTTTCCAACATATCGGCTACCTCACCAAACACCCAGTGGCCGTGTGTGTGGAGGGTAAAAAACCACATTCTCTCCGTTGTGTACCTCGGAGTTATTTTTGAGCATCACCAACTTAACCAACCAACCAACAATCTCGGCTGGTAGACTCGTTTTCTTCGCCTTTTACCATACGGGAAAGAATAAAGAAGGTTTGAGTTCGACGTTTCCTTTTGCTCTTTACCTTCCTCCTTTAACTATCTTGCCCGTGCCCGAGACATGTGAACGCAGTGAGCGACGGGGAGGGGTGGGTTTAAGGGTGTTTAAGGGGGTTGGTCACACGAACACGAACCGGTATAGCCAGCGCGAGGGTAGGGAAAACTGTGTGAGGTACATATTATGTTGAAAAACCTCAACCATACCTAAACGACAATCGACAATACGAGCAACGCCATTTCGGAGGGTATTAGAAAGGGATGGCACATCATGCCGAGCTAGCAAAAGCAAGTAGAGCAGTGTTAAGACCCAAACGGTCTGGTGGTGTGTCTCTGCCACAGTGCGTCTCTCCGGCTGGTAACGTTAAAGTAATCTTTCTATTCTACGTACTTGAAAAGAACTCAATTCAAATCGTTCGCGCTCGGCCGTTCGTTGGTTGTGCTGTTGCGAGGGTTGTTTGTCATTCCGGAGGCAGCAGCATCAGCAGCGGCAGCAATAGTAGTAGTTAAACCCGCATCGTACCATTTGTCAGTTTTGAAGTTCTACTCGGTCCGTCAACAGTTAGCGTTGGTTGAGCATCACCATATCATCTTCTCATACCTTGAGCGGCCGCCGTTGACCGAGAACTACACTGCACAACAACGGTTTGTTGCTGACGAAGAACTCACCAAGATAATTGATGTTAAGTGAAAGATAGCTTGAATGCACATAAAATAGAGGCTGAATCTATGAAATGCGTACCAATAGCTACCGGAGCTAGAAAAGCACATTTGTTGTAAGGGAAGTGTTTAACGGTTTGCTGTGTAGTATAAAGAGTGTGTTTTAACTCCAGAAAAGGGGAAAAACACAAACAAACGGAGAACTTGCACTTTTCTTTGCGTGAAGTGAAAATTGCAAAGAACACATTGCGTCCCCGACGCACACACAATGTCGGAACAAAGCGATGAATCGAAGGAGATGCTCGGCGAGTACGATCGGAACCTATTGGAGCAGTTAGTTGTGAACGATTGNTGAAAGATAGCTTGAATGCACATAAAATAGAGGCTGAATCTATGAAATGCGTACCAATAGCTACCGGAGCTAGAAAAGCACATTTGTTGTAAGGGAAGTGTTTAACGGTTTGCTGTGTAGTATAAAGAGTGTGTTTTAACTCCAGAAAAGGGGAAAAAACACAAACAAACGGAGAACTTGCACTTTTCTTTGCGTGAAGTGAAAATTGCAAAGAAACACATTGCGTCCCCGACGCACACACAATGTCGGAACAAAGCGATGAATCGAAGGAGATGCTCGGCGAGTACGATCGGAACCTATTGGAGCAGTTAGTTGTGAACGATTGGGGCCTTAGTGCGGCTGCATACAAAAGAATGATTTGTAAGTATCGTCGACAGACAGCAGTACACAAAGAATTTGTTTCGTCTTTGCTTGTTTTTTTTGTTCCTACTCATGGTAATCAATCGTACATGCGAGCAAAGTAATGTTAATCCTTCTAACCAGCATTGTTATTAAAGTACACACATAGTGCTACCATGATGAATCAGTTATGGACAGCGTAGAGAGCGCGTTATTAGCGGGCACACACCGCATGGTCCATCTGTGATCGTGTATTTGTGTGCATCCCTTTCACTGCCACACACTGGTAGTGCCATGTGTGTACTGTCTCTTTCCCTGATTCGAGAACGCATGCGTCACAAGGGACGAAATTCTTTGGTACATTTCATCTACCATTATTCAGCATACGATCAGCACTCCTGTTTCGCATGCATTGCAAGGTTATTAATTCCTTTAATTAAAAGTTTCCCTCTACCTCTTATCCTTCACCTTTTGTTTTTTTCCATTTCTTTACAGATTGCGGTATAGACGAGGTTAGTTTGGTACTGATCGAGGACACGGAAATTAACGAACTGTTCAGCGATCCTCGACTGCTCGGGCAGAAGATTCTTTTCAAACATCGGCTCAGACAGTGGCGTCAGGATCAGCAAAGTTTCCTTAGCAATATTGCCGCTCATATTGCGCTACCGAACGGCAATGGTACTGCCGCCGCTTCCGGCGCTGTACCACGGCTACCGGGGCTGCATCCAGCACTTAATGGTGCACCTTCCACGTACAAACGTAAATATCCGTTCGATTCCGACCATTCGGCGTCACACTCAGCGCTGCCACCATCCGACGATGATGTCGTGAGCGTCAAAGCGGATCATGACGGTGCGACGAGCAATGGGCATGGAGGGAAACGGCGCAACACAGACAGGGATTCACCGCTTATTATGCCGCCCACATATACGGCCGCTTCGCTTTCCCTCATACAACCGTTGGTGAAGCGCAAGATTGAACCACCAACGCTAAAAGAACGAACTTCCGGTGCAATTGGTGATATACCGGTGCGCATCGATCGCGAGAGTATGTTGCGGTTGCTGCAATCGTCACAATCCGGCCACTGGATACTGAACAGCTACAAGCACGACGAACCGCTCGAGCGCCGGGGCCAAACTATCATAACGCATCTAATCGTCGATCAATTCCTGCACTTTAACATTCTGTTCAAGCACAGAATGATGAGCCATTACGCGGATGTGATAACGCAACTGTTCCCGGCGGAGTTGAAGGAAATTTACTACGCACCAAGAAACACTGTCAAGCGCAACACGTCCGGGAAGCTGTTCGATCGGTACACGAACCAACGGTTGCGGCACAAGGAACGACTACCCCGGGTGAAACCATTCGTTGCAGACGAGTGGACCGAACACAAAACGTTCGCCGAGCTGGCGATCCTGAATGAGGCTATGCAGGGAGTTCGTAGTGCAGCTAGTACGACAAACGGTGATGATGCGACTGGCAGTGAAGATGGCAACATTAGCAACGATTTTCTGCAGCCCGTGGCAACGATGTATGTGGAAGGTGAAGATCATCCGGTGCCGGTCGATGGTGGCGGGGCAGTTGATTATTCCACGCGAGAGGACGATTGATGGGAATGGAAGCGATATAGTGAGATCAAACAGGAATACCGTGCCAAATTGAGATATTAGGAACAACCGTGACAATTTGAAAATTAATACTAGATCGCTTATACACACGTTAAACGCCTCTTGAGACATTTTCTGTTAAGGTTGCGATGTTTTATTGCTCAAAAGTGCGCATCAGAAAGATTTTAAGGTTCTTTTTAATACAATTTAATTTTTCATAATTGCGGCTTCGTCTGTACTAGATAGTAATGCTTTAAAATAGTGGAGTAATTTATTTAAATGATGCATACAAAAAGGCGACCATTGTCTGTTCTGGAGAATACGTAATGCTTTCCCCTTTTTTAATCAATTTATTTTTCTGTTTGTGGTTCTAATGTTTGTGAGTAAGGATTTAAACATTGCCTTTTTGTCCCTTCGACAGCCAAATTACAATTAAGTTAACGATTAAACCACAGGTATGTAAAGATAGAGGACACAATCGACTGGCCTACAAATGATGATCACAGACGGCGTGAAATGAATGAACCTTCTCGGCGTTTAACGTGCTAAAGGATTCGAACAATAATAATGAAGAAAAACAACTCATAGCTACTAAAATACAATTGAATTAAGCCATTCTTTTAAATAATATCTTAGTGTAATATTGAATGGTAAGCAAATTGCTTTAGGGTAAGCGGTATGCGACTCGGTGGTGTAAGTAGTGGCGGTGCCGGTTTTGCAAGACAGAACCAATACAAATTGCCTTCCGGGCTGTATCCTCGTACACAGGAGCGACTCCTGCTGTGGGTAAATTAAGCCAAGGAGAACCATAAATGGCAGATCAAAACGATTTGAGGTTATATAGTGCCACAAAAAAGCAAAAAAGATATTTTACGCATCGTAAAGCACATTCGTGATTACAGCTGATTACACGAAAGACGTTATAAAACCGCTGCATCAACGTCAATAAATATGATTCATCAACAGCTAGAATGTATAATTTTCCTTGCAAATACACAAGGGTCGAACACAAACACAGGCGCCATTGAGTTTTACACCGAGAGACTTAAAATGAAAAGCCCCTATAAAACCCCTACAAAAATATTCATTTTTAGCATTCCTGTTTTCTTCTAGTTTCCGTGTTTCCCGTTATGCTTGACCGCATGTACACCAACCTGCACAGTGCAATGAACGAAAGGGACCCTAGAAGCCCTTGTAGGACGACCAACAAATTATGTACCTTTGCTGCGGGAAGGATTAATCATCAATCAGTGGGGGTGAACCTGTGCGCAGGTGTGAGGCCTATCTACCGCACGTGGGTAGAAATTTACCGACCAACACGATGGAGGAGTCCTTGGAAGGCTTCACGCATGGGGTATACTTTGAGTAACTATCAAGGCGTTTAGTTTAGGTAGTTTTTTGCCAGAAAAAAAACAAATGTTGTTCGATGTACTTACAGCAATCTCCCAAATTCATCCTTCGGTAACTCGATCGTCCCGTGGTCCATCAGTTTCGAACGGTACAGCTCCACCTTGGCACGAACTTCATCCTGCCCTAGCCTAAAATTGTCGTAACAAATTGGTTGAAATCAATAAAATCACGCTAATGTCACAGCCAAATCAACTTACCCTTGGCTTTCGAGCACTTCTTCAAGTTCGGCACATTTTACTTCAATCTTTCGCTTCCGTTCGTGGTCTAGGATGCCTTGATTCGGCTGGCGGTTCGATTGTGCGTCTAGCTTTGCTAAATCGTCTTCCGTGCGATAGTTGATGTTATCCTTCTTCCCCGGCCGGACAAATGCTACGTTACGCTGAACGTGACCATTGGTACCGGATCCGCGGGGTGTAGTGAGACCGATTCCGTTGTACATTCTGTCGTAGCGCCACTATCGATCCCACTTGTAACAAAAACAAACGATTGCGGCAACTTTCCAACACAAACTATGTTCACCGATACAAATCGTTCCGTTCCGACCGATACGATCGGGTTTATTCGATGTAACGATATTCACACGCCGATATCGAAAGAACACACTACCGATGGATAGAAAAAACACAGAAAAATCAATACTACGCGCCTTCCAAGAACTCGTAAGAATTTGCTTGGAGCCGTGAATGCCGGCGACCGAACTCGGTAGTCGGATTTACGATTATTGATGGTGCGTAGTTGATTATGAAATCACGTTTTATTCAGATTCACAATGTGCGTCCATTCAACGCATATCCTGTTCTAATCACACAACAAACCACCACTACAGCAGCTGAGCAGCAATTTCACGGAGCGTGTACTTTTGCGTCCTAGAACGTTCGGCCATCATTTATTTTTTATGCACTTTTTCTGCTATCGCTTTTGACAGCTGTACGTGTGTGTTTTGATGGCTGTCAAATGTGACAGAGTACCAGGAGGGAACGTGCTAAATTGAATTGATCGTTGCGAAGAATGAAGTACGCTCGTGGCCAGTGGCGGATTAACCTATAGGCGGAGGGGGTGGCCGCCAGGGACCTCGCCGGTTTTGGAGGCCCGCAGCGAGAGCAGTGTACAAAATTCCAGGTCATTCCAGAAATGTTCCAGGAGCCCTCCGCAATGAGCACTATATTCAGGAAAGTGTATAGCAGAAATCTATGTAATATACAATATCATGTAATCTATATAATATACAGCAGCAAATAAGCCGAGATGATGGATCAAAGAACACCCTAATTCCAGGGACCCCCAAGTTTGTTGGCCTCCTAACATGAGAGTATTGCTCATGCGGCAGAATAAAAATGTGCAGGATTATGCTTAAGCTAGGGTCTTGAAACCGTTGATCTCCGAGGAGGTTCCAACCTTAACGCTATTTGTTCCACCAACTAAATAATTCGGGGATTCTATGCCGCAGAAGGGAGATCTAATGCTAGACAGTTCAGGTGTGGGCAGAAACCCGCACACTTTCGGAATGAAAGATAACCTCCTCGTGTTTGCTATTGGTTGATTATGTTTTATTATCTACGAATTTAATACTTATTTAGTACAGTTTTTATAGCTAGTTGTTTCTTTTCTTCTTACCAGGGACAGATAAGGATGATGTACGTAAACTAAGCAGCAGATGCTTGGTTTTAATAGACCATTATCGTGATTCATTGGCGGATCAACGATAGGAGGAGCAAGATGGCCTCTTAGGGCCCAGTCGATCGGTAGAGTTCTCAAACGAAAGTTGAAAAGTATCAGAATAAAGGATTGCCCCGTGTCGAAGAAAGTCATAAGCACATGCCGGAAGTAGTGCATCTATGCCAAGTCCTTTCGAAATTGTGGTTCCCGCCATTGGTCATAGTGGATCAAAAAGCGTATTAAGTTTGTCGGCAATGACTATCTTTGGTTTTTGGGGCCCCAGCCGGGCTTAAGGCGTCCAAGAAGCTGAATCCGCCACTGCTCGTGGTTATAATAAATTTTCCTATCTTTACTAATTCTTGAGACTATTATTGCATACCATCTGCCCACCATACGAGATGACTTTCTATTCTAATCATATTTACGCATTTCTTTATTTTGTTGTTCACCACCTTCATCACACGCTTTATTAAATTGCAAATTTTTATCAGTTGTCATCGTTGGAAATGCAATAAATAATACGCGTTACATTACATTTTCTCCTCTCCTGAATAGATGTTATATTTCTTCATCCTTCTCCAGTTGTTACAAAGTGTACTTCTAATGTTTGCTTGAAACAATTCCAGCACAAGCTTTACAGAAAGTTTCCCTGCGTTGAGTGGAAAAAATTGCGCCAGAGAAACGTATCTGAGTAGAGTGGGAATGCAAAAGGATACGTTACACCGGTGCCGAGTGATGGATTGCGGGATAAAGCTACCGAAACCCGCCCAACACACCCGTGCACGTACCTTCCGTTTTCCCGCTCTGAACACCCCCACCGTACGTACACCGGGATGACGGCAGGTGCGTTCGAAAAACATAAAGAACTAGCGCTTTAGATGATGCCGATCTTGTTGGCAATGTCCAATGCGTCGTAGTCGCGCGTTAGTCGAACGTACGCCTTCTTCTTGCCGTCCGGTCGGACCAGGGTGTTGATCTTCAGCACCTTAACGTCGTACAGCTTCCTTACGGCGGCCTTGACGTGGTTCTTGTTGGCGCGCAGGTGAATCAAGAAGACAAGCGTGTTGTTATCCTCGATCTTCTTCATCGCTGCTTCAGTCGTCAACGGGTACTTGATTATATTGTACGCATCCATGCTGTGAAAGGTAAGAAGGAAAGAATACGATTAGTAAACATTCGGAGGATTGTTTGACTTTCTTGCACTACTACGCACAAATTGTCTCTTTCATTAAGTAAGCTTCCTAGTAAGGGTGTTGTAGGAAGCAGTTGCAAATAAAAAGAGGATTCACTCTAGCATTCAAACGCTTCACAGTACATCGCCACTTAATACGAGAATTGTGTTTTAAGTTTATGTAGAATGCCTAAGAAATAGCTACTTTCTGAGTTGTTTCACTCCAGTTTTCATGTCTTTTACTCACCGGCTGCGTTTGGCGACGGACTTCCTCGGGTACTTCGGACGACGTGGAAGGCGAAGGGTCTTCGGCCGCTTGAAGTGCACCGATGTGCGAATCCTACGCAACACGGTTCCATAAGGACCCTTGATCAGCTGCATAGAGAGAGAGAGAAACAACAGAAAAACATCGTTAATTCTCATTCACAATGATGCGTTTGTTTTGAATTGCACAACAGTGGAAAACATTCACTTTCGGGTGGATAATTCGTCACGTCAGTTGGAAGCAATGTAACCTTTTCACTTGCTAGCATCAATGAGATTCCCTCTTCAATATTTCATCATTGGAAGTACGCACTATCCATCCGTTGTTTTGATATTGCGAGATGCAATGTTAACATCACCATCCATGTGTTCTCACCTTGGTCCTGGCACGCTTGGCCCGCAGCATAGCGGTGGTACGAGCCTTCTGGATACCCTTCTGGATCTTTGCCTTGATCTGCTCCTTCGTCAGCTTGGGCCTGGGACTCTTGGTAGTCTTCTTGCCATTGACCCTTTTTGTGGGTTTCTTCGTACCGGTTCCAGCAGCCTTCGCCTTTCCACCAGCAGCAGCTGCAGCAGGTTTGCCTGCTTTAGCTCCAGCGCCAGCGGCAGCCTTTGCGCCCTTGGCCGGCTTAGCAGCAGCCTTAGCCTTGGTAGCAGCGGTAGCGGTAGCCTTCTTTTCGGCTGGCTTCTTCTTGCTAGCAGCTGCGGCGGCGGCGGCAGCGGCAGCCGGTGCAGCCTTGGCTCCCTTCTTAGGGGCAGCGGCACCAGCGGCCGCAGCGGGTTTCTTGGCATCGCCAGCAGGCTTGCTAGTACCAGCGGCAGCAGCAGCGGCCGGGGCCTTCTTCTTCGGTGCAGCCTTGCTATCACCAGCTGGAGCAGCACGTTTCTCTGCCTTCTTCTCCTCGGCGGGTTTCTTTTCAGCGGCAGGTTTCTTCTCTGCTGCGGGCTTCTTCTCCGCTGCGGGCTTCTTTTCCGCTGCGGGTTTCTTCTCCGCTGCGGGTTTCTTTTCAGCTGCGGCAGGCTTCTTCTCCGGCGCAGGCTTTTTCTCCGCTGCGGGCTTCTTCTCACCAGATCCGGAAGCCGTTGCGGCGGCGGCTGCCGGTTTCTTCTCTTTCTTTTCGGCCGGTTGGCCGGCTGGAATCAGAAGGAAAACATCAAATTAACATTCGTTTACTACAATCACAAGCGACGATGGATCGATGTCCTTTGGCATGTTGTCAGTAGCGAAGTAAAATATCTCAAACATTGCATTGGTTCAGAGAGATTCCCTCTTCGTTAACGTTCATCATTCATAAACACATTCCAGGCAGTATGGACACTCGCGAAACACATCGTATCATGCGTCCCCGTTTCACCGCACCAAATAACCGTACGAAGCTTCTGACGGATCACAGCCCTCGTGGCGTACACAATAAAACTTTAACTTGCAATGTTTCACTAAAAAACCACATTCCGGTTCAAATCACCACTTCGCTGCATGCTAGCACGGTCCATAATCAATGTTAAACTTGAATCATGATGCTCAAAGGACATTTTCACCGTAAAATGGACGAATTTTGGCTTACCGGGCTTCTCAGACGGTTTCTTCGGACCCATACTTGAGATGGAAAAGAGATGTCAAAACGGAGATTGCTCGCTTCTATCCTCGGCTTCCGGGACGGTGACACATGACAGAAAAGATTCCCTATTGCATTTATTTTCAAGCAAGTCGTGTCAACAATACAGTAGCGCCTCTACCGGATTTCATGTTGCACTATCAAAGGTGGGAGACAAACAAACGATGTCGACTTTTTTTAAAAGACGAGGTTAAATATTATTATTTTTTCCGTTACAATATTTTTTGGAAATGAGAGATTTATCGTTAATTATGTCGGTATTATGATAGTTATAAAAAAACTCCAAGAAATTAATGTATTGATTTGATAATAAAGAAATAGAGTTGTTTTTTTGCCACCATTGTCCGCACGAAGTCCACACGCATGTGCAGGCTTGCCATTAGTCTACGATCATTTTATTGTAATTTCAATATTTCATTCCCATACCGTATTAACTGCTTATCGATTGCATATTTTATACTTACTGCCTCTAGCATTGATTTGCTTTAAATTCACATCTTCATGATTGTCTATGATCTGCCTTGTGCTCGGTTAGCCCCATTCGCTCAAGCAACCGTGGTGTATGTTAGCATCATTTGTGCAAAATAAAAAAAAGAGCCAAGGGAACTACATGGTCATGCGAGGCGACTGATTTATGCTGCTGTTTGTGCAGTTTAACACCCTCGGATGTAATGGCTCTCGTCCTGTTGGAAGTGTTAATAGCCCGAAGGGCTTTCGCACGCGCACTAAATCGCTTCGCAAATGAGTATTTTAACGTTTACATTTTCTTCGACCGTGTGAGACGCATCGGTTTGTTCGTCCTGCATTCACATTTGTGTTCGTTCGTTCTGCTTCTGTCTTTCCACACTGCAACGGGATCTTTATCATGTAGCGTGTGATTGTTTGACTTTCAGGATTGATTTCGTTGATGTTGCTGTGGGGGATCATTTTTTCGGGGGAGCATGACATCAACTTAAAATTACAAATTGTGCATCTGTTTTATGTTCCAGAATCAGTGTGCAGAAAAACAGCAAACCGCAAGCCCATGCACATCGTTCGGGTTTCGGTCCGTTATTCAAACGGAAGGAACTTTCCTTTTGTCACGCGGCGTTAAGCGGTGTACTGCAATTCACATGCGCCTCTTGTAACCCACCGGCAGCGAGATTTAGGTTGGCCATTAAAAAGTAATAAAAACGCGCCCATCATTTTACGTTCCCCTTGCCTCACAGACTGGACTTATGGCTAGCTTGCGAAAAGGAATCAAAACATTTTTCAAACTTTTTGTTTTTGTAGCGTGTCTTTTGGTGCGACGTTCACAACGATCGCCAGAAGGAGAAGCTCACTCTGGAAGCGGGAAAACACTCAAGCGCAGATCACACCGATCATTTTACCGACGTTACGGTTTGACATAAAACCGCGATGCTAAACAGTTGTCATCGAAGGCAATAAAAGCACACTTTTGAGAGAGCCTAGTCAAAACAAGTTTTTCGTCCACAAATTATGCTAGACACCCATTGAGAAGCAACATCGCGTTACTATAGAAACCATTACCATTATCAACTGAATGCTTGATTTGCCACAAGCACACACACGTGGTTTTATCGAACGAAATTTCCAACTCTTCCAACTCTCCACGCAGACGGAAAACGGTGAGTCTGTGGCTTTTTCTTATTCTCTTAAATTGAAGATTTCAATCGAAAATCCTACCAAATGCACGGCTGGGTGCAGAGAACCGTGCGCGCAGAAGCCGAACGCAAAGAAGGGAAGATTATAAAATAATTTTATGACCGAATTTTAAAATCTTTTAAAACGATCGTAAAACCCCTCGGAACGATCGATCGTAATGTTCAAGCTATCGGTGCGTCGATCACTGGAAAATTAAGCGACCTGCGGGAATCACATGCAAATGCACAGGTTATGGTTGTTGTTGTTGTTGTTGTAGTCTTTTCTTTAATAGCCCCAGCAGATAACCCTCCTTTACAGCCGATAATAGTTTTTGATGCTGATGTAAATCAGTGTTACCGGATCGATCGTGTGAACTATCGGTCCAATCCGTACGGCCACACACGATGATGAAGAAATTGTTGTCCGTAGTAAGTTGGAGTGTTTGTGCTGGTTCGATACATTGTTACTATTTGTCTTCCCACACTGCTCAGTAGCCGAGATATCCCATACGCCGCACGCGCGTCAGAAGATCCGGTGTCGTTACAAGCTTTGAGTAAATCGCCGATTGTAGCTCGCGGTACTGAAAGTGTGGTGGAAATGGCATATCCTCCAGTGCGCAAATATGTGCTTTCCCTTCCGCATCGCCAACCAACAAGCTGCGGCCACAGTTCGTAAACCTTATCACGGTCAGAGCCGTCGTTAGACTGCCAAGCGCCGTTTCTGAGGCTGGCTTAGAGCTGCGCCGTTTCAGATCCCACAGCTGCACACCGTTACGCGTAACGCTGGCAATGATGGTGCTGTTCGTCGGTGACCAGTAGGCCGCCTGTATCGGAGCGAATCCGGTACTTAGCGTAACGATCGGTTCCGGCAGATCCTCGATCCAGATCCGTATGCTCCAGTCACCGCTGCAGGTAAGAAAAATCTTCGGACTCCAGGGTGAATATTCGATGCAAAAGATGCCCCGGCTGTGCATCTGTAGGACACCGAGATGCTGAAACGGATCGTTAATACTGCACCAGTGCACGGCACCCTCATCCGTGCCGATGTAATATTTGTCCTTCTGCACCGGATGAATCGTTACGCAGAGTGCTTGCGGGTGTAGATCGGATTGTATCTTAACCGGCTGCAGTTCGTTCGTAGCTGTCTGTCCCTCGAGCGTTCCTTCCACGCGATCCAAACGCAACAATGGGTACGGCAGGAGGTACTGACCGATCGTAAGGGTGTACTTCATGACCCAACCGTTCTGCGACACGGCGATAACTTCGTCCTTACTTTCGTTGTCAAACTCTACCCACTTCAGATCCCAGATCGGTTGGTAAACCGGAAACTTGTCCCGATTGGATACGGCCAGCGGTGTTTGCGTGTTGTCCGTGATGTCACGTATGTGCACCAACCCGTCGTACAGTCCGATGGCCAGTAGCTGCGGTGTGCGCTGCGAAAAAGCTACACACGTCACCGGACAGTCGAACCGATACCGTCGCTCCGGATTGACGGGATTTTTAATGTTCCAAACGTAGACAAATCCATTGCCACGATCGTCACTGCTGGTGTGACCGTAGATGCCATAAGCAATCGCAACGATGTCACCATTCGCCGGACACCAGCTGGCACAGGCTACCGCTTTCCCGAGTGTCTCCACAGTTCGGTACGTCCACAGCACATCCAACCGGTACAGATACCGTATATCCTCCCGGTACGGATCCGGTGGATACATGTTGCGGAAGCGGATCTGCTGTTCACGGTAAATATTGCCCGCGAGCAGACGCTGCAGTATCATGGACGATAGATGAAAGTTGGGATTGCGGTTCAACCGATCGTCTATGTCTTCCATGCCTTCGCGTGAATACGTGGTGATCTCCAGCTTGGACGCGGATTCTGCCACGTTAATTTCCTTCGTGTGACGTTCCAGATCGTTGTACGTGTCGTACATGTCGTAGTTCGAAACGAACGATGCCACATCCTGCCGGTGAATGCACTCTGTGTTAACCGAGCGCGATTTGCATGGCAGATCACGGGTCTGTGCTTCGGCGTCCGCTGTCCGGCGAGCTTTCGGGCGTGTCTCGAACAAACGGTTCTGTTCCTTCACGAGTTCCGCCTCTTCCGCATCGAGCGACACGACGTGACTCGGGTTTTCAAACAGCACAATGTCATCGGTTTCCGTCAAGCGAATCTTAACGTGGTACGTTTTCTGGCCAGCTTCCAGCGACGGGCTTCGTCGATCGATTACACCCTCATAGTTGGGCTGATGGTCAAGATTGTCGAAACCGTCCGGTTTATCTGCACTCTACAGCAAAAACAGACACGTTCGAATGATAAAAGTTTCTCGTTTACGGCTGATATCGTTGCACAACTCACCGGAGTCGTTCCATCCTCCATCTTGTCCTCAACGGGTTGAAAATGCTCTCGAAAACGACTCCACACGAAAGCTTCCTCCCCGAACAACGGTGGCGCTAGATTAGCGGGCGTTCGATCGACGCCATCGATGAGAACCTAAACGCCAGACGAAACAAACACAACAATTGGCTTAGAAACGAAAACAACCCCCTTAGTAACGCTGATGGCTTTCCGATTGTTTACTAGCCGGCCGGTTTCTTAGTGACAGAACCGTCAGGGAAATACGGTTCTACCTCTTGCTCATTCCGTTCCTTCAAACGACAAACAATATCCACCACAAATTTACTGTCACTTGCAGCACCGGCACTCAACGAGGGGGAATAGAATTTAACCGATTTGGTTGGTGGTTCTCGATGATCTGTGGACATTCTTTTTCTTTTCGCTAAAAGTAAATACACACACGCAGCAGCAGAATTTCGGATGCTTGCTTTATGTTGTCACACACAAACATTCATACTCTCACACCGGAGGACTTCGAAATGAAGAGCAGCAGTAATTCAATGGTAGCTGAGTTTTGTAAAATATAATAATAAATTAATTTATTGTACAGTTGAAACATTTCAGAAACTTTTTCTCCTTTTTTTCCTTTCGCAGAAAGTATAGATCTGTAAAGAAGGACATTAAATTGTATTATGAGACTTGGTGCATTAAAAATGACTTCTTTTCGAAAGAACTTACTCAGTAGACTATTGCCGTTCGGTTGCAATAGCGAAGTGTTCGACTCCATCGCACGTTGGACACCGTAGTCGAAAGCGAGTGCCGTCATTCGGCGGAAAAATTTGGTTACATTTTCACCTGATCGAGCCGAAACTGGCCAGTATTCGGCGTTAATATCGTACGCCATTTTGATTGCTTCCAGCTCGATATCACAGAGTGCTTGATTGCTCTGGAAGGGAACGAGTAGAAATTGGACAAGAATTAGAGTTAGTGGAGCTGTGTAAGCGAACAGTTATAGAAACGTACCAAAAGATCCTTTTTAGTGCCAACGAGAAACTTTAGTACCGGCCCTGGATTCAATCGCAGCGCCTCATCAAGCCATCGTTTCCCGTTCAGTAGTGTTTCGGGTCGTGTCATATCGAACACTACTACCACGACGCTAGTATTCCGGTAGTATGACTGAGCGATACATTTGAATCGTTCGTGTCCCGCCGTATCCCATCTGTAAGATATAGAACCATTCATCAGCATTTGTAGATATCAGTCCAATTGTCCAAGTTTCGCCGTGTACTTACATCTGCAGATTGTACGGCTGATTCAGTATCTGAAACCGTTCCACCTCAAAATCTAGCCCAATCGTAGCCGTATAGTCACCTTCGAACGATTCGTGACAGAAGCGATTCACCAGCGATGTTTTCCCGATCGACACATCACCGATGAAGATGGCCTTGCACGGTGGAAGCAGAAATGGCACTACTGCTTGGGCCGCTCGCTTTGTCCGTTCGCTGAAGTCTAGCTCCCGGTAGGGAGTTACCTGGCAGCTGTACGGCCGTGGCAACTGCTCGATCCGACGCGTTCCGTAGTCGACATTATTATTTAGCACCTCGTAGCTTGCTGGCTTTGGACGTTTATTTTTACGATAAATTGGCATAATTAAAGGACTTTAATACTAAACACGTTGATGACTGTGCTGCTGTGCCACGAGAACGAACCGCACTGTAACAGAATTCGATACGAACTGCGTTCGCTCGGGGCGGCGAATACCTGCGGGCAGCGTTCTAGGATACACGCAAGGACCTTCATAGGGTGCGCACCGGAAAGACACGCACCAATACATATCGCAGCACACGGGAACGCAGCACCATAGAAACCGTCACAATAGGGTAAGTTTTGTAGAACAGTTTAAAAGGAAAACAACATATGAATTTATGAATGAGAGAGAGTGAGAGAGAGAGTGAGAACTTGAATAGAGGGAGCGAAGAAGAGTTTGATAGAATTGTTGTGGATCGTACGGTTGGTTTTTGAACGAATTCCATTTTCGATCTACTTCACCGGACCAGTACGCACGATCGCGAAGTATTGAGCCACACGGATACGCTCGAGTAATTCCTCGGTTGCAAGGTGTCTTGTTTGAAAAAAAACTTAACATAAAGAAAATAGGAAAACGGGATCACGCGAAAGAAGGAAAAAAGGATAACAGCAATACACACACACACACAAACGGGGCCGATCAACACACATATGCGATACGGGTGATCGTACGTTTTGGGTCTCGCATAGACGGAAATGGATAATAACAAGCGAGAAAACCCGCCACTCGGCCAACGCCAGGTGGCATTAGGTGAGCATGGTGAACGAACTGCATCGAAAGTGTTCGAATCCTGCGTGTGTCAATGGGAACGCAATTGCATTGCGGGTCAACCAGCTGTAAGCTGTTGATGGGATATGGACGTGAAATAGGATCTCTTGAGATGGATGATGAAGGATCGTCTTAAGGAACCCGTGTGCACATTGTTACGTTTTCTAGCACAGCTGTCTATTATCCTTGTAAAGCGCAACACCGTTGAAACCCGAACATATCGGATCATCTGTTCTGATAAACGAGCGACGTACCAAAAAAAAACTAAAAGAAGACAAATGACATAAACACTCATATAAAAAGAGATCGCAATCTAATGATGTCTATATTAAAAGCAAAGCAACTAGCAAACAGGATTAATGCCGGATTCTATAGACATACGCGATGGAAAGTCAGCAAAAGAACATATTTAAAAAAACATATTTCTTAATCACGACTGTGCGCAAACGATACGCAAACGCAAACGTAGAGGCGTAAAGAACAGGAATTTGGAATAAATTTACCGTTCGCTAAGGTTGCCCCCTTACCCATCGATATGTGACGAGTGTGGAAGGTACTGCAGTATGCCATTAGCCAGTTTGGTCTTGCGGTATACTTACTTATCAATATATTTCGCATCAGTTTTAGCGAATACATCACTCGGTGTACAAGATACACAACCTACAAAGCGTCACATCATTGTTGCAATAGATTTCAATGCTGGAAGCTTATCGTGTAGTTCAGGGTAGATCAAGCAGCGTAGAAAAGTAGAATTTAAAAATTAATGATTATATGATATGGTGCTTTTGGGAAGTCTAAGGTGAATATTCCACTCAATATTAAAATTTTCTAATATAATAATTGTAAAACAACTTTTCCATAGTATAATAATTTGAAGAGTTCCCTATCCCTGGTATTGCTCAAAGAAGATGAGCACAACACCACCGTTTCGATACCATATCGAGTGGTTCTAGCCTTGGTTCTCATTATTAGCAGCTAGCATTCTGTGTGCTGCATTTATTTTCTCATTCGTTTCATTGAAGAAGGGGTTTCCCGGTTCGTCCCGGGACAACCTTCCCATCCGATGCACTTCAAGAAGACGAACTAGTTTTACAAACCCGCTCGATTCGTTCGTACGTACGAAATGGATGTTGTCGCTTGTACCGCGTGGTCCGATCGGTTTTGCTCATCATATTTGCAAACCGATGATTTATTTGTGTTTATTTATACGCCGGGAACCGTTTCGTGGCAGTGTGTCCCACGGGTGTCTTGCGTCCGTGATTCGTGGCATTTCATCCCTTTTCCCGCATTGGTGCACATCGTTGGCAGCATCTCGTTGCATCGATCATCGATGCTGCCGCCGTGCGTAATAGGACGCGACAAGGAAACTGGCAGCACGACAGCGACCGTGTGCTAATGTGCACACTGCATTGCCGACCGACAAAAGCCCGACATACGGTCATTTCCATTTCCTTCTANTTCCCGCATTGGTGCACATCTTTGGCAGCATCTCGTTGCATCGATCATCGATGCTGCCGCCGTGCGTAATAGGACGCGACAAGGAAACTGGCAGCACGACAGCGACCGTGTGCTAATGTGCACACTGCATTGCCGACCGACAAAAGCCCGACATACGGTCATTTCCATTTCCTTCTACGCCTCGGCGGGTATGGGTGCGATTTTTACGACAGTCGTCGGCTTTCTGGGTGATTTTTCTGCCCCAACTTGTTTATGGTGCGTCGCTGTGAATGGATTTGCCCGTTCCTTCCAGCCCCAGACCTCATCCCACCCCCCCAAACACCAGCATTATCAATTCCATATTTTGCATCTCATTCGCACGGTCGGAAGGGAAGGTGGGTTCCGTTTGCATTTTTGCTCCGTTGGTGTTGACTTCATTTCGTACCGCTTGGAAGTAGTTTTGACGTGGGCCAATGCGTATGATGATGAGCTAGGATAATGTATCAGTGAGAGAAAGAAGAAAAAAAAACCCGAATGCTTTAGACTATATCCCCATTCGATGACACGAAAGACGTCGACAAGCGAGCCGGGAGCGTAAAGAAAAGTAACGACAAACAAAAAAAAGTAGTTCGCTATTCCCTGAGGTACTATTAATCAGATCAGTACAGTGCTAGCACCGGCGACGACTACGGGTGCCGCGAGACACTCAGCACGTTCCGTACAACCGAAGCCCGTACCAAAACGAAACCTCCCAGTCTAGCGGAGAGCGAGTGAATTAATCAACCCGCTACTAGCAGCATCCAGCACGGTTAAAAAAAACACACACACAAGCGGTAAATAGTGACAGTGAAGAGTGTTCCGCAGTGTTGGGGTTTTTTTTAAATTTAACCTGCTACAGTAGCTTTTGTGGGTGTACACGGTGCATGATTGCACAAAACAAAAAGCTAAAAAAGCTAAGAGAAAAATATACCGAAGAGGAAAACAGCACCGAATTGGCTAGACATTTGTTTGGACAAGAGCTTGGGGTTAGTACCACAAAGGCTCGCTATGATTTTTTTGTGTGGTTATTATTACTCAGTTAATTATTCTCCCGTTACGGAGTGTAAACGGCCACGACAATGTGATACGAATCGTATCGTTAACCGTTGCTTTTTGAGCGTTAAAAAACCCCCGAAACAAAACAAAAGACTTCAACGAGCAAAATAAAGCGACGAACCTTCGTTTTCACTCTGCACAAATCTTCGGAATTATCGTTGTGAGTGAGCGAGAGATCGAAACAGTGCAATGCAACAGTGGTGTAAAAGAGAGGGAAGCATTAGTTTGGAATTTGATAAATTCAAACGGTTCAAACGACGAAAGCGAACAGCTGCATCGTTTTGGAGTTGGATTTGACCAGTTGTACGGTGCCATGAAATTTGACACCCGAACAGGCTGCTAACCCGTTGACCAATTTTGCACTGATTGCGGGACACTTTGCCTTTTCTGTGGCAGGTGCACAAAAGGGTACCCCACCGCTGGAAGGAGAGAGAGAGAAAGGGTTTAGGGGGGATAGAATTAGCTCGCGTCCGGTGCGTGAAATTCTACCCTCAAAATCACAACTCGCATGTGCTACCGTTCGCTGTGGTGCGCTTGATCGTTCGCCACGGGACAAGAATTTGTGTTTGTGTGCTTTCGTTTAGTTTTTTTTTGTTGGTTTCGTTTGTAGTTTTGCTAACTACCGCTGTTGGTGGTATTTTATGCCCGGTTTATTGGCTATGTTTCACCCTGAAGGTGTGTTTGTGGTTTACTTTGGAAGCAAAATGTAAAGGAAAGGAACCTTTGCAGGATGATCATTTGGCAGCTGAGCCTTGTGGTTGGTGGTAAAAATGGAACAAAACAGATAAAGAAAAAAAAACCAGTATAGGTTTCTCGCAAAGTGTAACGTTTTAAAGCATTTGTGCAATAAAATTAAATTTTTAAATATAAATAAGAAACATTAAAAAAAAGAATTTATTTCTGAAATTGATTTCTTAACAATCGATTTGCAAAAATAAAAATGCATTTTTTTGATAATGTTGTGTCGTAATTGTACCTTAAGGGTCGTACAATAGAACGATTCGATTAATTGAAAAGAGTTTTTTTTTCGCAAACAGAAATATGTTCCGGCGGGTGTATAGAATTCGCTACCAATTCCACTTAGCAAAACATGTTCCTTATGCTGCATCATACATTAGGATTCCGCTTTAAAGCATACGAATGTTCAGACCGATGGGATGGTTGTGTTCTTCGGTACATTTTATTCTTGCTTTGTTTGCCCTGTAAAGTGCATGTATGTGCAACAAAAGGAAGAAAATGCATACATGCCAATGCATTAAAATTAATCAGTGTTAGCATTCGGATCCGCTGGCCACCACCAGCGGATCGTTTTCTCCATACGCAACGGTATCGTTCCGTCGATTGTCGTCGTCAACATTAAAAAAGGAGGGTAATAATGTTCAAACCCCCCTCACGTGAAATATGCTGAAAATGACACAGTACCNAAAGTGCATGTATGTGCAACAAAAGGAAGAAAATGCATACATGCCAATGCATTAAAATTAATCAGTGTTAGCATTCGGATCCGCTGGCCACCACCAGCGGATCGTTTATTCCATACGAAACGGTATCGTTCCGTCGATTGTCGTCGCCAACATTAAAAAAGGAGGGTAATAATGTTCAAACCCCCGTCACATGAAATATGCTGAAAATGACACCGTACCGGTATGGCACCTAGCTTCACCATGAGTCAATCATCATAATCTTGATGGTCCAGTTTTTTCCTCTGTTCTGGTCGCATGATTTTCGCTCGAGGGGAAGAAACGAAAATCATATTCCATAACGATCGTAGGCTAGTGATTGTTTTATAATAAGTGTTTCTCTTCTTTTGATGTGCTTTTCCGGAATTTGCGCTAGTCTCCCCTTTCGAAAAGTAATTAAAAGAAGATTTGGCACAAAATTCTGCTTGCCTTGCGGGTGCGTTGATTTGATGGTTGTATGATGCGCCAAGCATTATTTTAAAAAAATCGCAAATCAGTTGATGTTTGAATGGTGAATGGAATTAGATTTCAACCCTCTTTAGATCACGTTCCACCCTGGTGAGTTGAGTACTGTTGATGGTGATGGGAGATAACTCTTCCCATTGCACGGTTTTGGTTTGGGTTCAGTGGCCAAGCGTGAAATTCTGCGATAAGAATGCGTGCATTGCTAGTACAGTACTATAGGTGATGGTGATTAACATTGCTGTGAATTCAATCCTCAGCCGTAGAAAGAAGCAACATTTCTACAACATAGAAACATAAAATCTATTTTACAAAAAAACCTTCCTCTATGTCTCCATCGGGGATGCTACGTGAAGGGGAAACCCAGAACAGATCTAGATGACAGCTTTGAAGAACCATCACGGCACGACAGGTTGACAGCTGGTCATCGTATAGAAGAGATCGGTAGTTCTTACGAACTTCATAGTTGAAATGGGTTTCCTCTTTCTTTGGCCACCGCACGGAACACAGTAAAATCATGGATTTTATTACATAAACAACAGTTTATATTCTGTCGATCATCAGAAGCCCTGCATGTGTGCTTGTCTAGCCGAAAATTTTCGATGCGTGCCACCGGCATTGTGCTGGGCCGATTTTATTACCCGTTTCGATTTAAATAGAAATTGCCTGCCTGCTTGCCTTACCAGCAGGAAGAATGTTCTTTTCCACCGCCATGTCGCAACACGATCGAAAGTGCGCACGTGCGCACGAAGAAATTCCCCGAATTCCGACCGATCGGCTCACCTCCTTTGGGGCTGGGGAATGGGGGCTTACTATCGGTTAAGATTCGGGTCTTTTTATGTACTTCGAATGGGTGTGATGAAATCAACCGCCAGAACTCACTCACGCTGAAGGATCGATTTGGGTTGATCGTTTGGATATTCTATTAGCTAATAGTCCAATACCGCTCGCGGGACCACCTGCCCAGCGTAGGTTCGGGCGCACACCCTCCCAACGGTTCGGGGTGTGTGTGATGGATGCCGCATTCCGATGGCCCACTCTTGGGTGTTGTTCGCCCACTGCGCGGGATAGGGGGCTAAAATTAATAAGTTTATCGATTTTTTATCGATCACCCGGATCGATCGGTGACCAGCCAACGATGTACGTTTGCCGCGATGCAATGTTTATCGGGCGATCGGGTGAAAGATGAGAAAACGAGTTGGGTGAAAATTTTGATACCGACGATTACCGCTGCTTTGGTGATGAAGGTTTTGCGATCGGTCCCTTTGACGATCGTTTCATTTTTGATTGACTCGCGCATATATTTCATGAAAAGTTTTCAACTCTACGCTCTAAACTGTTTTGGAATGCATGAATAAAAATGGAACCAAAAAAAAAAACACTTTTCAAATAAAGAAAATGTTAATATTAACTAGCAATGTTAATATTAAATCTAATATTAAATACAGTACAAACTGGTGTTGAGTGGAATTGCTGCGTATATTTAATCCACATTTGGCACAGGAAGAATTAAAAAAAAAACAACAACTGCAAACAATGGTATATCTATTTTTGTACCGTCCGGATCTTTAGCATTCACAACTGTTATTGCTGCAATAAGAATTACGTATCTTCACAAACATCCGCTCGTGCACTAGGCGCGAAAGCAACCATGCGGTACGTGGTGGAAGAATATATTGGACGATGAGAATAAAAGGTACTAGGAAATTAAGCAAAAGTTCGTCCAACCATACTACACTGGCTGTTTATGAATTAAACATAAAACACACGACCGACACCAAGTGCAAACGGGTTTACTACAGCAGACACAATAGAGTTCCCCTTTGTAACCCGCGCCATCAAGCCTTCCACCTCGGTTCGTGTTCTGACTCAGCGCGCAAATCTTCAATAATTTCTCTTTACTTTATGAGTATGCCAAGTGAAGGCGTACGATGTGGTTGCAGTTATGTTGCAGAACAAGAGTGTCTCTGATGTGTGCTCTCCAGAGAGAAGGAGAGAGTTAGACAAACAAAATAGTGGGGGCTTAAAACAATGTCAATGTTCAATACACCTGTAAGAGGGATCGCTACAGAGCGAGAGAGAGTCCCTATTGCCGTCTTAGATGACTTCAGCTAAGGAAGATCTTAAAGCCCCAACCCCAAACTTTAAACTATGGACGACCATGGTTTACGGTCGTATGCGAGTACCGTGCGCACAAAGGCATAACGCACCTGCAGGTGCTCCCGGGTTCGTCGCTTACAGTCGATCGTCGTCGTCGGGTTCGTCGCTTACAGTCGAAGTAGACGAAACGAAAAGAGTAGGCATACATATTGTTCGCATGAAGGTGCACTTTCCACGCCACTGGTCAGTGTGTTGGGGTTCGTTGGCCGTATGGTTTTGTAATTGGTTTTTCCCTTATGCGGGCACCAGCGAGACAGCCGCTCGGGGAAGAATGTAGAAGAAGCTCACCGTAGCTCTTCTCTCTCACCCCATTCTGTCCAAGTTTCCGGTGTGCTACGGTGCGGGACATCCTGTGTCGTAGCGTAAAATGATCACCCATGTGCTGGTCGTCTTCCAAAAATCACGTAAAGTTCGAGCGCACGAGTCATTAATTGTTGCTCCACTGGGCTGCCTTCCACCCCACACACCACATCTTGCGGGTTCTTTCTTTCCCTGGATGGATCTCTCTTGATGGCTTCTTCCGTTGGCAAATTCATGCAAGCGGAAGAAACACTTCTAGCGATTCACCGAACTGTATCCACCCTCAAACCTGGCGATCTTCAGTATGTTTGGTGGGTCACGATATAATCGCCACGACAAAGACATCATCACGGTGTTCTGGTGCTGGTAATGGGGACGGTAGTAGCTCCGGGTTTGATTAATATTCCATACATCACCGGGATGTAACGCAGTGGTGTGCCCCCTTTTTTGGGGAGGGAGAGAGCATAGAAAAGATCACACGATATCGTTCGTCTCGCTCGGTATGAATGTGTTGTGTGTATTTTTGCGTGTGTTAGGTTTTTGTTTTAATGTTTCGTTGATTCCCTCCTAAACTGTCCCCATTAGAGGGTTGTTTTGCGTTTTCCATTTGTTGCCTTCTATATTGCTACCCTCTTTGCGCTCGCTTGGAACACACGCTGCACTCTTCTCGTTAGGATAGAGGAGTTTGCCAGCATTTTTTGTGTGAGCGATGCTGCTATGCTACGGTGCTTGTTATTGTTTTTAATTACATACATACGATCGTGCATCGGAACTAGCAAAAGCATTGGTGCGTAGTTGGCCGCCTGCTAGACTAGATGGGTATGTGTGTAGGAGCGAGAGCCTTTTATTATGTGTCCATCTAGGAGAAGGAGAAAAACAAACATCGTTTGAGCGGCGAAGGAAAGTTTTGCGCTTTTTGCAGTACAATCGGCTGCCGTGCGAGTGTGATGGATAGTGATGCAAAGGGAACGACGGGGGGAAAAGGGATGAGAAGGGAGGGGAGGGGTGGAGGGGGAGGGGGAAATCAGTGCGCCATGGTGCGGTACGGGAGTAGCAGCAGGCCCTTGAGGCTAGTGTAGCAGCAGTGTTGACCGGCTGAGTTGCGTGAAGATGGTCGTCGGTTGTCGAGTGGGTTGATAGTCATTTGTTAATTTAATATCACCCGGCTGACATCATCATGCAGGACTTCGAGCACGGGGAAGATTTCGGAGATCGGTTTGCTAGTGATTTGTGGTGATAATTTTACTACGTGCTGGGTAGTAAGTGAATAGGGAACAAAAATAAAAAAATGTGATTTTTGTTTAAAATAAATAAATAAAATACGTCAACATTAATAGCGTGCACGGAACGATCAGTGATTTGTTACAAAACCTTTGTGAATCAATCAGATGTGATTCCGTGCAAAAACTTTCAACATTTATCGCTTTTAAAATATATCGACTATCTTTTGTTACGATTAACGATCTAATTTCGTTTGCTTCCTTCCCTTACCGGCAGTGGCAACCTCCAGGGCATTGCAAACCCGGCATGGAAAGTAACTGCTCGTGGGTACGATTTATGAAATTAGATTAATTAGTGTCGGCTTCAGTAAGCGCCGGTCGGTTAGAGNAATAACGATCTAATTTCGTTTGCTTCCTTCCCTTACCGGCAGTGGCAACCTCCAGGGCATTGCAAACCCGGCATGGAAAGTAACTGCTCGTGGGTACGATTTATGAAATTAGATTAATTAGTGTCGGCTTCAGTAAGCGCCGGTCGGTTAGAGCGCGTGCTTGACAAGTATCCGTCCGCGGTACAGGCAGCGTGAAAGTTTTGCCCGCGTACCCCGGGTGTTGCTTTTTTTTCTCTCTCCTGCTTTGTAGTACTTTGCGGTCTTGCTTTCATTAATTTCCTCCCCATTGCTTCGACGTCGTGAAAATGAGTGCGTGACCGGTTTGTGTTGGTGGTGCATGTACGGCTAGTCGGCATGGCTGATGAGAAATGAAGTACGGTATACAAAACAAAAATTCCATCCCCGTTTCAATCGACCCTAGCGGATAAACGGAGGAACGTTGTACGGTGTGCAATGCAGTAGAATGATCGCTTGTTAAGTGCTGGATAGAGTGAAGGTAAAAGAAAGTTTTTTATTACGGAAGAATATTTAATAAAGTGCTCGGAAGTAGTGTTACAGTGGTGGGCGAAATGTTTTCAAGGTTGTGCAAAAACACAATCTTCCCAACGGGGCTAGCTCAAACATCAACAGGACCGGCTTCAACTACTAACAACAATACAGAAAGATCGGGTAAGTTGTGATCAGAAAGACTTACGGGAATTATGGGGATATTTTGTGTTCTTTACAGGGGTTAAACTGTAGAGTTAAGCTGTAGAAGCCATTTTTGAACTATTTTTTAGAATTAAATTAGAATATTTCGAGGAGGCTCTGGAATTCTTCCCATTTCTGATTAAAGCTTTCTCAGCCCAAAATTTTACATCGCTTGCAGTTTATCAGGTGAGAAAGCTTGAAACAGAACCGATTTTGGCATTGAAAATCTCTTCAAATTGAGAAAAATTCTTGAACTTGAGACCCCTTTAACTTCGTCGAACTTACAGGCGACGACAAAAGCATAACCGGAAAGCAGTTTTACTATTGTTATTAAGTATTTTGTTGTTTCCCCGTTTTTCATTCTCGTTTATAATACCGGTTTGAAGTGCATTGACGTAATTTTGATGCTATGTTGTGATGGATATCTATTATCTCACCGCCCATTTTCGAACAACAACACCCATTTATCAGTGATTTTGTAGATGATCGTATCACCCCTTTTTGGTTAAGAACGACCCGTCTGGTACGGTCGGACCGGTGGAAATATTCTAAGCTATTACCTTGCAGTAGAACGGCTAGATTCACTCCAGACGGTATTGCAGTTTTCGCCTTGCGTCAAAGTTTTCGAGAGACCTATCATAACATCAGTCATCTGGTGTACGTGCCTATGGTGCAGTCGTACATCAGCGCCTTCAGTTTGGCCTTTGCATTTTTCCGTTGCTTCTCCCGTGAGCTTCTCCGTTCAATTCTCGATCCTACTAAGAGCAGTTAACCAGAAGAACCGATCGGGCGGACGATGAGCAATGGAATGAAGCGGACGGCAACCTCTTAACGATGAAATCGTGATTGATTTTTGTCGGAATGAAGTAAAAGCGCCTACCCGTACCCATCTTTTACCCAACTGGCTGAGCAGCTGGTAGGGTACGAAGCAGGATCAAAAGGCCTATGGTTAAGGATTTCTGTAGCTGTGCGTTGGGAACAGAACACTAGCCTTAGAACGTAACGTGATCAGTCCCAGTGGAGATGGACTACTATTTCGGGCATAAATCTCTTGCCTTGGCGTTGCTGAAGGAGAGAACATTAACAATCATGGCAATGATGATGATGATGATGACGAAGGTTTGTCTTCTCACCATATCCAGTTTCTCTCGCAGACGGTGATGATGATGCTAACAATGATGGCAGTCGTGAGCTCGTGTGGATTCCACGCGGCAAAATACGGTTTCAGGCAAATATCCTCACTTGAGGTACTCTCATATTACCTTCATCGTTCCGTTCTCCGCAGCAACGAAAAAAAAAACACTTCCTAAACGAGGAAACGAAAGGCACCAGAACAGAACGTAATCGGAATGGGCCATGAAATGGGGCATGGTTTGTGGTGAAATTATAACATAATCGTACACTCGCGATCATAACGCGAACTGGGGTGAAGAATTTAAAAAAACCAACGCGATCGTCGACTAGGAATTTTACCCGGCGATCACCGGAGGGAGCATAAATTTTTATGCGAATTGCACATACACACACACAAGGGCAAACATTCCTCTCCCGGAGCACATTCCCATTTGGTGCGGCATTAGACCGAACCGAACGCATGGATGCGACTGGATTTACGAGCCCACGAGGTTCCACTGTACCGACCAGACCGAGATAGTTGAAGGCTCTGGAAAGGATGGCATAAATCGTGGGAGTGCTACAAGGTGCTGCCAGCAGTGGTGATGGTCATGGAGCATGCCCGTTCGACCAACTCACTTGTGGCCATGTGTGTTGATGGCAACGGGCAGGCTTCTAGTTTCATTACATTATTTGCCGCTTGCTGTTCCACAGTTTTCCACAAGAAATAGCTAGCGGCAGGGTTGTCGATCATCGTTCTTGGCTAGTTCGCGCTAATAAGCGTTCTCCCTTTTGGTGGTTGAAATGCATCCTGGCAGGGGCAACTTCTGGTGCAGCTTCACCGGTACGGGATGCTTCCGAGTGCAACTAGAACAAGATTAATTGTTTCCTACTCGTCGTCACACCGCATACTGCAGTGCAGTTAGTGGGCAACCTTTGTTAAATTGAGGTCTCTGGAGGACAAATCGTTCGGGGTCATTTGGAATGCGTTTATCGTGCGGCTAGTTAACCTAGATTTGAAATAAATTTACAAAGTATGGAAGCCAATTTTTTAAATCTTCGACACCGTTACAGAACATATAGACATGGAAAAGGATCTTTGGAATTGGATCTTCTTTCTCTGTAAAATTAAGCTACATCAGTTTTATACGAAACTTTCTTCTAATATTGGGTTTTTAACCTTATTTGACTTAAAATGTTTCTTTTGGAAAAGAAACAAACTTTTTTTTAGTGCTGATAAATGAAGGAAAGTAGATTTGGAAAAATTGAAGTCTATCAATTGAAAAAAGGTCGAGAAATTCTGGATATGGATTTACAAAGCTTTCTGAGAAAATGTGTTTGAATATCGAGAATTTGCGCTTTAACATGGATTTGAGCACACTTTCAGGACTTCAAGGAATTGCCTACACATTGAAGATCTTTTAATCAGATTTTGTTGGAAGTTTCAAGAAAGCTGTCTATTACTGATATTTCTGAGAGCTGATTGTATATCTCCAGTGAAAGCAACAAGAATTTCATTAAAAACTATTGTACCGCTTCTTAACTACTGTAAACATCACAAGGCCGGTAAATATTTACCATTACCCTTCAGAAGTTAGTTGACCTCAATCAATGCGAAGCCGTGTACTATCTTAAACGTTGAGTGAAATATTTTCATTAGCGAACCCGCGCTCGTGTACTTGGTGCGGGGGTTAAAAATTTGACATTTAACTAACAACATCATCATAATCTCGTAATTGCTACCGCAATTATTCGTTAACAGTCTTTTTCGTATTTCCACCGTTCGAGCGGTGCGAGCAAAACCTTGCCCGATCGACCACAGTCCGGACGGACCGGACCGATCCATAACGAACCGCACGGATAATTGCGTTCATGGTTTTGGCGAGCGAAATTATGGTTGGTAGCAAACAAACCACGAAAGAAAAGCGAATAGAAATTAAACCACCCAACCAACAGATCGATCTATTGCGTGCGTGTTGTGTACCGCCAGTGGTGAACAGAGATACACAGGTGCATACTGGGAACGTTTTGTGGCTGAGATACACGGCCGCTGGTGCATTTGTTTGTTCTCGCGTGCCTTCATGTGCAGGGTGTTCATGGTTTACTTCTATTTTCTTCTTCATTTACTGATATCGAGCTTTTGTAGGAGGTTACGGATTGGATGAAGATCTCAGCATGTACCAAGGCACGGTCTCTGTCTCACGGGCAGTTACTTGTTGTCGTGCCAGAAGCTTAACTCACCCTCGGCATGCGCAGGCATTTCCAACGGCTAGAATTATGTTTTGCTACGGGTGGTTGAGTAAATTGAAGATTATAGAGAGTTTAAATTAAACCATACTGCATCTGTACAACAACGAACCGGGGCTTTGCTGCTCGTTATGAGAAAGGAGAGATTTCAATGCTGGTGATTCAATCCGGTTGAAGTTAGCAATGCTTGAAGGGGTAAAATGATAAAGACAAGTGTTTTTGCTTTATTCAGACAGCATTACTTATCTTATAATGCTATTTGAGACTTATTTATTAAGAAAATATCTATAACGTATTTAACACTGGAACTACCAGACCCGTCATTTTGACTGAAACGCTTCATTTTCATCACATTATATTTTGGGGTTAAACAATCCTATGGTAGTTGAGACATGAATTTTACATATATATATTCTATAGTAAAGGGCGGCTCGGTGGTGCATATGATAAACGGTGCCAGTCCACACGGCCGGACCGGGTTCAAATCCCATCCGGACCGTCCCTCTGTAGCAAGGACTGACTATCCGGCTACGTGGTAAAATAAGTCTAGTAAGCCAGAAATGGCCAGCGTGACCTGTAAGGTCGTTAAGCCAAGAAGAAGAGAAGAAGAAGATTCTATAGTAAAATCTCCAATAAAAAATAAAATATACTCCAACTCTTCAAAATAGTTTAAAAAATAACCACGAACGAAAAACGCTTAAAACGCTTGATAGTTCTAGTGTTACTAGCTGTGGTGGAGATTTTGTTTTGTATCGTTTTAAATGCAACGTTTCATCTGGTAACTCTAATTAATTCGAATGCATTTAAAGGCTTAAAGTTTTTCTTCATTTTGTTAGCAATGAAAGGATCACACGGGATCTCACATGGGATCCATGCCGTATGCTGGAAGCGATCGTACAGAACGGCGACCCGCAAAATAATGAACTTCGATGCAGCGCTGGTGCATTATGGTGCGTTGCGTTTTCTTTACCCAGAACATGTGTGTAGTATGCATGCTGAACATGAAATAACATATAATCATAATTCACCATTGCGCCCATCATCATCTTCGTCATCATCGTCGCCGGCGTTGTGGGCCGCCCTTTTGGCCAACATTACGGAACATGTGGCAATGTACATGAGCAGCCCGAAAATGGGGGAAAGTTAAAAAAAACCTTTTTTGGCGGTGGATTAAGGAGGGAATTTCGCCGCCCAACGCACTCTCATACCCTTACCATGGTACCATTTAATTTTTGCAATGCATCATCGCAACCGGACAGCCTGGTGGCTAGAATGTGCGATGTCGGCAAATGGACACGATTTGGGAGGAGAGTGCGTTTTTTGTTGTTGTTACTGTTGCTGTTATTAATGCGAAATGCGGGGTGGGAGCCCCTACCGAGAAGTTACACGAATCAAGAGCAGGAAACATAACGATACGTTTAGCTCCTCCAAAAAAAAAAACCCCCGTTCAACATATACGGGAGGGTAATAATAATTACATGATGCAGAAAATTGGCAAGGAAAGAATGTGGAATGGCGAAAAAACAACGGGGTCAGAACTGATTGTGGCGGGAAATGGATTGTGTGCATGTGGATCCATCGTGCCATAGTGTACCATCGCGTCCATGACGTTTTTGAGGTGCATATAGTAGGTGCAGAATAAAAAAAAAGCTTTCGGTTCGGTTCACCCCAATCGTTCAACAAAGCGGAGCAAGAACAGTAAAGTTCTGGCTAGCATAAAGTTACCAGAGGAAAAAGTGAACCGTTTTTATGGCAATGCTGCGGGTGTTTAAGACATTTAGGACCTCATACGGTCCCGTTTTTTTCCCCATCCTTTTGGGTCCTGCTGATCACCGGCAAATTTGCAGCTCGGCGACCGTATTTCGCTTCGTTCTGCTTGGGGTTTTTGTTTTTTTTTGTAGCGAAATTTTTCAAAGTTTTTGCACAAATTTCTAAAGGCGTAAAGGTAAAGATTTGATCGAAGCGCATTATCGTTTCGAGGTAAGAACCGCCAAAAGATGAACCGAATGGGTATTTTTTTTTTTTGAAAACATTCTTCAGACACCCGGTTGTGTACTACTACCCGAAAGGAGCGGTTTTTTCATCTCGCGATTCCGTGTGTTGGTCGAAAGCCATAAATAATCTCTTTTCGGTGGTTGTTTTGCTTTGTTTTACTCGGTACGATTAACCGGACGCTTAACAGGAAAAGAATTTGGGGAAGTAAATGAGGAGAACGGAATTGCAGTTTTGTTGTGGCAGTGTGTGGGAGTTGTGCAGGCACAGGGGGATGTAATTGCAAGTATGGCCGTTTAATTTTATTTCGTTTCATTTTAATTTTCACCTTTACCCCATCAACGGTTTCGGTTGATAGAGCATCGTGCGGATAAGGATAAAAAGAAGCACCACCACCACAGTGTAATGCATCATAGCGAGATCAAAGGCATAAAAGCTGTTCACGATCGATCCGATTTCGATGGGTCAATTTGTGCAGTTTCGGGTTTTTTTGTTGTGGAACATCTTGTTTTTTTTTAATGGCAACAGGGAAAAAAGGTATACGTCAACGGTGACGAAAGGTGTTGGCCAAGAGTAGAATCAGCCGAAGAGTGCAGATGATCGAGCTGTGACTGGAAAGAGTTTTCGAATTTTTGGCAAACGACCTCAGAAATATTGGAAAGGTATCGTCCGAAAAGCATCGATCAAGCGCACACTCGCCGGATCGCGATCGCGAGTTTACTAGCCAGTTCGAAGGTCAGACCCGTTTTAAATTCCAACCTCCTTAATGCGTAGGTGATCGCAAATCACCATCTTCGATATGCGAGATCACAAGTTCCAAGATCGATTGGACGTGGAGCAGACTGGAAAGGATCGAACAAAACCAGGCAATGGACGAACCCATGCCACGAAGATCGTAATGATCCGGTAATTTACGTCGCAAAAAAAAAATACGAAGAATTGCTGTTTGCTGTTTCCTGTCCCGCAGCACCCTTTATCACGGTTGACGGGTGCATTTCCGTGACGTGATGTGATACATCCAGGTCGACGAAAAGCGTTACCAACGAAAAAAAAAAATCGGGGTTCGGCCGTGATGGAACGCGTACCGAATTTTATTGCACTTTCGAAGTGATAGCAAAAAAAAATCCCCAAAAATCACATCGTTACAGAGAAAGGAACCATAAAATGCATCATCCGTTGTCCGTTTGGCCACCAGATGGCAGATTGATCGTGCGCGAGAAGGGATTCACGTGGCTTTTCCTGCTTTCCGGACACTTCCAAACAGTTCGGGGGTGGCTTCATGTTGATTTTTTCTTTGCCTCCTGTTGCTTTGTTGCTGCAAGTAATGAGATTAAAATAAAACCATAATCCGATCCGGGACCTCCTTTCGTACCGTTCAACGTTACGACGCGCGGTAGGAAAACAATGCACGCCTGCGTTCCACATCGTAACGGCTAAGGGCAGGGCCTGGGCTAGTTGCAACCCGGCACTTCTGAATTTAATTTAAATTTATTTTTATTATTCATTTACCACATTTATCGCTTTCTGCTTCCGTCACGGAAGGGAATGTGTTTTTGGGATGCGGCATTCTTCAGTTACTTTCCTGTGCGGGGAATATTTAAACAGTCACGCGGTATCTCGCGCGAAAGGATTGATGATCACAATCAAAAACACAAAAAAGGAAGAGAAAAAAAACTATCGTTTAACGCAACATTTTGTCGAGGATGTGTTCAAAAGTTTATCTTTCTTGTACTGATGCGAGCATAAAACTTGAAGCCTTGCCGGTGTTG
This sequence comes from Anopheles parensis, assembly GCA_016254315.1. NCBI lineage: Eukaryota > Metazoa > Arthropoda > Insecta > Diptera > Culicidae > Anopheles > Anopheles parensis. The sequence goes on along the minus strand of CM028127.1, from coordinate 30,163,971 downwards.
TGTCCGGTTTTTTTGTCGATCCAGCGTAGACCGATTATCAACCGATATCGGAGAAGATTTCTCCCGTGCAACGACGAACCCGTGCATTCGATTGTGCTTTTATGTGGCAATTAAAAAGTGATCAAAAACGGTTGAAAGCAAAACAAAAAAAATGAGCGAAAAACATGGCACAACGCGCCACATTGCTGGGGTCAGTTTTGGGGATCGGTGCTTACTGTTGGTGCGATGTTTTGATGCTCCGTTGCTGTCCCTCCCGTTGTTTGTTGCTTTGTTTAGCACCGTGCGAGGGTGTGGAGTTCTTTTTTTTTTGCTTTGCCGAATGGCGCATCTCCCGTGACAGCCAGGGGACGATATCAATTTATTGGTGATTTTTTTATTGCCATTCATAAAAAAAAAACAAATACGGATCGATTCTTGCAGTGTGGCAAGAAAAGTTTAAGCTTTTAGCTTAAGGAAACAGATAAAAGTGAAGTTAAAACACATTTCGATTTTTCGGACATTTTAGTGTGACATTAAAACTGAGATGTTCGGAAACCAATGTCGGCAAGGTAGCGGTATTCGAATAATTTATAGATAATATTTCTCCAACTGTTTGCGATTATTTATTCATCTGCTTTGTGCAAGTTTGTTTTCTTAAGTAAGTAATTTACATTTTAGGATTTTTGTTTCGTTTTGATTTCTCTCAGTAAAACATTAACTAAAGCGTTAAAAACCGAACGTTTCACTTTGTTCTATTTACATCAGACTTGTGCAACAATTTACACACACATCTGCTACAATGTTACAATCATGGCGAACTTTAGTTTGGCAAGATCATCACGTTGTAATTTGCCTGCCAACATCGTTTATCCGGCACCGTATTGCTTGCGGATTGCATCGCATTAACGTTTTAACATCGATCGTGGTTACATTTAGTGGTGCACGCGATCGATGTATGCAGCTAGGAAAACGGAACGGAAAATTGGAAGAAAAATGCACATTCCATTGCGCTCGACAAGGTAATAGATAGAAAATGCCGCTGTCGCTAGACCGTACTGAAACTGCAACAAAAGGTTCTTCTGTTTTTTTTTTATCACGAAACAGTTTAAGCTGCTGTGATATGGTGACGTGTTTTGTGCGATCAATCTTTTTTGGGGCGAATGCATTAATAAGAAGGGCAAATGATAATACGTTGTTACGTTGCGCGCCAACCCGTTACTGTGGCTACCAGTATTACTATTCCGAAATCTTTAAGATCCGACGTAAAAGAGTTGATTATATGTGTGTCGGAATCGAAGTTTTTCGGCTTACCGGTTGTGTGTGCGTTGTTCTTCCTTTCCCTTCCTTACGTTCTTCTACCGGCAGGTTAGCCGCTTGGTTGGGCGTTGAAATCCATTGCCACCGTGCTGGCGACGGATCAGTCCCGAAGCATCATTATCATCCACGGCACGTCTTCCCGTGTGCCGCCCCGTTTATTCCTTCAACTCGACGCTTCACTACACCAAAAGCCTACCCTTTTCCCTGCATCCGAGTTCAAACGAAGGTTTTGCCCCTTTTTTGGACGGTTCGGAAATTATGCAAAACGGTTGCAAAACGAGCGTACCGTTGTTTTTCTCGCTGGATGCTGCCGGGATGGTTTTGCTGAAACTGTCACGAAACGAACCCGTTGCCGAGGAGGGAACACCAACAACAGAAAAAAATAACATGGATAGACTGACGTGTCGGTACGACGATGACGACGCCTCGCAACCATGTCGCCGAATGGACCACGACCTTTTGCCGTCTTGCTCTGTCTGGTGCGTACTTACAATGTCTACAAAAAGGGAATCTTCCCCGTTTTGGGGCGATTCATGGGATCGGATTGAGGATGCGGTTGGTGGAAGAAGAACCACAAGTCTGCACGATGTTATGCGGGTGATTGCAGCGGTTGGAAGGGTGCGCGTTGCCAGCTAGAATGGGCACGGGACATGGGACCCTCTGATTGCCCTTCGCTTCAGGTTTTCCGGTATCATTTGCGGGGGCTCATTCGTAAGTGCCATTTGCAGATATGTGATGCGGATTCAGATCATCATTACCGTCGGATGGAGACCGTCAAATAGGAGAAGGAAAGATGGTAGTAGAATACAGCAAAACAACAAAAAAAGAAGCAAAACTCCCCAGAAGGTCGTGCGGTCAATTCGTGTTATCTTCCGGGCGGCGGGAATTGCTTGTCTCTGGAGTGGGCCCTAATTTTTTGTTTACTGCAAACGTTGAGAATTCAGCCAGTCCTGCAGCCAGTCGGTTCGCCTGTGGGAAGTGGTCGGTTGTTGCAGTTCCAGATTTGTTGTAGCAGCGGCTTCCCTTCTAAAGCCGCATGTTGTGTGGTGTGTATTTGCGCCATCCTGTATACACGATTGTGGCAGATCGTTGACGTTTTGAGCTTTACGGGTACGGGTTCTGTATGGTTTGATGGTGGTGGAGTGTCCTGNCTGCAGCCAGTCGGTTCGCCTGTGGGAAGTGGTCGGTTGTTGCAGTTCCAGATTTGTTGCAGCAGCGGCTTCCCTTCTAAAGCCGCATGTTGTGTGGTGTGTATTTGCGCCATCCTGTATACACGATTGTGGCAGATCGTTGACGTTTTGAGCTTTACGGGTACGGGTTCTGTATGGTTTGATGGTGGTGGAGTGTCCTGGCCTGAAGCGGGCGTACACCGTAGGGAGAACCTGACGGCATCACTGACGAAAAGGATGCACTGCCTTGCGTTTGCTTGCCGTCAGATTACTGGACTGATGTTGCTGCTGCTGCTGCTGATGATGATGATGACCGGCTGCCACGGCCAAAGTCACGCATATCACGATCGAGCTATTAAATTCGATAGAGTGTATAATATTTTCCCCGGTTTCCCGCTTTGCGAGATGGTTTGCTGTTTCCCGTTCGTAATCTCGCTATCGCTATCGCCTTGGCCGTTGGTTGTGGACATACTCGGCATGCACGCAGAGCACCGCCTGTCAGCTGGGTCGGCAAATTTCGTGTACTGAGAGTTTGCATTGGGGGTACTGGGAGGTTTGTATTCGGAGCCCCTTGTTTTGAGGTGTACAAGATGGGCGATCGCTTGACCACAAAACCGTTGACCATCACATGAGGCCCGAGGTTCGATCGATGGGAGCGATGATCACTGTTGGCAAACATGCAGCGAATTCATAAAGATCGTTCGGTTTGGATGATGCCCGGAACTGGTAAAGGTGCAGGAAAGAAAAGTACCGAAAAGTACATTTACTGCATCGAAATGTAACGATCCAAACGCAGATTTTTGTGCTAAAGGTATAAAATAAACCAAAAATTCTAAAAATCCTTGAAAGTCCCACAGATTTAATGGCTTTATAATTTATTTATTTTTTACAATTATACCACCTTCATGCAAACGTAAAAAAACATATTTTAACAGATTACTTATGGTACTTATCGCACGTTTTAAAACAAGCGAAATAAAGCGATCGCAAAGAAAAGCGCCGCGAGCGCTAATGCCCTCCAGGGGCTTTCATGAAAATTCATACGAAAAGAACGTGATTCTTTAGGTCGCAGTGCGGAATACTCGAAGATTGGAATGTAAAGGACTCATTTCGTTTTTTCCGCAAAAAATACACTGAATTAGTGTAACGAGAAATGTTTAGAACAAACCGTGGGAACGAAAAGAATTAAGAATTTTGAAAACAGATTGGTAAGTTATTTTTTAATAATTCAATTTCCACTTTTGCTGTACATGGACGATCGGTACAAAAAGTTCAAAAGGGTATCACGAATGTATGACTCACGACAATAATTCCATCTGAGAATCTGTGCTCGTTCATCTTAGCCTTACCGTGCGTAGATAAATAATCATAAACCCGGCAACCACCAAATCATGTGCGGTAAATGCCCGGTAAAAGGAATTTAATTTTATTGATTTAATTATAGCTTAGACAAGCGAGAACTTGTGTGCTACGAGACGGGCTGGAATGGACCAATGTATGCGAAAATGTTTAATTTGTGTGTTTTTTTTTCTCTTGTTTTTTTTTGGTGCTTCAACAACACTTTCGCAGGCTGTTTATTGTGCGTTGAGTTGTAAGGATCGTAAACTAATAAAAACACAAATATGTTTTTTCTTTCTTTCTTTGGGGGTTTTTCTATCATACGGTAGCAACAAGTTGAGAAAACAATATTAGTCAAATAGGCAGAAGCAAAAGGGTTTCCAGCAACGAACGAGTCATCGTACCGGATATCATAATCGCTGGATTGCTAGTCAAGGGAGTTTTTTTTTTTGGGAAGCAAATGAACCACCGTACGAGACGTGTAGATGGATGTGGCAACTTCCATGCCCAGCCTAGCCCCCACACGGGAATGGTGTATCGATGGCACGGTCCTAATGGTTGATTAAATTATTATGATTATTGTGATAATCCGTTTCCCGCACTAATACTGGAAGCGTTTAGTCGAAACTATCAACCCGTACACACCGTAGTGTTTCATCGCATCTTTTGCTTGTCGGTTTTTTTGGTTTTTAGTTGGGAACAAAGATTCTTTCGTCACATTCCTAGAGCAGCGGGCGGTTTTTACTTTCGAGCGATATTACCGCATTGACTTTAGCTGGATTAAAGGCGAAGAGGGTGGGTGGCATTCCACCCAAAGAGTGAACAGAGAAGATTGGAGAATCAAAAAAAAAACAAAACAAAAAAAGAATTTGCCCTGTCACGGACGATCATCAATCGATCGAAACGATCGATCGGTTGTAACAGATCGAACGAACATTAGTGGTCGTCGGTAGGGATAAGAAAATTAAGAACAAATGGATGCGATAGCGATAGCGAAACGGTGGAAGTTAATTTTACGTGATCCAAGGCGACAAGCCACAAGATTAGCTTCTGCTTCTTTTGACACACAGACACACACACACATAGAAGAGCGCACGCGTGGACGAAATAAAAAGTAAAGCAAAGCGACGCAAAGTTCCGATCGCGATACAAAAACGCAGTGAAATGATGGCGCGAAACGAAACGATTTGTTTATGACGCAATCGAAACTCGCACGGTTTTAAAGCAAAAAGCGAGAACCGCTTTGCTTTTGGGTAGGCTGGCTGGAGAACTGGTGGAGAAACAAAAAGGCAGCGAACGAAGGTGGGAAAAGGATTACCTTGCGCAGGGGATTAAAGTCAACGGTTTGAAGAACCCGGTCTGGGATGCTGGTCTGCCAGTGCCAGTGTCAAAGGCCTCGAAAACGTTTTATTTTCGTTCGCTGTGAAAAGTCGTCTGAAAGTGACAGTGGTATAGCTTTGTGCGGGGAAGAAGAGTGGAAACATTTGTAATGGGGGAGAGGGGTTTTTTTTTCTCTGTCTGGAATGCGTGAAGTCCCACACGAAAATGGAAGGAAACCTTTCGGGATGGAAGTTAAATATAAATATATAATCATACGCAAAGAATTCTTACAGCAAATTAGCAACTCAATTAAAAAATTCTACTCTAAACATCAAGTCTAATTTGAGAAATATTTTCTAATTTTCACAGTTTCGGACATTGTCCTGCACTCGGTTTTAAGTATGTGGGAATGATTGTGCTGCTGGGGTAAAATAAGAAAATAGTTCCCAAGTGTAAATCATTACAAGCAAATAAGATACGATCAGTAACAACACCGATATCGATCTCTGCACTGCCTGCACAGGTTTTTTGTTTTGTTGCGCCAGCATCGGAATGTCCATCGGGATGATGTAATGCGAGCGTGCGTTATGTGTGTGCGAGGTTCGCTCTTAGTGCATCTGTCACACACTGCCGTACAGATCGATCAGTCGAATGCTCCATGCAAGCCGCGGCTATTGCATCGCTTCGCCTCAACCGTTTGCAACGGTAGTCGCGCGATCTTATGCTACAATTAATTACGTTTAAATTAAGCAACGAATAAATTAATTGACGACCGATTCATCATCACACTGGTGATGGGAGACACACGACGCGTGGCAAACGACAGCACAAGCTGATGGTAACGGACCCGGCTGTACGGGAAAAGTCAGAAAAACCCTCACTGCCAGAAATGGGAAAATGAAGCCTGCTTCACCAACGCGACGCGCCCTTGGCATCTCGTTTCTTGCCATGTTTCTGTCGTTGCGTTCCTTTTGCCGCTTCTGCCTTGGTGCGGTAGCGTTGAAAGGCGGAAAACATGTGTCAAACGACAATGGTCAATGGTAGCGGTTTTGCGCGATCGTGCTATGAACGGGTGAACCAACAGTCCAACATGATTTAGTTTATCGTTCGCCCGGAATCTCGACACTTGGCTGCAAAACCATCGCAGCCATGCCGTGGCGTTGCATCTTCAAGAGGAACCACTTGAATGTTTGCTTCTTCTTTTTTCGCTCACCAACCGTTCGATTAAGATTTGTTTCCTTGTTTCCTGTATGTTCCTGTACAAAACACCTTTCAGCAGAGGAGGGGGCGAACTCAAAAAAACAACATCTTCTAAACAGATACATCATTTCACGTACGTCCGCGTGCGTGGACTTAGGGGACCGTTTCCATGGTACGACGCTTGCGATTGATATAATTTATGGAGTTTATTTGAACAAGGCAGAAAAATGTCAGAAATGTTGTTGATCTGCTCCATTCATGGTAGCGGAGCGATCGATCAAACGGTTGCACATGAATGCAGAAACAACGAGCGCTTTACGCGACGCGTAAATTATAACGATGTTGCTCGATATGTGGATACAGCAAAATCGAAAGACTTGACCAACAAGTGACGAACCCCTCCCGATCATACATCGCGTAAGCGGTACAGATAAATTACCACGTTAGTCGTTGCGAAGGATCATTGGGCTGGGAAGGGGGTAGGAAGGGGTGTGGGGGGGGGGGGTGATGAAGGGCTAGAAATGGTACTGAGATATTGCTTCTCATTTTCGTTTTTTTCCACATAAGAAGAAGTAGAAGAACACTAATGAGGAATAAGCAACAGCAGGGGGAAAAGGGTTTTCTCAGAAGACGCCCAGTGATGATCGGGGTGATGATGGGTGTAAAACAAATCAACATTCGTCACTTGTAAACCTCTCGAGTCTCATCGGCTGGATGGTTCTATCTTAATCATCCAGGAATTAAGATCCTCTTCAAACAAAACAAATGGGCACGTGTTATCGCCAGGTATGTTTATGTTGCGCATACCATATGTATGTACGCGTAGAGATGAAAATGGAAGCAAATCTAAATAAATTTACCACCATAACTAGTGTGTAATTTGGCGCGTTTGGGTCCGTTTGGAAATATCGACCTCGTGTTTCTTTGCTCCAGCAGAGCGCTCTTTTAGAGCGTTATTGTCAAGCAGCGGATCGTTCTCGATCCGATCGATCGTGAAGGCTCCGGTTTTTATGTTGTCTTGCAGCCCGAGATTTATCAGTATGCCTTTTGGATCGCACCTGGCGCGCAAGTGGTGAAAACATCTCCACCACAAAAACAAGCAAACTGGTCAAAAGCTGAAGGCCACAGGAGAAATATTCGAAGCGCGAACCCGCGAACGAAGAAGAGTCCGCTCGGCAGGGAAGAAGTAGCAGTGAAGAACCAAAATCTAATCTCATCAGAATTGGATGAGCAAGCACAAAAAAACAGTGGAAACGAAGTAAAAGAGCTCCACCAAAAAAAACGGGAATGGAAATTGTGGAGGCTGTGTGTTGAGATTGTTTTCGGGTTTTGTTGTTCATTTCGATTTTCTAGTAGCCCTGGCAGAATTCGAAGATAGGGAGAGAATTCGTTTCTTTTTTTTTGGTTTGGATTTCGTAGCAGGTCGCTTTCTTTCTTACAGAATAAACGCTACAGACGATCGGTGAACGATCCACGGATTAAGAAGGGTACACCAAGGGCTAGGTGTGGAAGGATCGGATTTAATCTTTTGTTTTACCCATTGAGGCTCTCTCTCTCTCTTTTGCTCTCTCGCTCATTCTCTTTCCCTAATGTTGCAGGTTTCTTTCTTAGCAGGTTCGTTCTACCTACGGGATTTCTTTTCAATCTTTTATGCTGTACCGGTGTTGACATGAAATGCGACAGATCGACTGACGTAGATATAGCTCGTATTGCTTTTGTTATGCTGTGCCTCTATCTTGGGTTAGGATTTGTTGTTCTTTTTTTTTGCTGTTGCTATTCGATCTCGAGTCTGTTGAATTCGGTAACAGGTGAATGCTGGTTGTTAACGAACTAAATATACTAACGGGCAATTGTATGTTTGTATTTTTTACGCGAGCTAAAGAACACAATTGTTCCATTTTGTGCAGCGCAGAGTTCGTGTAATAATTTTGCCCATATAATGCTTTTCTTTCAGCTATTTTATTCTAGCCCATTATCTGGTACTTTTGAGCGTTCTAGTGCGAATCAGTTTTTTTTGTTTTCGATGGTCCATGTACCTGTCGCTTGCCTGGTGCTTATGTTGACAGCATAACGCGATGCTCTTGAAAATCTCTCTTACGCTCGTCTGCTCAACACGACTAATCAACCGTTTTCTCGAGCGAATACTACGGTCGGTACGATGTATGTTACGTCGGTCGTGCATCACCAATCGGCCGCAAGAGAATTGAGAGCAAGCATCTGTTTTTTCTTCTCTCGTGTCGCGCAACAGCATCGCAGCATCGGTTGGTGCGAGATAATGGCGAAGCATAAGTCGCTCGTCTACAAGCCCGATGAGAGCCTGTGCCGGCTGTTCGCCGTACTCCGGCGAGCCAGCCGAGATGACGGAGAGATCAAAATGGAACGAAACAAAAACTCCATGTAATCGGATACATCCATAGGCGGACAGGCCGGAACGTGCGACCTGTGTACCGCGACGTCGTCATCGTCAATCGGTGTGACCGGTGTGCGTCGGGCAGATCAGTTGAAAAGAAGCCCAACCCGAAGTCAGTTTGTAGCAAAGCGCTGTTGCGGGTGGATTGGCGTACGGATCGGTATCCGGCTGGCGTGTTTTTAGCGCTCATCGCGAAAACAAAAAAAAAACACACACACCCATTGCATTTCGAACGTGTTCCGGTAGTGCTGGTGCATATCGTGTCCGTGTTTTAACTCTTAGCTGTGTTTTGATCGGTGCGATCAGTTTATTTGCTATCGAGTTCGTATCTTATCCGGCGTTTAAGTCTTTAGGAAAAAAACAGGATGTTTTAACGTTGTATAAATTAACAAGAAAATCGAACATTCAGAGACTGTTTGTATGAGATCGAAAGTGTGTGTGTGTGTGTGTACAAGGAAAAAATGGCAAAGAAATTGTTTGAATAATTTCCATAAACCGAACCAGGGAAGAAACAGACACATTAATTTTCAAATACATCCCCCACCGGTTCGTATCGTTTTGGTGCACGAATGTAAAAAAAAGGGATACCACAAATTCTTTCCCCTCGGCACGAGTGTGGCTCTTTTGTGCCAAACAAAAATACGCGGGCAACCGAGCATTCTTAGAAGACCTTGACGCTCAGAAAGGCTCGAGGCTAGGAAGCCTTACGTCGAAGTCGCCTCCGAAAAGGAATTTCTGCCCGGTTCGAGGATCGCAGCCGGGCCATATCTCGTCGCCAATTGGTTCGTACCCGCTTACCGAAAGGCACTGATTTTTGACGGCGGGATGTGCTAGCACCGTCCCCATCGTCCATTCGTCGTCGTCATTCAGCGGGTTGCGGTTAGCGGCGAACAAAAAAAAAAAACAAAACACTACCACATTAGAAGGAATAGAATAGGCGGCCATCCGGACCCAGCCGTCGGTCGTCGCCGCGTACCCAAGTCACCCGGCCGGTGCCGATGGAAACCGAAAGGTGGCACTGGGTGTGGAAGAACATTCTTCATCTTTAAACGAGCGGTTCTCGGGCCCGTTTGAGTCGTTCGTCGAATTGGTCAAGCTTTGGTGTGTGCGCGCGCGCTCGCGCACACTCAAAAATCCAATCGGATCAATCGGATTGATTGAGAGCATAATGGAGGAGTGAAAATTAAAAGTCTCCCAAACCCATCCGAAGTAAGTGGGATATAGAAAATAGAACAGAAAGAACCACAAAAAAAACAATAGAAAGCCAAGAGTCGTCCAACACAGCTGGGCTTGGAAAATAAAACCAATCAGTGCACTGCGAAAAGAAGCGTAAAATCCGTGAAATTGAAAATTAAACCCAAAACCCCCCCTTTGATCCTGATGTGATCGTTATCGAGCGTTCTCAAAATCCTGAACCGGAGCACAGCTGCGAAAAAAAAAACAATCAGGCCGGGGAATCGCCTTTACGAACAATTCATTGGAATGCATTTTGGGGTGTACGAAAGTGCAAAAAAGCAACAACCTAAACTACGCCCGGAAAATGACAAAGTGTCGCGCGCGCAGAAACGAATGCTCGGAATGAATGAAATCGTACGAGCGGATGCCTAAGGGCGCACTCGAGCTGAATAGTGCCGACGACATGGTTGAAATTGTTCGTCCGAATTGGTTTTTTCATCTGCACTGACCTGCGATTGTTGCATCGTTCCTTTTGACGTTTTATACATACTTTGTGGCTGATTGCATTGGACAGGTGAAGAAGATATTACCAGTGCTGTCCATGTTCACAGTGATGGTGGCAAAGATGTGTCGTGATCGATAATTGAAGTATGTCGTTAGCAGTCAGTTGTTGTTTTTTTAGTGTGATGTAGCTGTAACTGTTCAGAGTGAAGCGGAGTGAACGGAAGGGAAACAATTTTTTTGAAATTTTTTATCTACACCATCTGTTTTGAAGGACGGCCGGTATTTTGGTTTTGTTTTGGTGTTTTTTTTCATCCCCCGCAAGGATTCATACTCTGGTAAGGAAGTAGTACTTGAAATAAAAGATAAAAATATTTTTGCTCATTCCTTACATATAGGTTTAGTGCTACGATTAAGTTTAAAGTCTTTAAATGGAACTAATGAGTCAATTAAAAATAAACAAAAACAGAACGGTTGAATGCTGCTAGTTTGTGAGATTAGCTAATAAATTATCTTGTCACATTTAATTCGAATCGTTTATCGCAACAAAACCATTGAAACAGATAAATCAAACCCACGCTTTTGGGATTGTTGCCCTACCCGCTAACAAGCTACGATGAAAACAATGTGCAAACAAACAAAAATTCCATTTCATAAAAGCCATTGCAAAGCCAACCTGTGGTTATTTATTTTTTTTAAATCAAACCTTGCGCTTGTTACGCTTTGTTAAGCCTTGTCGATAGATACACATTTTTGCACCCATTTCTTGTTATGGATAATAAGAGCAAAAGAATATTTTTTGGCAAAAAAACCCATAAATAAAAATCTAACGGTGGTTAATAAGCTCTAACAATGGTGTTCAGAATATGCTAGCCGCAATGTTGAAGTAGTGAAGAAATTAATGGAAATGAGACTCGTCTAGATGCTGTCAGCAGAACGTTAAACAAGACATTTGGTCTATTAGGGCGAGGGTGGCAAAATTAAAACGGGCAAAAATACACAACATCACCGACCACCGGTTGCGCAAACCCAAACCCACATTCGCTGGTGAAAATGGAGATTTACGGAATAAAAAGTGAATTGACTTAACGTTTGTTGCCGAATGTTGAAATGAAAGGCTCTGGGGATGAGGTTCCAGCAAACGGATCGTTTCATTTTTCATGAGGAATGACCAAACCATGGATCGCGGTGGCAGTGAACCGAAGCAGAAACCATACACTCCCCCTTTTCGTAAAAGCCTCTTTTTGGTTGGAGCATTTTCCGGACGGACGACTGCGTCAACGTGCAAATGTGTGGCTAACTGGTATCGGAGAAAGAGGACTCTTCATTGTGAAGAAAGAAGCTATTTTTTTACTGCTACTGTAATAATCTTAAAACCCAGATTGCGAGAACTCGCACGATGGGAAAGGAAGGATGATTGTGTAATGTCTGCTCTGGCAAGAGATAGAACTGGGTAGAGAACTAAATAGCGTATCGATGCTGAAGCTATGGGTGGGTCAATCTTATCTATCGTAGGAGAAACGTAGAAAAGATCGCTATCGGTTGATTTATTGGTAATTTATTAAATTCTTCAATACTTGACTGATCAAAGATGGGTGAAAAATGAAGATCGCCGATCGTTCCCGTCTCAAACCAATTGAATTGAAGACTTTTACTTGACTGATCAAAGAAGAGTTAAAAATGGAAACCGCCGATCGTTCCTGTCTCAAACCAATTGAATTGAAGACTTTATTAAAATATACTTTTCTTTTGGAAACATCACTTTTAAAAAATAATATACCTTACTGAATGAAGGGAAATTTAATTTCCTTCTTAAACTTTAACTTTTACTTTTGTTTTCATTACCATCTGTGCGCTTAAATGAGTTAAAGACGCTAAGTATAATCATTCCAAAGCGGCAATTAACGGCGGAGTAGAGAAAACTGCCACCTAAAGCTTTTCATTTGACATTACGTAGCATTCATTGCAGGTAACATTTTCACACCAACGTTCAACGTTCAACCGATATGCAAGCAGTTTGAGTGTTTGCTCAGCAGCATTAACATTAAATCAACGCTCCCCGTTCAACGCAGTGTGACAACTCTTTCACAAATTAGCTTTGCGGTTAATTAGGCTCCACCAAGTGGTCAAAACACCTGGAATTAACGACGAATTGTCAAACGCCGGCGAAAGGGAAACTTGTTTTTTGGGGGGCAATGTGAAAAAGAACCAAATTGTACAGCCACAAAAACACAAAATTTACAAAGCAAAGCACGTTTTGGGGCCAGTTTTCCCACTGGCAGATGAGACTAGTGGGCCTTCAGTGTTGCTTTCGCTTTTATTTACAAATCATTCACTCTGCTGGGTTCTGCATCTGCAAAAAGGCCCGAGAGTTCGAACGATGTTTTGCATGGTCGGGCGGTAGATGAGGAATGGAACACGGTGTCTGTGTGTCCATTAGTGGTCGGCCAAAATAAAAAAAAGCGAAGAAGATGAAAATGCGCGCGATCATCGAAAGCATGGTCAGAATTCGACGCACCGACGCCTTCCGACAGACTCAAAACGCCCAAAAAGCGTAATCGAAAGAACGAGAATGGAACGAAAGGTACGAAAGATCGTTCCGGACGATATACGGACGATGTACGAGAAATGTGGCGCGTTCCGCCTTTCTGACATGGAAGAAAGGGAAGAAATATTTTAAAGCGGCACGCGAATTTCACATATTTCTTCGGTTGTGTCTGGATACGTAACCGGGGCTGGGCGTAACCGGGCCTCCCCCCACCCGGGGTTGGAGGAAGATTCCTGGACTCACCCGTTCGAGTTGGTGGAGCTCCGAGCGGAAAACGGAATGCATCGGAATGGTTGAGGGTGTAAACTGTTTAGGTTTCGCCAAAGCCCACGGCCGGCCAGTCGACGAGTGTCGCTAATCTGCGCATCTTCTGTGCCCGGGGCCGCGAACTTTGCGCGATATGCGTTTTGTGAGCGGGTGTTTTAGGTGAATTTATTTCATTTTGTGGTGTCCTCGCGCCCGCGCGCGCCTTTTATTTTACTGGATTATCTAATTTCCTTGTTGCGAATAGCCGCCGGGATGTTTGTTGGAAGGTGGTTTATTTGTGGTGCGCTGGTTTTAGGTTGCTCTTTACGCCACATCGTTCGTGGCGGTCAAGCAAGGAGCAACACTAACGTGTCGTCTTCGGTGTACAGTTTTACAAAGCTGCGAAAAAGGTTTCGCCAATGTTCGACGGTGCGATAAACACGGAACATGGTGCGATTCGCTGCCTTGTAGGTTAAGTTGTGTGATGCAATGCGGTTTGGTGTTTTCTTTGCTTCATTTTTTTTGGTAAGGTTTTGCTTGTGATGAAATAATATATTGAGGTGCTTTATACCAGGTGATAGCAGTTGGAAACACAATGTTTTATCGCGCTAGTGTTGTATCAATGAAATAAAATTTCTTTAAAGCGAGATATACATTAATCGCGTTCGAAAAAAGCGATTTTTTGTATCTTGGAGGTTTCAGGGATTAATAAAATAATGGATTATTCCATGAAATTACAACCCAAATTCCAACCTAAAATTTCAATAGAATAAAATTTAAAATTTTAAATAAAATTAGCAATAAAACCCAGAATTTCTCGAAAAACTGTTAATAGATTGTCTTAACATGAAAGGTTCTCCAAAGCGCCTAATTATAACCTTAAACTAAGAACTAGTTTAAAGCATCTTATTGCATAACATGTTTAACATTTTCTTCTTCTTGTATTGCACTACAACCTCTAGAGTTCTTGGGGTCTGCCACTTAAAGCTTTTCTTGATTTCGTCTATGCGGAGCAAGATAGTGATTTTCTGCAAACGAAGATACAGTCCGGATGGGATTTGAAACCTGGTCGTATCGTGTAAAACAGACGCCTACGCTACTCCATACTAGTGTTGGGCAATGGGATCCGGATCGGATTCTGGGATTCGACCCTTCCTCGGATCAATCCGGATTCAATCCCATATCTTGGATTGCCTGGATTCCGAGTCCGGATTGGGATCCAAAACAAGAATCCGGATCCGGATCCTTCAGGATTCGGATCTCTCAGGATTGGGATCCTTTAGGATTGTGATCCTTCAGGGATTGGGATCCAAAACAAAAGTCCAGATCCCAGATTCGGATCTGTCAAGATTGGAGTCCGGGATTGGTATTTTATTTAAATACATTTTGCATTATATTTGCTAGTTTCCTTATTCCTTCTAATTCTGTCTAATTCGCCTCATTAAATGTTTGCCGAATTAACGATTTCATTCGTCTACGATTTTTTTCCATTTGACCCTAGACAATGTTGTCGAAGCTAGTTGGTCGAACAATTGTCGCCCCCCCCCCCCTCCCCCCTCACGATACATGTTTTTAACAGGGATTCGGATCGGATTCGGAGGATCGATCCCAAGTTGAATCCGGATCGGTCGGATCGAATCCCACTTGAGAGCGATTTTTCACATCACTACTCCATACACCAACGAGCTAACCGTTTTTCTAAGCTTTAGATTCTGATCATATTTAACTAGTAGGGTCCTATTGGGGCTCCAAGTTTTTTTTTCGGGTTTTTATTATTTTTTTAACATATTCTTAAATATGTATAAATATATTATATGAGGTAGTTTGGCATTTAAAGAAGTCTAAAAATATTACTTTTTTTATACGTGCAGAACGGCCTGACCGTATTGATAAAAAATGTTTTTATTCGATATAAAAAGGATATCCAATCGTTTCTCAAAATGCACAAAAAACCTAATCGTCTACATTGTACACTGTGCCAATACCGCAACAATCCATTTCTGGCTAAATAGCATCGAACAAATTGTACATGGTCATGTCACCATTCCGATACGATACGATGGTACCGACCATGGTGTAATTATGCGTGAAACCCTACGCCTCTCAACATCGACTCGATGTCGAGTGAAGAGCAAACCATCATTAGAACAAACGCATCCAACATTCAAACAACCCTTTTCTACCATTCGCTTCCATTAGTTTCTTGTGACCAATGAATCTTAATTTCCTTTTGCGGTTGTGATCATCAACCCGCGTGCAATTGAGCGCGAAAATCTTCCATCTTTCCTTGCGTCCAGAATGACCGCAAGCGGGATGGGACGCACGTGAACGCCGCAAAACATTACACACTCGGCAGACAGCACGGCAGCGAATGGACACACACATATAGTGTGTGTGTGACAAGCAAGAAAAGCGAACTAAGTACAGCAAAAAAAACGGTGATATTAAAAACGCGCAACATAACCCCCATATCGGGAACCGGTTGCCAATCTGTTCGTTGAATGGTTTGTAGCGGACGTATTCTTGAGGGTTTTTTTTGTTTCGATCCTATGACTACGAAAACCGCGTGATAACATTCCACCCTACACGATCGGAACCGCGTGCACTATCGGTTGTGTTAATGGGCGGAATTAATTCTCGAGCTTGTCTCGTATCCCCCCGGCCCGGCACAACGGGAGCAAAAGCACCCGCGTGGATGAGCGATATTTGGTTCAAAAGGGAAAAAAGTCTAGTCGGGAGATAGCTTTCTGGTTCAGGAGATGAAGGTTGATCTGTAGGTATTTTTTAATCTTTTTTTTTCCTCCAGAAGCTCCAACCGAGTTCGTAACGCCTCAAAACACACGCCGAGCTCGGGTTTCATAATGTTCGATTTTCCATAAATTAACATGCACATTAGATACGGCTTTTTATGATTGGTCGGTCTCGTTGTCGGTGCGATTTATTGTGCTAGGCGGCCTCCACCCGTGCGGTGTTTGCACACGTCCCTTCGTGTGTAGTTTCTCACCGCTTCACCGTTTGTGTTGCTTTTCACCGCTCCGTACCGTAAAGTATCTGTGCGGAATCGAGGATGAAAGTAGATGGTTTACTGCAATCCTGTTACTGCTGCCGTTTAGCCGTTCCCTCTACGGTTAAGGCACCTCTGAACTTTACACAGCATCTGCCGACAACCTGCCTTACCTGGTGGTGGCCGCTTTGTTGTGGAATGTTAAGGGAGATTTTTCTTTATAGCATCCGTCGGCAAACGGAAATGGTGCTGTAAGGAAACAAAGCGATCTGGGAAAAAGGTTTTCTCAGGAGGAAAAACTGTTTCCCTTAGTGTTAACACTTCTCGTCAGATGCAGCTGTTTTAGCGGAGAAGGTCGCGAAAAGTTTGCTGTTGTACGATCCCATCCTACCGTCCGTCTTCGAAGAATGTTTTATGTGGTATAATCGTGTGGAAGTTTTAGAGTCGAAAAAATGCATTCCGTGTGTGGAGTTGTGCTGTAGTTGCTTCTGGCGCGGGTATTAATGCTTTACAGTTCTTCTTCATGTCGGTCTGATGACCTACCTAGGTCATAATATATCCACAAGAATAATGGAATTCTTCTCATTTTGACATTACAACCTCAATCACGTCTATCTTTGCCTATTCTGGCATTCCTTGACTTTTTGAAGGTTGAAAAGCCAGAACACTCTCGCTATTGGGGAATGGTTAGAATTGGATTTGAGTACAAGATTTTATATTATTTATAAGAAATACCTATCTTTCCAAAATCATAGATCAAAAAGTAAGATATATATATATTTTTAACGGCTAATTTGAAACTCAGTACCATTTGTATCCAGTTTTCCTGAAGTCTCAATTAAATGATGCCTAATGAACCAACCGGGTATCGAGTAATTGCAAACGAGAATGCTGAGGAATTGTTTCTACACCGGTAACAAATTGTTTGCAGCCTGCATGTGAAACTGTGTCGACCTTTAATAGTACGTGCCGTATCAAATTGAGCGATAATGAGACGTTGGAGCAAGACAATTAATGTTGCCCGACCGATTGCGAAAGCTGTTCCACACTTGTCCACAAACGTACACCGCACTCAGCGAATGTTAATCGAAGCGATCCAGCTTGGAAAATGGGGGGGATACATGGCACTAAGGGGAGAACTTTGGGGTTGGAGACTTCCCATCGTCTAGACTATACATATCGGGTGAGCAAATGGAGTGCAAGACACTTTTGACGAGCTTAACCAGTCGGTGCACTATCCTACCGCAGCAGATGTTCTTTCCTGTGCTGGAGAACTCTCATGTATTTGCGTGTGAGGGAGAGAAAGAGAGAGAGAGTGAGGAGATGGACGCCCTGCAATCTGATGGACACATTAATGAGTGTATGTTCCATCCGCTCGTGTAGTGGAAGATTGCAAAGTGAAGATGTCTACGATGTGGTACGACAGGTGAAAATCATGTCCCGCTCGGGCTGCATCAATTTGCATCCATTGGCCCTAAGTACACCGGTGTGTGGATGTGTGTTGTACCGCAGTGCAAGATCTCTGATACCGATACCGGTACCCCATAAGCCACCCTTGCAGGGAAGGTGATGCAAAAACGTGATTGTCCGCCCGTCGGCTCGCCTTGTGTGCCGGATGATATTAAATTCAAATTTAGCAAGTTCATTGGATTGGCAAACATCACAACGGCACAACGGATGTTTTTCGGAGGTGCACCGAAGTACCAGGGAAACACATGGGAGCGTCAGGAGATGGAAATTCTTCTACCACATGGCTACCTGTCGGTGCCACGAACCCCGAAGACCCGTTAATGTTGGCTTTCCTTTCCGTGTTGCTTCTTTACCGATTCGTTCAGGCTTGATAATGGAATTCAATTAAACACTATTGGTAAATGCTGCATCAAAATACGTACATACGTACGTAGGCATTGCCATCTACCAATCGAATGAAGTGGCACGGTGGTGGTGTGGTGCAGGATGGCTTGACTGACCGACTGGATGACCATCTCCTGGACCTGGAGAAGGTACACGACCTTTGACACCGATCGGAGTTTCCAGCCAAAAGAGCACCAGACGATGATCCTGCCAAACCTGGCTTCATCTTCCCGTAGACCGCGTGTGCCTTATTTTTATTACCAGAAGTTGGAAAGGTGATGCTTGGGAGGAACTCTCGCACTCGAACGGTTGGTGCTCTGGCTGTCCAGTTGTGCGTTAGGCAGATGGAATTATCGACCCCCGAGGGCTATCGCAACCTTAGTCGATGGCGGAAGCATACTAGAATGGATGAAGTTTTCAGGTTAATTAGTTATTGTACTATTTATGCATAATTGAACATCGACACGCACCAAATAGAAGATTATGGCGACGATAATGACGATGCTAAAGGTACGCTGCTTTGCAATTTTCCGAAGCAATCGAGCAAAAAAAAGAACTGAGGAAAAACCGTAACTTAGTAAGAAATGAAATGAAAATTCCTCGAACTGAACCATCCAACGCGACAAGAAAGGGTTTCATCTAAAGTGGGAGAAGAAAAAAAAAACACAACGAAAACTGTATCCCATCGGTCGGTGGGAAAGGTCAGCTTTTGTCTCTCGACATCTTGCGTACGAGCGGTTATTGTTTTGTGTTGGTTGGTTTACCACTTTCGGGCAAATGGGTGGAAAATGAAAGCTATGCGAACAATTGCACTTGTTTTTTTTTTTTGCTGAGTATCTGGTTGCAAACTATGTCCCCGACACATGCCATCCCGTCTAACAGCTATCGACACGATCCCAAATTGGAACATGGGAACCGAGTTTTGAAGGTGTAAAAGAGGAATGCAATTATGATACCAGACGATAAGGTGCTATACTTATCAACACTTTATATTTATGAGAATAATTTTATTTCTATTGAAACAAATTATGAGAATACTTGAGAGTTCATAATGTTAATGATTATGTTTGCGGTAAGATGTTTGACATGTTTTCGCATTAATTAAACTAATGGTTCGACCGTGACTTAGTGATGTCTTTCTTCGATCGCTGTTGATCTTCACTTTCAATATATCAGTGCTCTTATCATGGCTTCAGAAAGATTGACCCAAGATACTTCAGTACATATCAGTCCATGAAACTGAACGCATGAATAGCCTGGCACGTGTTAGCCATTGCCAGGCCATTGCCTACCATAGCGTCATGCAGTAATGTGCATTCCCTTTCGATGGATATCTCCAACAAGGTTATTCGCTCATGAACGAGAAATGTAAACCAGCTCTCCGGACATAGAAAATAACCCCGCCGTATCATGTGGTGCGATAATGAGCGATCACAACTTCAACTACGGTTGAGTGATCATGTTCCACCGGTAATGGACACTGATTGGGTAGGAAGCAAGGATGGATGGATGGCTTCCATATCAGCCACTAACGCATATGCGTATGACAACTTTCTAAATGTAAGAGGGAACTGTGTTGAATGAAGGTTATTAAGGTGTATAATCGTGCGCATAATTACTACCATTTTGGAAGGCGGTGGGCAAAGAGAGACACGTGAAGCTGTTCGCACTCGGCTCATCCTCAATGCGATGGCAAAACGCTGGAGTTGCTGGAAGCTTAAAACATCTTACCAACATTATCCGCACGATCGGCGTGAATCCTGCACTTTACTGTCACGCTTTTCCACTCACTGGTGTGCGATATTTGAGCGGAGTTTTGCTTATCATCTCAACTTCTGTGTTCGGAAAAAGACATCTCCGGGCCAGGATCGCTGCATTCCGTTCAAGCGATCGAGAACGATCGATTGACATTGGTACAATCGAATGTTTCATCATTGAGCGGTGTGAATTACGGTATACGGTATTTTTGTTTTGTTTTGCACACCCCTTTTTGCCGTAATGTACCACCACCGAACGAAAGTTATCGAAAGAATGGAGCTTTCGATCTTCGATTCCAACGGATCGCTGCACTTGCGGGCATTAACTTGCGACAAGTTATGGTGCATGTGCACCGATACCGGTTCGGGCGAGACCGCAATGGGGCTGCAGCAACTATTTGAAAAACTCTTCGATTATTATCTTAATGAAAAGGGCACCCGAAAGGGGAGACTCGCTGGAGTTTGATTATTTTGTTTGCTAAACGACGATCGGTTTGAACATTTTCGGTTTCCTTTTCCTACTCTTCCGTACAGCGGCTTCAACATCGGCTGGTGCTACCACATCGCGGACGTCCCAACCGGCGGCTGGAACGAGTGAGACCGCACCGAGCGCATCGATACCAGCGCCGTCCGGTGGTTCGGTGGCAGTTGTCGCGGCGGCCATCGCAGCCGATCGACGTCGACGGCGTCAGCAGCTGGGCGAACGTAATCTACCATCGCTGCCGGTTCTGCCACCGAGATCTCGTGGACCGATAAGGGCTCCGGAACCACCGCCACCGTACTGGGCGCATTACGCACACCGACCGGTTCCAGCGGCGGGACCCACTGCCGAGAGAATTGGTAGTGCAGCATCATCATCTGCTGCTGGTCGTGGTGCTGCTGCTGCTGCTGCTGCTACTTCTAGTAGGCACCACACAGCCACGACCACCGACGACAGTGACACCAGCAATGACAGGCCCCGAGCTCATCGTGGCAGATCAACGTCCGGTGATAGCTCTTCGACTGGTGCCGGCGGACAAGCGGCGAGAGGCCCCGAACGAGCCGAACCTGCCGTACGGCATCGCTACAACGTACCGAACCAGCAGCGACAGCGCATTAAGGAGCATTTGCTAAGTAAGTGACCGTACAAGTCTTTTCCGCGAGGAAAGTTTTCCATCTCCCCAGAGAAATGTTTTGCATCGTTCGGAATTTATTTGTTTCCATAATTTTGCTTTCGCCATCTACAGGTCAGGATGCGTTTTGTCCAGATTTGGTGCGGAACTGTAAAAATATTGCTACCGAATCGCCCGAACGTCAATCATCGTCCGCGGCGGTAGAGTACGCCGAGATTGGAGAACTAAGCCGTAACCTTGCAGTGGTTGCCATTAACGACGGGGCATCAACATCGTCGGCTCGTACATTAGAGGGACTCGCGCCCGTATCCAATACCGCCGTATTGCCCGGCCAGCCATCTTCCGTTGCTGGCACGGGTGTCAGTGCTGCATCGGCAGCTACTATGGGTCAAAACTTGAGTATTCGTAGACCAAAGATTTCACTCACATGGGTACTGCGGGAGCAATCACGCGAAGGAACATCACTGGCAGGGAACGCTTCGAGTCATCAGCATCAACAGACAACATCGCAACAGTCGGTGGTCGTGCCCGGTGTTGTAAAGAGCTCTACGATCGGATCTCCGCTAGACAGAACGAGTCAAAGTGTATCGGGAAGCAATGGGAATGGAATGGCAGCTGCACTACACAATACAACCGGACAAACCGTAATACCAGGCGTAGACACCTCGAGCACGTCTATAGGGCAAACGAATGGGCAAGCTACTGGCGGTGTACCACTAAATGGTCACAATCATCACCATCACCATGTGATCGTACGGAAAAAATCCAGAACGCGCAGTAAGGAACGACTGTTTAGCGAGAAGTACGTTAGCGACAACAACCTGTCGGAGTATCACAGTGAGAAGCTGCGCAGTGTAGCACACGCGAACGAGTACACAGTTGCGCCAACGGCCGCTGTATCCGGTACGGGATCTAATCTCTATCGGAAAAGCAATCGAAAGAATAGTGAGCGTATAAAGAAGAAGGATCGACTATTGCTTTACCCGAATGGGATCGCGGTAGACGCTAGCGTGCACCACAATAACAATAATCAACATGCCGTGAATCTCAACAAGGAACCAGCGTACGGTGAGTCTGGACTGAAAGAGAAGATCGCATTGAAGAATACATATTCTGAGCCTTCCCTGTACACAACGGTATCGGAACCGTCGGCATCTACCAAACATCGACATCATAGTAGGCATCACCATAGGCGACGACGAGAGCGTTACCGATCGCAGCGTTTTGGGTACGAAATTCACAACGTCGACGAGTTCCTGTCCAAGTGTTCCCTATCCTCGCCCGGTAACATTCCTGTCGTATTATCGTCCGCTGCGACACTATACCAGACGCGTCCCGGTAGCTACCAGATAGAGATACCGCTACCACTAGGGATGGTTGTGAATGCGGTCTTCAAGAACCAGAACTGGCTGTACGTGCAAACGCCCCACGCTGAGGAGGGCTATGTCGCGTACGATACCTGCCTACCGCTAGGTATATTGCCATCAAACCAAAGGTAAGCGACACTTCTGGTTGGGAGTTTTGCTTGAGTCGCATTCTACTACGATTTTTCGATTTATTCTTATGCAGATCTTCATCCAGTTCGAAGCCTACGCCGTGCTGGGAGTCGAACAAGGACATCTTCCCGAAACCGTGTGGGAATTTAACTGACAGCGAAAAGGAGATACAGCAGCTGCGTGGTGGAACTCGCTCGGAAGGTCGTCGTACACCACGGTTGAAGCGCAGTAGTGCCAACAGTCGCAGTGCGGTTTCGATCACCACGTGCAACAGCGAACGGGACCTAGATTCGCTGTATCTGCGTACGGTTGCCTCGAACCAACCGAAGGTAGCGGATGGTCAGACGCAGTACGCGCAGCTTAAGCTAACCACCAAGGTGCTCAACACGGTAGCACCTTCGGTAAAGTCGGAAAAAGCATTAGCGATCGAGCAGCTGGAAAAGTTGATCTGCTCCGGCAGTGGTGACTATGTGCATCTGCTGAAGCAGCAGCAGCAACAGTTGCTGGCGAAACAGCAACAGTACATTACTCAGCTGCGCCAGCAACAACTCTGCAAAGCTGAGTCTCCACCGATCGGGAAGCATCTGTCTGGCAGCACCGTACCGGGAACCAAAGTCATCAATGGTAGTAATCATCTGCGTATTTCACTCAGCGGCATAACGAATAATGGACCGTCGTGTGTAGCAGGAAGTGGTACGGTGAACGTTTGTTCGCCGGGTGCCGCTGCTGTCCGGCAAACGTTGCTTGCCATCACGGAGAACTACTGCTCGGAGGCAGTATCAGTGCACAAGGGTGATGTGGTCACGCTGCTCGCCTGCAAGGAGTATCAGGAGAAGGGTTTGAAGAACTACAAACAGTGGTTCTTTGTCCGGACGCGGGATGGCCATGAAGGATATATACCGGCCGAAGCGGCTGGTCATGGGTTTCTCTAAAAGCGGCTACCTGAGACTGTATCTTTAGTAGGCAAATGTAAGACTTTCGTAGTACGTTCTTTGTGGTAGTCGTCTTTAGATAGCTTAAGCGTTACTGTTTAACCAAATGATATTTAAAAAAAACCCGTAAATTCAACAAATAAAATGCATGAACGAATAAAAAATTGTCATAAATCGCAAGTTTCTTGGGTTTATTTCTGGTAATTGCTGGCTGTGGTTTTGTGCGGAATGTTCTAGAATTTTGCAGAAAGAAATGGCCATTAATGTAACCGTCCGGTTCAAACATATCATGCAGCGTTTCTCATAGCAACTCTGCTGCAATGGAAAACACGTTTCCATGGATATGCGCTTGGTTTTGGGTGGTTATATATAAGGATCAAGTATAAACAATTCGAACAATTCTGTCGAAGCAATCGGGTTTAGTGTGAGCTAGAAGAGATATCTGATGGCGGAACCAGTACGCCGAGAATTGCGGATTTCACATCCTCCCTTAGAACCCATTGTTCGGGATGGAAAGATGTAAGTTCAAATTCGTGTTAATATTAGACATCAGCCAGCAATCCATTTCTGTTTTCCACAAACCAGCCGCGAGCAAATCGAGCTGGAAAGTAAGGGCCGCCGGGAGTATTTGAAAAAGTGGGGCTACATAACGCAACCCGAAACGACCGAGTTTTACGATCTGAAACGCAACAACCAGAAGCTGCGTGAGATTCAGCAGGCCCGCCAGCAAAATGTCAATCTGCGCGAATACGACGGTCACGGTGAGTCGTTTTTCGTCTCCAAGCAGATGTTTAAAACGCTGCTCGATACATGCCGGTGTGGCCGGAAGCGTACCAACACACACGCACTGAAGTGTTTGCAAAAGCCGAAAAATACCTACGAAAAGACGGACGACGAAGAGGAGGACGAGGAGATTGAGAAG
This sequence comes from Anopheles parensis, assembly GCA_016254315.1. Classification (NCBI taxonomy): domain Eukaryota; kingdom Metazoa; phylum Arthropoda; class Insecta; order Diptera; family Culicidae; genus Anopheles; species Anopheles parensis. Next base: position 30,139,690 of record CM028127.1, on the reverse strand, counting down.
CAGCGTAAGAAGAAGGAGGGTAAACGTGGAAGGAGCGAATCGGGCGGAAGTCGTGGCCGTACGCAGGACAGTGCGGTTGATGTGGGAGAGCAAACCGTCAGCAGCTACATACCGAAGGTGCCACCGTTGAGTTCAGGTATTTTGCGATTTGCGTTCGTTCTGGGGTTTTGAGGGAATCTTTCTGAAGGGAAACTATGTTGGAGTGGGTTGGGAATGGGTGGAATGGAATTTTGCCATAGGATTGTGGTGCACATGTGCACATTGGTATATTTTCCTGCCTGGTTGAACATTGGGTCGAAATTGATTTTGATAAAAAAGGAAAGTAGCACTTTTAAAACGAG
>CM028127.1:30106447-30138834 GCA_016254315.1 Anopheles parensis | reverse complement strand
AACACGCGTAGTAGATGGCAGAGTGTCTTTTCTCGTAACATTTCACAGCATGCGTTTTCTCTAGCCCTGTACTAACTGCGTCATACCTTCGGTGATAACTTTTAGCGTCTTCATGTCCTTGTGTATCGTGTCGATCAAAAACGAGACCGCCTTCTGCTGCATCGTAAGGAACGATTGCATCTCCTGCGTTGCATCCTTGTCTAGCGTGTACTCGTTCAGGAAGTTCCCGTGCGCCCACTGGTTCCGCTGCATACGCATCTGGGAGAGGAGTTCGCTCAACCTGCCACGGAACTGTGTCGGGGTGGATACGAGCGCATGCATGTTTTCGAGCTTCGTCCGGATTGCTTCCTCTTCGGGTGAGAGGGCCAAACCCAGCTTGCGTGTGCTTTCCTGCTTTACGATCACCCGCAGTATGCGGTGACTTAGTTCGGCAAAGTTGCGCCGATGTTCGGCAATCTTGGCGGTCGTGTTCATGTGACGCTGCTTCAGCTCGGCGATCTCTTTCTCCACCTTGGCAAGGTACGATGCGTGAATTTCGGTTTCATTCTCCTGACACTTTATACGCCACTTAAGCTGTTGAACATACATGTTAGAAGTTATTAAAAAACATTATTAACGATTCGCTTTAATAAACTCACATCCTGAAAGCCAATCATCGGCACTGGAATGAAACGCTTCGGGTCGGGATTATCGATCTTCGCCTGTTCCCACATGCGCGGATCGATGCCCTTCGGTGGGTTGTCAAGATACTCCTTCAGCTGATCTTCCTCCGGCAGCACCAATGCAACGACCGATTCAATACCGAGCTGGGTAAGCTGCTGCTTAGGCATCGGTTGATTCAGATAGCTGGCCACTTCCGTTGCCAGTACGCGCTTTATCTCGTTCGAGATGGTTGACTTTTCCTCGATGTAGATGATTACCTGCACCTTCGCGTCGTTGATGGATTTAACGTTTTCCACCACGATCGTAATGTTCGGTTTGTTGCCAAATATTTGGTTCATGCTGTTGATGAACTGCTGTTGCTGTTCCCTAGAACATAGAAAACGTTAGATACTTTTGTGATCAAGCTTAATTGGAGCTTAGTGTTGTTTCACTTACTTTATTTGTGCCACAGTTTTGTTGACCGTCAAACCCACCAGTCCGGTTTTGTTGTCCTTTCCGGGCAGTTTACTGTAGCCCATTGTCTTGAATCGGCACAGAAAGTTCGATGGGGTGATATCAACCGGTGGTGCATTGTGCGAGTAGAATGATTTGCCTGTCCCAAGCATAGCTTGCAGATAGTTCCATTTCGAAATAACTGTGTCCCGTTCATCACCAAAGATGGACACATTGAAGACGGACTGGACGAATGCTTCCTCGGGCGAGAGGGCTGGAGCGAGCTGTTGCTGCGGCTGTTGCTGTGGCTGACCGAAGGCCGATTGTCCAAAGTTTAAACCACCGGTTGTAGCGCCCGGTTGACCGAAAGTCGTACCACCACCACCAAACGTATTACCGGTACCGAACCCACCGAAACCGGTGCTCGCTTGGGGTTGCGTGGATCCAAGTCCACCGAAGAAAGATGGAGCAGAAGTGGTTGCAATCGATGTTCCGAAGGGTTGTGTCGCTGTGCCAAAGCCACCGAATGCCGGAGCACTCGAGCTAGTGGCAGTGGTTGCCCCAAATCCACCGAAGCCCGTTGCAGCAGTAGAGGTGGCAGTTCCAAACCCACCAAACGCAGGTGCGGCCGCTGTAGCCGTATTTGTTCCAAATCCGAAGGACGGTGCAGAGCTTGTTGGTGCGGCACCGAACGCTGTAGTTCCAGCGGTGGCCGCACCGAAACCCAACGTTCCGAACGCACTCGTACCGGGTGCTGGAGTACCCGCGGCCGCTCCAAACCCGGGTGCTGCCGCTGCACCGAAAGCCGACGTGGCTGTAGCTTGCCCGAATGCCGGAGCTGCACCAGTTGCAGCAGTCGCGCCGAACGCTGGTGTTGACGTTTGTCCACCGAATGAGAAATTACCAAAAGCCGCTGTTTAGGGGACAAAGAAAGAAAGAATGAAAACAACAAACCGTTAATGGGATTATTTTTGCCTTTTGTTCCCTTGTGCGGCACGGCGTGTATAATTGTTCCACGCGGAACACGTGAAGTACCCGTGTATGGCATGCTAGAAGTTGTCAATGTTGTCTGGTATGTCCACGCGATTTTATGCATGCGTTTCCGGCATGTGCAACCCTTTTTTGTCGGTGCTCTTGTGGAGCTCGTGATCGTTAAATGATTCTTTTTTCAAATCTGGCAACAATAGCTTCCGTCTGCTGCTTGTGCATCCGGGCACAAACAATGTCCTTATGTTCGAACCGTACAAGACTTAAAATCAATAATATTATTCAAACAAACAACCGAGACGGTTGTCAGCCTTCTTGGAACTTCTGCAAGTGGAATCGAAACCTCGTATGGTATTAGCGTACTAAACCACTTCATTTGCTTCATTATTGTCTTGCGCGGTGTGCGCGCAGAAAGAATGTTCTGGTTTTTCCCCGATACCCAGATTGTTTCGACCTATTTGATGGGTACAGTAAATCGGTCAACCAGCAGCGCTTTACAACAGCCTAATTGGATTGCGCTTGGTCGTTTATCGAGCACGACATAAGCATCTCTGGTCAGGTGGCCCCATGTCAGTAGACATTCCGTTCGGTCACACAACGGAGCGAAACATTGTTTTTGTGTTTCCTGCGAGGCGAGACGACCATGTCGGATGGTTTGTACCACGGCCGCCGCCTGGTATCAGTGGGTTCAGTTGGTGATAGTGTTCGGAAGCGGAAACATTACGGGTTTTCATGAGTGCTTTCCAATAAGTGTCACTGGCTCGCTACATCATCTTTCCGCAGCATGTGTTTTTCTCTTCCACGAAGAATGTACTTTATGCCGTAAATTGCGTATTTGGTGTTATTTTTTGGGTAACATATGAAAAGGAAGAAATACATTTATATTAAAAGTTAAATTGCTACGTGTAATGGGATGCAACTGGTTGGTACTAGCGTGTTACAACTAAGCTGCGGAAACAAAAAAAGGGAGTGAAACGTTAGACGACAAATTACCATGTACATCAAATCTGGCCACCGTTTTCTCAGCGATAAAGGCCAAATAATTTTTCCCGGACCACCGACTCGTTCGCCAGCGCTGTACTATCAGACTACTACGCCATCGACTACAACGACCACCAGCACGACCACGATGGCTTCTCTGCCGGATTCGGGCGTTAGTGATGAGAATGGAAACTATATAGGTAATATATCCTGGTTTTGTCCACTGCTTCACCAAAGTGCAAAGGTGTCTTTTGGTATCACTTCCAGTACCAGACATGTGGCAGAGTAAATCGAGCTCCGGTTCGGACATGCTGTCGGATAAAATACAGATGTTCTACATCTACATTACCGTCACAATAACGTCCGTCTTCATCATAGTCGTGCTGGGCATTTTTGGATACATGTGCTACAAGAGGTAATATATTGGTATCAAAAGCATGAAAAGTGGCAATAAAAAACTAACTCAAATACCCTTCCGATACTACAGGAAAGGATTTCAGAATATTGATGGTCCTCAAGCACCAATCGAAACTACGAGACGAAGAAGCAGCACCCACAGATCCACTCGTAGGTATTCGCGGAACATTTCCAAAGAACGAGAAGCAGCTGCCTCCGCAGCAATCGCCGAAGACAATCCCGGGCAAACGTTACTTCGGTGAACCACGCTCCGTACCACTGGGACATCGGTTGCATTCGAAGAATATCTTCGCTATTTTACGAGCCTTACAAACGTATCGCATTTTTAAATTTTGAAATGGTTTTTTAATAAAGTACAATAAATAGTGAGGGACAACATATATTATCTTAAACGATGAAATAAACTAGTGGTATTTTACGCAACGTTTCTTTGTTTATGTTTAAAAACATAACCTGGGAAAGCATTCTTGCTCGCTTGCCGCCCGTACACTTACGCTTGGTCGGGGTGCTCGTAGAACCGAGCGCCGATGTGTTTCCAAAATTGAACGACATGACTGCGGGACACGAACTGTTAAACACAGGGAAAGTTTATCGATTTTGCACAATCACTACCGGCACCATGCAGTTGGTGCGTTTAATTTAATTAGGCTGGTACCGCTCCAAATGTTTCCGCGCTGCTTTTCGTTGTGGTGCGATCTGTTTACAATTTTGATTAACGGCGTTACAGGTTTGACGTAGGAGCGTTACGGTTAGGTTGCGTCTTGTAGAAAGCAAATATGGGCATGTGTTTGGCGATCAAGCAAACACGATGGAAAGGGAGATTAGAAACGCAGGATTGAAGCTATGCAAATGATTTTAATCGAGCATAATAAGATAAAAAACATGGTTAGCAGATAACTTTAATTGTCCACGAACGAGAAATGTCTGAAAAAAGAAATATGAAAAATTGATCTCACCCCGGTGTGCAGAGAGCGAGACGAACGGACCATTTTGGTCCGTTGACGTGTAGTTTCGGTAAAAGTTTAGGAAAAAGTTGGTCGCTACGGTTTTTCTCTCCGAAATTTGACGAAATTNAGCATGAAAAGTGGCAATAAAAAACTAACTCAAATACCCTTCCGATACTACAGGAAAGGATTTCAGAATATTGATGGTCCTCAAGCACCAATCGAAACTACGAGACGAAGAAGCAGCACCCACAGATCCACTCGTAGGTATTCGCGGAACATTTCCAAAGAACGAGAAGCAGCTGCCTCCGCAGCAATCGCCGAAGACAATCCCGGGCAAACGTTACTTCGGTGAACCACGCTCCGTACCACTGGGACATCGGTTGCATTCGAAGAATATCTTCGCTATTTTACGAGCCTTACAAACGTATCGCATTTTTAAATTTTGAAATGGTTTTTTTATAAAGTACAATAAATAGTGAGGGACAACATATACTATCTTAAACGATGAAATAAACTAGTGGTATTTTACGCAAAGTTTCTTTGTTTATGTTTAAAAACATAACCTGGGAAAGCATTCTTGCTCGCTTGCCGCCCGTACACTTACGCTTGGTCGGTGTGCTCGTAGAACCGAGCGCTGATGTGTTTCCAAAATTGAACGACATGACTGCAGGACACGAACTGTTAAACACAGGGAAAGTTTATCGATTTTGCACAATCACTACCGGCACCATGCAGTTGGTGCGTTTAATTTAATTAGGCTGGTATCGCTCCAAATGTTTCCGCGCTGCTTTTCGTTGTGGTGCGATCTGTTTACAATTTTGATTAACGGCGTTACAGGTTTGACGTACGAGCGTTACGGTTAGGTTGCGTCTTGTAGAAAGCAAATATGGGCATGTGTTTGGCGATCAAGCAAACACGATGAACAGGGAGATTAGAAACGCAGGATTGCATTTATGCAAATGATTTTAAACGAGCATAATGAGATAAAAAACATGGTTAACAGATAACTTTAATTGTCCACGAACGAGAAATGTCTGAAAAAAGAAATATGAAAAATTGATCTCACTACACCCTGTAGGGGTAAAATGGTGTGAAAGCGCTGAGCTGTGGAATGTAAACCATCGCTGACAGCCAAACTGTCAACATCAATATGGCGGTTTAGCAAAACAAATCGTGTATGTAGAAAAGTAAAGCATTAACCAATAACTTAAAAGAAATGCGCATAATAACTTGTGTTCCGTGTTTTGTTGAATAGTTTTGGAAGCATTGTTTGAAATCGTAAGATAGCGCCGATTGCTGAAGGATATAACTTTCGGCTCGCGGTCGGAACTCCACCTCCAATAACCACGTTGAAAAGAACAAGAAGAAGAAGAAGCCAATATTACGTGATAACACACATTTGGCAGCCAGCGAAAAGAAACTTGTACCGTGCAGGCGGCCTCCGGAAACGCTTCTCAGGACACCTAACGCAACGAGTGCATTGCGGCCTGGATCTCTGGTGACCGAATTCCAGCACCTCCTGCCGGATCATTGTTCAGCGGATCGGTGAGAACGCAAAATTTGGATCCCGTTCGGCAGCGGTGCAATCGGCATATCCGCAGGTAACTTCATCATGCATCATCTAATCTTTCTGATCTTGTTTTTCGTTCCTCTGCGGTATGTTCAGCAGAACCGTATTGTGGCACGAAGCGTAGATTTCGTTTCATTTTAGGCAACTATATCACCGCACGCAGATCAACATCTCGGTAGCAGATGGGAAAATAACAGAGAAAATCATTGCATATCCCTTCAGGCGGTCACTACTGCCAAATACAAACGATTATAGCAGATTGTACGAAACAGATGAAGTAATTTTTTTATGAAGCAGAAACATCCCTATTGGTACAGTGGCGCTAGCTTCGATTCCGTCGTACCATACGTGCTTTGTATGGCATTCCAATTCCTGTGTATGCAGTCAGGAAAAACTTTCTGAACCGTCGTTGCGCAAGTGGGGTCATAGCGGGTTGCGGTCAATTGAAGCATAACGTGTGTGTCCGCCGGATTCCGTACGTGGTTTGCGTGCCTGTATATGTGTTTTTGTTAGTGCGTGCGTGAACGTGCGTGANGGAAAAACTTTCTGAGCCGTCGTTGCGCAAGTGGGGTCATAGCGGGTTGCGGTCAATTGAAGCATAACGTGTGTGTCCGCCGGATTCCGTACGTGGTTTGCGTGCCTGTATATGTGTTTTTGTTAGTGCGTGCGTGAACGTGCGTGATGCTTACGCTGGTACTGCTAAAACCTGACCCGGTCTGGTTGTCTGTGTGTCGGTACGGTTTGTCTCGAAAAAGGGTAAACGTGAAATGATCTCCGGTGTGACTGCTTCAGTGCGTGCAAGAAAGTGAACGGAAAATCATCAGGCCACTGTGTGTCGCTTGAACAGTAGCGAGTTCGTGGCACAGCGCGAAATCGAAGCGATTGTCGCAAGAATGTTTCAGCCTGTGTCGTCGTTGTCGCTGTCATCGACAAATTGGTGGTAAAATCTAATGCCACGACGGGAGACGATTATGCAAAAGCATTCGCAGAGCGGCTCGCGATGGTTGCAATGGTGTGTACTGGTCGTATCTGGTGCTGGTGGTACACATTTCATGCTTGCTGCACGTTAAAAACTTTCTCAAAGAAATGAGGCAGCCCAACCCGCTAGTAGTAGCTACAAGTGGTGTGGAAGCGTTTATTTTTAATGATCCGCTGCCCGATCGCCTTGCAACAGCATGTGAGCGAAAGGTGCGTGTGTGTGTTATGTGTATGTGTATGCTACTGGATGATCTTGCCCTTCTGCCGTTGCTTGTTTTCATCCCAGCAGGCCACGGTTGCGCCGAAGCAAAAGCTGTCAAAAATTGCGCAATGCCCGAGCAAAACATAGGGTAGAATGAAATTGTTGACGGGGGCAAGTTTGCACTCAGCACAGCTGATGATTTTCTGTTATTTTCTTGCAATTTACAGCTTACAGGCGCATACATGGGTAGATGCTGTAAGTTAGTTTGTTGGCAGTAGTACAACACCTTCCGGATGGGAGGTGGAATCTGTATTATTTGTAGCTATTGAGCCAAGCAGCCAAGATGCACTGTTTCACTATATGCGATAAACGTATCGACATTCGAATCAGTTCACTTATTAGTTCTAAAGGATGTTGTGTCGCTTGTAAGAGGTGTCAGAGAAATTACAGAACCATCGTGTAGCCTTGAACGGTTGCTCACCGATTCATCGGACGCGACCCAAAGTCGAGATAGCGATGGGAATGATTGCGCACAGTTGAGCTACTGTAGAGTACTGTGCAAACGCCATATCAACCGGTCATACTTGCTCTGGAATCAAAACGAGCTGCGGAAGTTTTATTTGTTCGCGGGGAAGAAAAAAGCGAAACATCTTGGGATTCACCGTGCTGAGTAGTGCTGTGTTTGTAGCCTGCACGATCTGGGTCGTGTTTTGCGGTTCTTTCCAAGACAAACATACATACTAGTTGCGAAACGAACGGCATCAATTACTGAACAATATCTCATCTCAGTAGGCTGAGTTGTTTGTAATGCGCACTGTTAAGGGAAGAAGACACACGACACACGAGCCGTGTAAATAGTGTGACCTGGGATAAAATCTTTCGTGTACACGACACATCGGAAGTGATCGTCCAAATTCCATTCTGGCAGGTAAACTCTAACAAGCATAATTTAGACCTTTTGTTTTAGGACGATTCTACGCGATCAAACAATAAGATGTGCGGCTATCATCGGATCTTTAGCAAACAATATTGGCCGACCAACTGACTAGTAGTAATCAGTAAAATTCGTCCTTCAACTATTGTCACTGCTTCGCGTAGAATCAATAATGGAAGTGAGCCCTGCGCTTTGGTTCATAGCAATCAAAGCTACACCCGTAAATGGGTTTATTACCTTTCAGGGTGTTAATCATTTGCAATTCAACGGAATTTGTGTTGGATGACGTTTTCGGTTGAATATTAACAGGAAAATTCCTCTTTCTTCTACAAAAAAGCTTTGCGCGTAGTAAGCAACTCACTGTCCATGCTGTGCGCTTGTTCTTTACGATGTTCTTTGCTGATATACAGTGAAAAAGCACGACCGGCATCGTGGGCAAAAGTGCCAAAAACCGGTTCCACGTGAATGCAGCTGCCTGTGTACCGGTGGTCACAGAACTGATGGTTAACAAAAGAAAGCGTAAAGAACATTTTTATTGCTGATTTGAAAACGTATTGCCTGTTTGTGGCAAAAACGAAATCATACTTTGGGGGCTTTTTTTCTTAAATGGAAGGTAGTGGAACGATAAACAAAATAGACAAATAATTAAACAACAAACGGGGAGGATTATGTACGTTGTTCTAATCTACTTTTGCGTTAGGTCATAAATTTTTGGTTAGGTAAAAAGGAATGTTCCATGAGCTAGCAATATTCATTTTTATGAGTTTGTTTTATGTTTCAAACTTCATAACATTTACTTTACCTTCGAGCATACAGAAGAAATTGTTCTAGAATTAACAAAACCGTCTATCAATGGTGATAATCAGCAGCAAAGATTGGTTAGCGTACGATAGTCATCGTTTACCGCAAGCCGCCTTACTAGTAACTGATATAAATTAATATTGTTATCAGTTGAAGTGGTTTCCGGTTGAAAGCTATTTATCATGCATTATTTTCATAAAGTATCATATTCTCTGCCTAGGAAATGAAATGTGTGAAGCGTTTGTTTTGTGAGCAATATTACATTCTACAGTCGTGGAAAAAAGAGGAACATCATCATGATTGTCCGTTTTTTCTTTCTACGACACGTGGTCATTTGAAAATGAAATGAGAATCCGCTGTCGCCAGGTTACATGTTCCTAAGGAACGGTATGGTACGATTCGAAACGCGTTGTTTTTGTTTTTTGAACTTCATTAACGTGCTCGTGGGGTACGTGGCGTAAATAATGAGGTTACAACTAAAAGCAAATTACAAATTCTACAATACACGAGGTACGAACTTGCCAAGAGCTTAATACGGATTTCAGTGTTTGGAGAGCATGGTGATTGTGGCTTTAGAGTAAATTATTTTATCCTAATAACACTCTTTCAACGATTAACAATTATTTATATCTTTTCTTGCTTGTTTCCTCTAATTTCAGTATTTAAACAAACATCTCTTCGTTATCAAGCCGCTGAAAGCAGTACGTTTTGCGGGACAATTATTGATCGATGACGTATTATATATGAACAACTGAAGGTTCCTAAAGATCACAATCAGCCATCATTGTTGTGGAATAAGGCGTGTACGATCGACGGTGACTAGTGTGGTTGCTTCGATTGTTTGCAAGAAACTGGCCAATACTGGGGATCTTTATTCGCTTTGGATGGTACAATTGGGGTGTTACTTCTCTCAGCAAAGAGCTTTTGAAGACGGTAAGTGGTGTTATATGAATATTTTTTAATTTTCCTGATAAACAAATTAGAAGTTTAGAGAAGAAGCTCGGTTTTTATAGAATTTATCACATACTTATGGTCCCTTTTTCAACCTGTCGTTCAAGGAATTAATCTTGCACAAGAAAACAAACAACGTATCCCGTAATATAGCATTAGGACTATATTGCTTGCGACTAAGCATGTAATGTACGTAATTGGACGAGTATTTTTGATCGGTTTATCGAACTTAAGTTAATTATTTCACCTATAAGTTGTGGTCCTTGGTTGTGAAAGTGAAACCGAGAGAAAGATATTCAATTTCTGAATTCTGTCCCCGCACTTTGCCTTGTTTTATTGATTTTTGCTGTCTATCAAAATGTAGATGTGCACATCTGCGAATGTGTACATTGCACCAATACTTGTATCTGTGTGGTATTCGTTGTTGCCGTCGTCCTAGTGCTGTGGCGAGTCTAGGAGTATACACACATTAACTACGTGAAATGGTACTGCATGACAGTCTCCCGTCGTGGGTCGATGAAAAAGTAATAAATTCTTCATACTTTGTTATGTTTTCATATGCGTCACAGAATTTAGCATATCTCAATACAAATCGAAAAAGAAAACTAGAAAGGACACGTTGCAAATGAACGCGCATAACAGGGCATCAATACAGCGAAGTAATTCCAAAAATAGACAAATAGACAGAAAGGACATGATTTTGGTACCTCCAGTTACATGAATTCAACTCTGGTCTACGTCGTCTGATCTATGGTGGTTTGTGGATGAGGCACCAAATATCACAAAACCGCACGATTTCTGACGAGACCTAGCCGCGACGCATAGTTTGCGTTCATTCTTACTGAAAAAAACTTTCTCTTCTGTTCGCAAAACGTTGGGCCAGGTGGGGCAGCAAAATGTAAGAAGCGTTCGTAGCGCTTTGGTTAATGAACCTTGGAATTCGTTTCGCTGAACTTGCCGTACACCCTAACCTTGGGTGCTATGGTGAATGGGTTGGGTCTTCTAACAAATATTTTTGATATGAAGAAAGAAATCGATAATACCGGGCTGGAACCTTGTCTTGCAAATGTTTTGATTGTGGCATAAAATTCCAGTTCTTCAAATCATTGCAAGTATTGGCCGATGTACGTAAGGCGTGAACAGGAATGCGCCTATAATTGAGGCGCTACATTCTACTTTTGCTCTTCTGCTACTGATGCAAAACGAGGTCAGAGTCGACGTTAGAAGACCCCGGCATATTAGTAGTGCCAGTGCACACCGACCCGAACTCATGCGCTCACTCGGCGATGACGGTGCGAATTTCAAGGTCAGATCGCGACGTACGGCTCCACACGCTTGTGGCGGTTCGTATTTGGTTCTATCAACACACTGCGCCTTGTGCGTTGTGTCAGAAATTCTTTACATTGGCAGAAGTTGCAGGGAAGGAACTAAAACTACCGAAGTAAATACATGGAGTTGCACACATTGGATAGCTGTGGTATTTTTTTTATTTGTTTATTTAATGACAAACTGTTTAATCAGCTGATGATCGGGTTTGCTTTGTTGCCTATGCCGGGGAATTGGATGGAAGAGTTACTGAAAGATATATGCGAAGATCTTGTGTCAGCTTGTTCGATGCTGTTTATTATTCTAATCAGTGCTATTCTCAAGATTATTGGGATACTTCATTAAAGATAGGTAATTTCTTGTCAACAAATACAGATAGGTTAGGATAATGGGTAGATGAAATGTATTTAACTTTTATTTAGTTAATTGTATATTTTTCTCAACGCGCCGTCGACGTTAACACCGATCGAGCACATAACAAACGTGAAACGAATTTTGCACACGCGACACTGTACACGAAGACGTTGCAAATTCCGCCTGACTAGCTGCACGAAACTATGAAAAATGTCGGCTTAGACTACGTGTCCCGATGAACGAATGCAAAATACTGCTACGAAGACGGTGCGGACGTGTTGTAGCGAATGTAGCGCGATCGTGAAACGATCACGCGCTCCCTTTACCTGAGTACTTATTATCTCTGCCAGAACTTGTAATGATGTAAGTTTAAATGTATAAGTTTGAACTAAGAAACAGGAAATATTATATGTTAAAGAAGAGCTTAGGAGTATTATTTTACTATTTTATAGCTAAATAATTTAAGGAGGAAAGATGTTAGATGAAGACAGATGCGTGTAACTGTACGAAATTTTGCTACAATGCATTTTTTTTTGCAACGCACTCAGTTAATGCATTTGTGATGAACGCTAAAAATAAGTTTTACGACAACATGGTTGAAGCACCAGAGTGCATTGGCGTGAAGGGTAGTCTGGCAATCATGTGCAACTAGTTCATGTCTGTCTTTTTAGGTGCATTTCAAATGGCTGTAGTGAAAGCTCTCGAACGGTCGAAGAAATCTGTTTGTAGAGAACATACAATGAATTATATTTCATAATTCGTACATGTGTTTAAACCTGCCTTTGTGTAGATAATTACCCGTGATAGTAGATAGGTTTAACTGTTTTATCTATTCTATGTGACAAGATATAGTTCACGCTTGTGAAGATCGAATCTATTGTAAACAGTTTTACGAATGAAATTCCCTTTCATTACGCGGTTATTTCAATTGATGTAGTACCTGCAATTGCAAATGCATTGAAATGATTTAAAAAAAAAACGTGATCACCATGACACATCGACTTACCGCCGTGTGCGGCGACGATTTATTCCCACACACGGCAGCAAAAGTGCAGCACTCTGTACCAGCGCAAACCGGATGACTGGCGCGTTCGGCTCAGCTGATAACGACAACCGTCTAGGATGGTTTTACAAATAGAACCGGCACGCTACCATCGTGGTTTCGAGCGAGCGGTTTGTTTTGCTTGGCATTCCTGTAATCCGCGACCCCAACTGCTCCCCCATATCTGCTCCCAAGGTTTCCGCAACTATCCCGGTTTTTAACGATGCAAGGTCGACGGGGATAAGCTTACGGGCGGGGAAGGGAGTCAGGTCATCAGACTATACCGATGCAATCGATTGCACTTTTCTCCACTCCCCGCCCGCGCAGTGGTGGCGTTTATCCGGTAGTATTTTATTGAAAGTAACCGATAATCTCCCAGGCAAGCACTTGTCGCGTGGAGGAGAAGTGTATCTTATCAGCTGTTTGAGTCGGCGGATAACACCACTTGCTTTACGTTTTGTCATCGATGCGTCGACTACATTACGTCATTGTGATTGATGCTTTGCGAATTGAATATTCTCAACGCAGCGTGATAAGCCGATTGCCGGCTTCAAGAATCTTTAGTGCGTGTGTGTGAGAGAGAGAGAGCGAGCATTAGCAAAACGAGACAGCAAGAAGGTCCAGGTTCATACATCGAGTAGTTCCCTACGGTGCGGTAAGATGATAACCGGCAGGTCGCGGGCATAGTGGGGGATATTTTTTTTATTGTAAATAAATGATACCGTACTTGACCACCGCCTCGGCATTTGCTTTGAGGCAGGAGCGTCGACAACAGCTTCCGTTTGTGGAACTACACTCGTGTGCAGGTGTGGGGTACGGCTTTCGGTTTATTATACAATCTTGTGGTGATATTACGTCCGCCTAGGAAGTGTGCGATATTCTGGTGGTAGTGTTAAAACGGTCTTAAGTAATTTGTAAAATTGACAGTAGCTAAATATGTTTCATTTTATCGCAATGATAGTAATCGCTACGATGATAACGTTAGTGGCCGTTCACTAATCTTTATTTTGTACGCAAAAAAGTCACATATCTTAGTGGATGGCTATGCCGTTTTCCGGTATTCGGTTTAGTAGTACACGCAGGTCGGTATCTGCGCGAAAACCGTGAAGATGATGAACTTACGGTCGTGCCCGTTTCTACGAGCGATAAGGACGGTTTGATAAACGCCACATATAGGAGCGGTAACAATTCGATAAGAGAAGTGCTGGTGTTGAAGCTGTGCTCACAGGGCCCGTTAATGTAGACCTCGCTATTGTGCATCCAATTTGAGCAATAATTTCGATGTTGCCAATTTTCACGCATGTGTTAAGGGTGATAGGTCCCCAAAAACACCCAATGTGTGGTGAACTGCGGTGAAGTGAAACTGAAACCATCAGCTAGGTTTTACTGTGACTTGCTTCTTTCACAGAATCATGTGATGGATGCATTTTTTTTGGAGCTTAATTATCACTTATAAAACATCCTGTTGCAATCGTTCTGTTGCACTTAATGGTGGAGGGAAGGTAACGATAATCTTTTGCATTGCATGTGAGCTGAACTGTGAACTTTTGATTGAGAAATTGGGTTCGATTGGTGGAGCTTGTTGTGTGATTATGCTGTCGATTGTGTAACGAAAAGACATCACAATTCTTTAGAAGAATGTATATGAAACAGGAGAAAAGTGCTTGTTGGGTCGTTTCGAATAAAAGATTAACTAATCTTACAGCTTTTATCTTATGCATTTGTAACGTTTTGTTTATTTTTCTTTAGTTTCAGATTGAGTCGCAAGGATCAGCGTTGAAGAATGTAATGTTGACCATCTAACGATAAGAGAGATAAATCTTCAAGCCCGTGGGGCACATCTTTGTGAGTGCCACACTCAAATTGGATACACTTTCGTACAACCGCGCACTGGAATTTTAGTAAGGTGTACATCGCGTGAAGGTAGTGTGAACAGAGCATAGCAACGATCAAGCGCAAATCGCCAAACACTACCCGATCGCAACATACCAACAGCCACAATTATATGTCATGAATTCGGACGAATATGAACAGCTGCCGACGTCAAGTGTGCCGGCCATCATGACGGCCGGTGCGATAGCCGGTGTGATGGAGCATTGCGTCATGTACCCGCTGGACTCGGTGAAAACCCGCATGCAGTCGCTCACACACATGAAAGCGCACGACACAATCATGTCGACGATGCGCGATATGATCAAGAACGAGGGGCTAATGCGTCCGTTCCGGGGCGTGATGGCGGTGGTGGCCGGTGCCGGACCGGCCCACGCACTGTACTTCGGTGCGTACGAGTGCTCGAAGGAGATGATCGCCACAGTTTCCGATCGGGATCACCTGAACTATATGCTATCGGCGACCGCAGCAACGCTCGTGCACGATGCCGTCTCGAACCCGGCGGATGTGGTGAAACAGCGGCTACAGATGTACAACTCACCGTACAGATCGATCCTGCACTGTGCCACCCAGGTGTACCGGACGGAAGGTTTGCGGGCGTTCTACCGGTCCTACTCGACGCAGCTCGTTATGAACATACCCTACTCGGCGATCCAGTTCCCGACGTACGAGTTCTTCCAGAAGCTGCTCAACAAAGACAATAAATACAATCCCCCTGTACATATGGTGGCGGGTGGGGCGGCCGGAGCAGCCGCATCCGCCCTGACGACACCGCTCGATGTTTGCAAGACGCTGCTGAACACGCAGGAGGACGGTGCCGGCAAAACGCGCGGGCTCGTCGAGGCGGCAAAGAAAATTTACCACACGGCAGGAATGATGGGTTTCTTCAAGGGTATGCAAGCGCGCGTCCTGTACCAGATGCCGGCCACCGCGATCTGCTGGTCGACGTACGAGTTCTTCAAGTACATCCTGTCGCGCGTGAAGAAACCGATCGCTGGTGGATCGACGACCGGCGGAAGCACACGGGCGTTAGCTGTCGCCGACGAGGACAAAACGCCAACGATAACCGATCTGCGGTACATGATACCGGCGAGCGCTTCCGTCAGTGCCGAAGCGTCCCCGACCGGGTGCAGCGGTGTCAACAGTGCCAGCTTGCTGATCCGAAGCCAGGAGCGGGACGGTGCGGGCGGTACGGTGGGCAGCGATAATAAGGGTGGTGGCAGCCCGGCCGGGTTGATCCCGCGCGGTGGTCCCGAACTGCCGGCCATGTCGGGCGCCGGCATCTACGGAGCGATGAGCTACAACACGATGCACTCGAATGATACAAACCACCTAACCGACGTCCGAAGGACGAACTAGAGCCTGAAGAAAAACGGGACACAGGTCACAACAGAGAGTGGTCCCTCCCCGAAACAGCACGACCGACGACCGGCACTCGAAGTGCGGACCCGGTCTGCTGATAAGTTAATAATATTGTTGGTTTAGCGTTTTTAGATGAAGCAGAACAAAAACAAAGGAGGAGAAAACAAACAACAAAAAAAAAAACAGCAAATCGACGATCACGCAGAGCGTCTATACCAAGCGGAGGACGCGAGAATTGTGAGATGTGCTTACCGTGTTCCGGAAGTACGACACAGATAGTGTTAGATAGAGCGGTAAAAGGAAGCGAAGGTGAACATGGGAATGCGAGTGAGAAGTGTATTGTGTGAATATGCGTGAGCCCGCGCGCATTGAGAGATCGGCTTCGAAGAACCACCTGTCCCTGGGCGCAGTCAGTATGCATTAACGCACCTTACAAAGTACAGCGTTTTGTTAAGTTTACATTATCCCTGGCGGAATGGTAGAAAGGGCCCCGCAACAAGAACCGAGTTGAGGGCAGATGAATGAGTGAACAGTGAATGTTACTGTTGTTACCGTTTGTAATTTTGCATTGGCATGGAGGCGCACGGTCGCTCAATTGACTCGAAGCCATTTCAGTGGACCGTTAAGGGGACAAAGGAGGGCACTGCTCATTGTCGTTTGCTGCAAACCTTCTGCCATAGGGCGCTATATAGCACACGGAGCGCATGTCTCGAAGACATCGTTTTAGTGCGCCGTTTTGTGTGCTAAACCAGTGCATTACGTTCCTGCTGTATTATCTTGCAACCACTATAACCGTTTGTTGCGTTCGTGTGCGGGTGTCGGGCCATTTAAATTATGTTCCGGCACAATGTATCCGCATTGCATCAAACGTTCTGTTTCGGATTTGATGAGAAAAACAGAACATTGCTTAGAGCTGCCACATATTTCATCAAATTATTAGTGATTGCACAGTTATAGGAACGATCTTTACAACGACAAATGAAAACGGAAACATGCGAAAAGGATAAGATCCCCTTTCCCGGCTTGTACCCGGGGGTACGCAAGTGTATTATGCGCAAAACCATTTGCAAATTTAGAACTATCTAGCCAGGAAAGATTCTTTCGAGGCAGCGATGATTTGGCGTACTTTTATACTCATTATAATTTTGTATTGTTTTAGGAATGCCATGTAAATGTACAGTTTGGAAAACAAAATTTAAACATATTCCTCCCCTTCGTGCGGTGTGCAGTTTTGTGTGGTGAACTTGTTTTGTTTTTCTCGATAATCTGATATTTAAGATCAGGTTATGTTATTAAACGGTTTTTCCGCAACGTTTCATGCTTGTGATAATACTTCGATTTTTGTCACAAGTGTTTTTGGGTTCCTGTAGTTTTTGGACCTTGGGCAGTAGAAAGGAAGAAGCTACGGAGGGAAAACATTTAGGATAAAATCAAAGAAATTAAATTAAAATGTTATGAAATAATAATGTTTGCGCACAGAGGATCACAGTTTTCAACTGACCAGACGATAGCCTAGTGGAAAATAAATCCGAAGAGTCAATTAAACGGAAAGTGGAGTGCGTGCCGCGTACCGCGTAATGGACCGAGGGAGGGATAACGTCATTTTGAAAATTTATACCTCAGTTTCATTTTAAGTGTGTTCTTCGTATCCTCCATTTCAGTGTTGTAGGTTCAGAAATATAAGGACAAACATGTGTTAGGATATCGTTAAGGACACACACACTCTTGTGGATGTTGCTTGGTTTTTTTTCCTTGACCAGTAACAATGGTCAGTTAGCTGCGGTGAATCAGATATAGGAAAGAGTCAGGCAAGCAATGCTATTGGTACGACGTATCTTCACATCTAGAGATGAAACCCCTTCCCCACCCCCAGGTACAAAGTGCAGAATGCTGTAAGCACGAACACAAAATGGCAAAACGGACAACAGTCACAAACACGTACACACTCTCGTCCACAGAGATTCGAAAGAATAAAAACAAAATACTATTTCAACAACCTGTATATGCATTGAAACAGTTGAACAGTATGTGGAACATGTGCACTAAACCGGAAGGATTAATTACACAACTTGCATCCGAAGAAGAAAAGAAAAACAGAGGCATCGACACGAAAAAAAAGGAAAATTTGTGTCAATTTCATAAACTTTTCTATTACTTTAGTTGAGCTGATAATGTTAGACGTGCGCGTGTTGTTTGCGGTGACATTTTATGCCACAATAACCACATCGTTTCCTTAATGCAGGTTGCAGTTGCGAACTTTAACGGTTTTCCACCAATTATCTGGGTAGTGGTACTTTTGCAACTCGATACCACCCATCGGTACGGTGTAGAAGTGTCGCCCGAGCGGACGTTTTGGTAGCGTACCCTGTAGCAGATTGATTGGAAAACATTCCAACGAAGGCGTCCAGTCACAATGCGGTGGTAATACTCGTCTTTTCCAGCCGATGCGTTTGTACATTCCTTGCTGTGTGTAAGAAAATTGGAAAATGAATGAATGAATTAATGTTTTATATAACAACTGCTGCTTATCATATTTTGGATATCTTTGTAAGTTTGTTGAAAAAGAATGATGAGCAATCTTACCGGTTCGTCCAGCTGGAATACGACCAACTCTACGTACGGCGCAGCATATCGTGCGGTGGGCTCCTTGGCAAATATCCTATAGATACCTTCGGAGTGGAGATAGTGGATCTGTAGCTCGCTGGCATAGAAATTACGTATAAATCGTGCCTCTTCGTGACGCATCAATTCTTCATTCAGAACACAGAACTCTGCCTTTTCCCGCCAGGGTAACATCTTTGCCATATGTATCTGGCCCCAAAGTGTACCGTAGCAGAGGAAGTGTGTAAGTCCGTGCTGGTCCAACAAGCGGTGCACTCTGCAAAACAAAATAGAGCAAATTTGCCCATAAAACTACGGCCCCACATCTTGGAGCAGCTAGAAATTTGCAAAACCTTTCGAACAAATGTTCCAGCTCGTGTCGATACAGTTCGGTCATGTTGCAGGTATGCTGGAAGTGGCGACTTTCGGTATCTCCCCGACCGAAGAGCAGTTGGCACCAGCGAACCGTCGTGTAGATGATGGTTGCGACACACAATAGCACCACCAAACGATACAGTGAAAACCGTAGCATGACTTCAATAAACTAACTTACGGAAGACGCACGAAAGGTAAGTTTCCTATCACAGATTTGACCTACTGCTACAGTATCACAGAGCGTTTGTTTATCGTTGCAGAATACGGTAAACCAGAAGAAGAATCGTCTTCCCGTTGGCGTCGTCTCTACTGAACCGGCGGAGGCAAATTTTCAACAGCTGACATTCTATAGCTGCCAAGCAAAATCGTGAATCATGCGCATTGGCCGTGTTTATTCTTCAAGCAACAGAAACAAAACGCAAAAAGGTGTGATTTTGTTTCTCTCAATCGGGTGAGTACAGTAACACTAGCTGGAGGGATTTTGACCGTTTGTTTAAAGCATTTGCAACGTGATAGTATCACAACAGGAAAGAATTTGTAGACAGGACAAAAAGGTGTTTTTTGTATTTAAATTTGTTTATTTTCTGTCTTTTTTTCTTCCTCGTTTAAAGTTATGACGAAACGATACATATGTCACCTTGTGTTACGCATTTCTCTGTACCATTTGCCTTTTTTTCTTCAATTTTCTCATTTTTCTGTTTATTTCTTCTTGCTGTGTTGCTTTAGTGTAGTGTGTTTCATATTCTCTGTCTGTGTTATGTTTGTTTGTGCGTATATTTGTTTCTTCCTTTGAATGTTTGCTACTGTTTCGTTACTTTTAACCGCTTTGCTTCCTTTACGCCCTACTCATATTCACTTTCATATTAAAATGTCCTAACATAATACACAAAATGGTTTGAAAAATGAATATCATTTGTTTTGTTATCGCTAAACGAAACAAATGCACTGGAACAATAAATATGTTTGTTTGTTTGCTTTGTTTTGCTATATTTTTGCTTTGTTTTGCAGCGGAAAGCTGTGTTCGCTTTACTTCGTCTCGTTTTTTTTGTTTTGCTCTGTTTCATTAGTTTTCATACCTCCTTCGAACGTGTTTTTTTTTCTTCTTCTGCTACTGTATCGTGGTTTCGTTTCACTTTCTGCTTTTTGCTATTTACTATCGTTATCTTTCGTGGCGTTTTGCGTTTTGCTTTTTTGCCGCTGACTTATATGTTAGATCGTTCTCTTCTCCGTTCTGACTGGCGACGCTACAACTGTGCTATAGTTTTACGCTTGTTATACACGCACATTCGCGCTCCATTTTGGACATTGCTTCTAGGATTTCGGCATTCACCGGTCGTTAATAATAAGATCATTCGGTGTTCGGTGCATACAATTCACAGACGTTCTTCTGCTTTGCTTATATTACCAGGGCAATATTGAATTATCTTTCCGGCTTCCGGCTAGCCCACGTGCTCATTTGTGCAAAGGGGGGAATGGTCTCGTATCGTTATCTGGCTCGCTTACTGACTCACGGAGCTGTTCGCAAAGATATTTTTTTACTGTGGCGTGTTCAAGGATCTATCGGCTCTGTTTGTCGACTGTGAGTATTTATTATAATATAAATATACTTTAACTAGTGGCATTCTGATGGCTATGGCCCTGGTATGGATAAAAGTTTTTATAACCATTTTGTAACGGCGATGGACCGACGGAAAATACCAGCTTAAGGCTTATGTTTTTTTGTGGTTGTTGTTCTTGTTATTATGTGTTTTTTTTTGTTTGTTTTTGCTGTGTGTTTGATTTTTGCATGTTATTTTTTCTTTTGCGTGTTCTTTTATTTTTGTTTCGCTACTTACGTTGACTGGGGGATGTGTGTTTAGTAAGAGTTTTGTAATAAAAACTGGAATATGTATGCAATTTGATTTATTTGTTTACTACCGCATTTCCTCACCTATGTTGGTTATAATCTTCGCGTAAAAACTGTCGCGTCCTACTGTCATTGAGCGTAACGTGATAACAAAGGTAGCTTGCCACTTGACCATTACTGCCTTCTATTTCCGAACTGCCACGTATGGAAAGATTGAGCATGTACCTTATGCGTTCCCTGTGCCCTATTAGCAGCTTTGTGGCGCCGCTGCTGCTGTGTGCGCGTTAGCCCCTGTATATGCAATGTACCTGCATCGAAGAGTACCTATTTTACATCGTCGGGCAATAATTGTGTTTGGTATAATGGTTTGGTTTTTATGCTCTGACATTGGTTTGATCATCGAACAGGTGTTTATTTTCCGTTCCCCACCACATGTACTCAGCTGGCCCTGCGAATATACGCGCATTGTAACATGAGTGAGTTTTGTGACCTAGTACAGGGGCCGGTGTGTGGTTCCTATGGGTTTTTTGCTCAATAACTTAAATATTTACAAATCTAGTTCGAACGGCTATCGCTGTTGTGTTTATGTTTGTGAAAGTATTTTTTTTCTCTTAACTGTGTGCGTCTATTTTCTTTTTGCTTTGTTTTCTTGCTTCTTACCCATGTTCCACGTGATTCCACGTGACTGCGCAAACAGAAACAATGCTGCGGTTTTTTTTGTTTTTTTCACACTGTGTACTTTTGTTTTCTGTAAGATATTACATTCCTATATAAAAAATTTATATTTATTTAGAATTTTTCTTGTGTTTTTCCTTTTCTGTTTGCTTTTCATATATATAATATATATTTATATATATATATGTTTTGTATATATATAATAGTTTCTCGTACATTTGTTTTGCCCTCATTGTTTGTTATATGTATATAATTATTTTTCTCTGAATGTTTGAATGTTTCGTGTTACGACACGGCTATTTCAGAAACATCTCTCAGTGCTACAGTACGCTTTTGCTGCTGTGATTTAGCATTCTACTATATATACCATTCGCCTATCGTTTTCTTATTCTTTCTTTTTGAAGTGTGTTTTTTTTTTCTCTTTCTTCTTGTTTTCTTTTATGCTAATATTAGAGTACAGTGAGTATTTAACACATACTTACACATTGTTTGCTTTTATCCATTTTCACTACAATTGTGTTGCTTGTTTCTTTTTTTTTTGTTGTTAGTTTTGGTTTGGGTTTTTTTGTTGCATTCTATATAACACTCAACTTATGCTTTCGCTATGTGTTTTTCTTCTTCTTATTTTTTCTTAATGTTGCGTTACCAGTTCGAGATCACTGCTTACAAGTCTCTGAGATATCTGTTTTCTTTTTTAATGTATGTTTCGCAGCTTTTGCGTTCCTACACAGATCAATCACATTCTGGGTTTTGTTTTTTTTCTTTCTTGCTTTTGATTTGTAGCCTTTTCTTCTACATCTGTTTTGTTTGGGAAGGATGCCTTAGGTTTTTTTTAGATATTGGAACGGGGAACTGTGTCTGTGTTTGTGTTTGGTAGCTAGTAGGTTGTATCGGATAGTATAGAATGCATAAAAGGGTAATACAAAGGAAAAACAATACAAGCTAGTGAAGTAACAAAAGAAACTATTTTTCAAAAAACACAGTGCTATAAGGGTATTCAGAGTGTAGAATAACATTATTATGTAACAAATGAACAAAAAACAAATCTTTCATGAAAGCGTAAGTTGCACTCTATTGCAGTGCCGGTAGCGTTTACGTTATGGTTAATGTAGCCCATTCTTGTTTCTCTGCTGTAGATAGGTTAGGTTATGATTTTTTTTATTGGAAGAACCGAAATCTATTCTAAGCAAGAACATTGCCTTTTTTGAAATATTGCCACCGGTAGTAATTACCCGAACACCCCGTTTTTATATATCGGTAAAATGGCAAACGGCCATGCTTAATTGTTGACTTTCTCTAGCAGTAAGTAGAAGTACCTTCGGTTCGGTTGTTATTTGGAGTTTTTGGGAGTGGTCCAGTAAGCTTACCTGTACGGTTGCGTTTGCTTTCTCTACCGTTACCGTGCTGTCGGTTTAGTTTTTTTGTTGTTGTTGAAAAAACGTATCGAACTTTCTTTTTGGACTACTACATGTATTCGAATTTTTCATAAGTGCGCTCACGTTTTGTGTGATAATTTATTTTTTAGTGTTTTTTTATGTATTTATATAGCTTTTTTTGTTGTTTTTTTCTTCTTCTTTTCCACTTTTGTTTTTCGTTCTCGGTACTAGTACACTCAGTACGGTGCTTATTATATTGTAAGTTTTTTTTCCTTTTCTATTCCTCTGCTATCGATGATATTAAGGACGAAGGACGAACTTCAATGACCGCTTGCCCTTTCGATAGATTTTTTTTTGTTTTTTTTTTATTTTAGTACAGTTTTGTAATCACTTGTTCGATTCGTGTTAAACACTGATCGCGCATTTTTGGTAGTAACGTAATGTCGATTTATGTCGACAAGTACAAAACCTTACATGAATGGTTCGCTTGCAGTGTCAGATCCTTTCCTGTTTAAAAGTGTGTTAGGGTCTACTTACGTGTGGGAGTATGGTATGCTAAGAAGGTGCAGGACCGTTTTGTTGTGTGTATGTTTGTGTGTTATCTGTGGAAGAATTCTAACATACGCATGTGGATACAATGGGGGGAAAAGTTACTAAATATACTTTTAAATTCTATCCACAAACCATACGTAACATGTGTTGTCATAAATTTCACTACTTGTTTCGCGCTTCTCCCGTTTAGGAATACGATAGTAATGTTCCAATTTGCTTTTGGTATCATAGAGCGCGTGCATTCATTCATTGGTTTACCTCACTTTCGCTAATATAATTGAGCAGTTCCTTCAGGGTTTTTGTTTTGGTTGAAAAGTAATTCTCCCATACGCGAACCCCACTGTGTGAAAAGACACATAATCTACAGATATTTGACGAGTAAATATCTTGCGCTTAATTATATTTATTTTTACGGTAATACGCTTTGTTTTTTCAAACTTACTTCATATACTGTCACTGCGCACGTCGTTTCGCTGCTTTTGTTCTGTTCTGTTGCTTCAATTAATAAGTCCTACTTTGCTTTTTTGTTTGCCTTAGTTTGGTTTCGTGTTCGCTCTGTTAGTGTTCGAATTTGAATGGAGGTTTTGTTCTGTACGTTTGTGACTAATGAATGAAGAATTTGCTCTACCATAGAAGCCAGTGGCAAGTAGCACAAAGTCCTCTAATTGAAGACAACCGATCACCTGAGAACTCGAAAGTCTCAATCTTTTTTGGGTATATCTGTAAAATAGAACCGAACGGTTATGATGATGGTAATATTCGAAACATAAACGATAAGTGTACCGTGTATAACAAAAAGTTCGATGAGCAAAGCACATTTGTTGATGCGTGATAACGCACAGTAGTAGCGAACACTACCAATTCGAATTACCGAATTGAAATCGCGAATGTGTGTGTGTGTTTTTTAAACATGTTTCAACAATTTTCACTACGAAGAAATAGTAACTGCTTTGTTTTTTTTTTGCTTTAACGATAGAGAGGGATTTATTTTCACTACGCTTTAACTGTGTGGCTGTTTTTGTTTTTTGGTTTACATTACCACTCTCATGTTGTTTCGTTTTACGATTTTGCTTTTTGCTATTATATAAATTTAGAATTTCTTAAATACTCTTCCGAGTGAGCCATTCTGCTTGATGCCTTCCTTTGCTGTGTATGGCTAGGAAACGTAACAGTGTCGCGTGTGCCGAAGTTTCATTGTAAAGTGATTTTCCCGTTTTTTTCATGATGGTACTGCTAAGAGATATTGCATTGAATTCTACCAATTGTTTAGTGCTTTGCAGAACATGCTTTTTATGCTTATCTTACCCTTCCCGTGGGTATGTTTGCGTGTGTGTGTTTTTTTGTTCTGTTGGAACTATACATGCCTACTGTTCTCGTGGAAAGTGGAAGTTCTGGAACATAGTTTGTTTTTTTTTCTTTCTTCTGTGTGTTCTTTATCGATAATATCATTAAATTTACTCATGCTACTTCCCGTACCGCAACCGCAATCACCGTCCACCGCAAAACGTTCCGTGTTGCTTACGCTTTGCTTACGTCTAGTTTAATTTGCACATTGTCTTGTTCATTTGCCTTGGTTTGTTGTGCTAACTTTCTTTGTTTGTTTGTGAGCTGAAGAAAAACGACGGTGCATTATTTGCACATTGCTTGTGCTGCTTTCCTAGAGCGCGCTTTCCGTTTTTCTTGTCGTGCTGGTTGCAGGTGCGAAAATGTTAGTTCTTTTCCATGCAAAACGGCTTAACGAATCTTGTGTATGTGTGTCATGTGTGCGATGTGATTTCATAAAGGAACTGGTGTAGGAGGGGGTGTTAATCTGCGGGGGGATGCTGTGCGTTGAAGTAGGGTTTAGGGTTATTACAGTTGCAGCATTTAAGGTGCTGAAGGTTTTTGGTGTGTACATCACAATAACAAAGAAGAAAACCAAAAAAAACGATGAATGAAATCTTTCAACACTTCCTTGAAATAATTCCCCCTTACACAGGTGATATATCAGGTAAAAGCAACGAAGAAACACCAATGCTCCATTTTTTTTTTGGGGGGTTGATTTCCACTACACCCTTTCTACCCCACGGAACAAGGAACAAGTGCGCCAGTTTTGTTATTTTTGTTTGTTTTTTTTCAGATGATCAGTGAAAACAACGAACAACGAAATGATTTAGCTTTAGTATGAAAAAAACAATCTATTTTCCGTTTTCCAATCAATCTGACAGTTTTGTTTTGCAGTTACGTTTTTTGTTTGTTTTGTTTTGACTTCTTGTTTTGTTTACTTTGCAATACTTTGGTTACAACGAGTTTTCTTACTAATGTGTGTATAAATGTGTATCATTTTTTTGCGCATTTTGTTTCCGTCTGTACGTGTGTGTGCGTGTGTTGTGTATTTGTTTGTTTGTTTGTTTGTTTCTTTCTTTCTTTGTTATCATCTACGCATTCAAGAGCAAGTAATGTAGTAATGGCGGCATGCGATTAGTAAATTTCGTTTCCCGCTTTCGTTTTCGTTCAGCCCAATAAACCAAAGCAGTAGTTTGTTACATTTCCTGTGTTTTTTTGTGTGTTTTTCGTGTGGAAGTTGTGTGTTTTATTGTTTGCGTGCGTGTATGTGTAAGTTTTCATGTTTTTCTTTTCGTGTGTGTGTGTGTTTTTTTTATTTGTGCGCGCAAAACCTTTCCAAAATATCCTTTTATTCTCCCTTTTGCTTCTCTTTTGTTATTGAACGGTTAAGTGAATTGGTATCGGTGCCGAATAGTCAATGTCCTACGTATGTTATTTAATTAGTTAATTAGAGTTTTTCATTTTCCCTTTCTTTGTTCATCTTCTTTTTTTTGTGTGTTGCGCTGGTAATTCTCTTTTTGTTTTCTTCACTGTGTGTTGCTCTTCTTTTTTTCTTCTTTTGTTTTTTTTTCGTTACTTCTTGCGGTCCTTTCGCTCTAACAAACCCCTATAGGAGATAGAATAACTATAAAATTTCGGAAACAACAACTTTTGTAATCACGAGTTTTCCTTTTGCTCTTAAACATTGTTTTTTTTTCTCTTTGTTTTGCATTTGCACTACTTGTCGGTTTTGTATGTACGGAAAGAGAGAGATAGAGGGGAGGATTATGTCTGTAGGTGTATGTGTGTGTGTGTGTGTGATGTGTTATTGTGTGCCGCAGTTATGAGTGATTTTCCGTATGCTTCTTGCTAGTTATATTGATGCACTTTGCTTGCTCTATGAAACAACGTATCCTATATAAACCCGGACACCGAACCGGATGCTCACTAGCGAGCTATACGAGGGTCGAGGATCTTCACGTGATCGTGTGTGATTGCGACGGAAAAAATAAAATAAAAACAAAACAACCGGGCATTCTAAACTATACAGCCGTAGGATTAAGTTTAGTGCAAAGGTTAGCAGCAAACGATGAAGGTGTCTGTATTTTGGGCCAAAGCCGGTGTAAGATATTGTACACTTAAGTAACGGTGTCGAGGGATCGTTTTAATTGCTAGCTGGTCACATAATTTGGCAAAAAGGTTCGCATTGTTTTCGGTACCGTTCGTGGTTTCGGTTTGTGTGTTATTTGATTTTTGTATTTTTTTTTAATCTTCACTTAACTCTCCATTCCTCCCTGAAGATTCTTTTACACTGGAAGCATTTATCGGTCCCTCGGGGCGGGACGTTGGGCCACACGATCGTTCCCAACCGATGTGTAAGTGTTTGTGTGTGTGTTTTTTTATGTGTGAAAGAGCATTGTTGTACAGATACAGTAGCGACCGCGGTTGACCAATTTGAACACGTTCGGGAGTGGAGTGGTCAAAACTGGCGCATTTGTCGTCCGTATGGCGCAAGAAAACAAAAAAACCCAAAACAAATAGGTAAGATATTTTTGGCAGTTAATGGCATCGATATCTTCCCCACAGCGAGTCTGGTGAGCCACCCAAAAATTGTGGTGAAAAAAAAAAAAACGTTGCGAAAAAGGAGAAAAGCATCAACGAAACGGGTAGGAAAAAGTTTCCCAAATAATCCAAAACTTCGGTTTAACACCGCTTAAAAACAGGGTGAATGCAATGAGGTGATGGGAGTAGTAGTAGTTTTGTATGTGTTTTTGTTGCTGTTGGTAGCGGTAGTAGTTAAGTAGTACTAGTAGTAATTAGTAGTAGTAATAAGTAGTGTTAAGTAAGTGCTTTTTGTTTTTAAAAGGGGCCGCACCGTGGCATGAGCAATATTCACCGTGTACCCGTGTGTGTGTGTCGCTGTACATTTGCTCTGGACAAAATGGTGGTATTACTAATGGTTTAGCAGTGCAGTTTGATTTGATCAGGTATTGGGATTGGATCACTAGGGGAGGATTTTTCTTTTTGGGGCGGTCGTGCATAAAGATGTTTCACCAAGATGTTGTGTGCGAGAACGAGACAGGGAGAGGTGTTGAGTAGGTAGTTGCATTCAAAAAGATGGTTTCGATAGAAAAATCCCGAAGGATACCCATGCACCTCTCGGAGGATATAGGCATGGATTTCCGGAAGTGTGGGGGGATGTTATTAAAAAACCAAAGGGTTGCATTCAGAGATCAGTTTTGTGAATCGGAAGATAAATCTGGAGTACTGTTGCACAGGGACAAATTTATCCTCTACAATTTGCTGTTTCAGTTTTCACCTGATCATCTGATTACCCTAAACAATTACCCTTCCTTTTCATGTTGCGGTCACGAAACTTTCCCAGGAATAGCCGATCCTTGTCGCCTTCATGTGACTCGCGATCGTTTGGGCCTTTGCGGTTGTTCGTCGTCTTGGCGATTGGCGTAAGATGCCTTTTCATAATTGAGTTTGATACTTTTGCACGTGTCTCTCGTGTTGAGGGGAGTTTCGGGTATATGTATATGTGTGTGTGTACGAGTGTATATGTGTGTGTTAGATAAGTTTTGCATTTTGCTTCTTTTTTTTTGCTAGTTTACGGTGTGGTATTCGTTAGCCATTCAATGTGGACTTGGTATCTCGCTAGTTGAACGATAAAATCTAGGGTTTTTTTTGTTTGTTTTGTGTTTGCCTTGTTGCTTTTCTGGCCCGTTTAATTAATACTTGTTGTTGCGCCTCTACCACGCAGTGTCGCGAGCCTTCAGCGCTATTTAATTCATTTAATACGTGCTTTCCTTTTCCGTTTTTGATACATTACGAACTGTTCGGGTGTTTGTTTGTTTTTTCTCGTTTAGAATTATGTATGTATATATATCAAATCCTGTCGCCCCCCTCCCCCCCGCCGCTTCAAAGCTGTTCCGTCCTTGTGTGACGCAGTGTACAGCTGTCAATTCATTGCTGGCACTGCCTTTTTTCTCTTTTGCCTGACTACGTCGTTTAATTTCACGTCTCGCGCGCGCGATTGTTGTTTAATTAATGTTTAGTTCTTCCATTTCCATCTTCATTGGTGTATAAGTATAAAAATCGAACCAAAGCAGTAAATAGGTACAAATGGGCTGGCGGATGTGTCTAATGAGGGGTAGGGATGGGAATGGAGAAGGAACAAGTCCTTAACAGGGAGATTCGTTTTTTTTTGGGGGAGTGTGCAGGATAGGGGCCAATGAAGGCTATGAGTGGGAATCGAATGAGCTGTGTTTTCTTTTTTTTTTCTTGGATATTTTTCTAATTTTCTTGCTCTATATCTCTCTCTTTCTTTCTCTTCTGTCTATCTGTCTGTCTGTCTGTATGACTGGTGTGGTACGTTGGCCAGTCCCTTTCTAGCCACATCCTGCCTAACCTATGCGCTTCCTAGCATGATCAATTGTGGCGATATTACGATCACCGCACGTCGATCGTTTCGTGGTAATAGGTTAGAATCGTTCGATGCGTCGCTGCGTACCAGCGGTACCGATAGTTGCGTCGTTCCCTTCCAGTCAAGACATCGGGCCCGGGGCTGTCCTATGGTCTGGTTTGGAAGGCGCATGAGTTCGCTGTATCACGGAACGGATTTATTTCTCCTCGCCCAACAGCACCAGATCGTCGGCCACGACATCGCTGACATGCAGGTAGATGATCCAGTACATGAGATTGAAGCAGACGAAGCACACCGGGAACACGATGCGTGAGTACTTGTCGATGTCTGACGGTGTGATGCCGAGCAGCTTGTTGATATCCTGCGAAGGGAAAGACAAAGCGAATCGCAATGAATTCTTCCTGTAACTATGGAGGTGTGCCTCGAACAGACACGTTGGGCTATTTGCCGAGCAACAACTTACCTTGCCGGGGTGTATCAAATGCTGAGGTGCTGCCGATTCCTCATCCGGTCCGCCACCACCACCACCTGGTGGACCACCGGGTGGACCGCCGCCACCTCCACCGCCCGGCTGCCCACCGCCACGGCCACCATTGATCGTGTTCTCGAGCGTGCCACCCTTCGAGTGGGCTTTCGGGTCGTGCACCTTGAACCGTACCTCCTGGAACAGTGGACCAACGATCGAGCAGCCGCGCGAACCCATGTTCGGTGGCACATTCTGCATCGTACCGCTCCGGCTGCCCATCTGCTGCTTTGGCGTGTGCTGGTGCGTGTGGCTATGCCCGTGACCATGGCCATGGCTGTGATCGCTCGCCACCGGAGGCGGCGGTGGTGGATGGTTCGCGTCCGCCGCCTGCTGCTTCTTCTGTTCCGCTATTTTCTGTATTGCCATGAAGCGCTGCTTGCGCATCTGTATCCGCTTAGCCATGTAACCGACCGTGGCATACTCTGGCGTTTGTGGGGAATGGGAAGCAGAGCATTTGCGCGCGGATGCGCAAATTTTTGGGGGAGAAAAAGAAGTAATATCAGTACGCATGACAGTGGAGTGCAGTTGTAACAGCTTGTACTCTATACAGCTCTAGACATTAACATTGTCACGACGTAAAGTACGAAAAGCATCACAAGTGTTAAGAAGTATGCAACGTAAGATTTAAAAAATTGATCACAAAGAAAAAGAAAGAAAAAAAGAAACAAACGGACACAGGAAAACAAAAACAAAAAACAACAACACAGAAACGGAACAAAACCAAGATGTACAAACAATAGTAACGAACGGAAATGGTAGAAACTGGTAACTGAAACATTCTATACTTGATAACACAAGAACAGCATTTAAAGGCCATTAAAGTTTTTTTTTTTGCTGGAAGAGAGTCACGGAGATGTACACGTGAGACTGTGTTTTGTTGCACACTGGAAACCATTGCTGTGTTGAAAGGCAGAGCACACACAAAAAAAACTCTCTACACACACACACAAACACACGTGCACATGTGCACACGGGAGAAGTTTGCGAAATTTGCGAAACACGCGGTGTAGTTGTATGTGGCAGCTTTGTCGCACGGAGGGGCACTAAAATCCTTCAATCCGGCGCCCGTATCCCCGTATTGGTTGTGAGGACGGTAACTAGTGTTTGTACGAAGGGGTGGAGAGCTAGAACTAGCCGTTTAATTAACGGGAAAAAAAGAAAGTAGACAATACAAAAAACACATCAACAACATAAAACAAAAAAATACGGTGATCCAATCACACGTCCCTACGTGAGATATGAGCGGTGAAGAAGCGACGAACCTGAACCCGCATTGGAGTGAGTACAGTTTCGGTACGTACATACACACACAAGACGTGAGATGGGTGATGGGATGAGATGGATTTTGGTGTGAGAAAAGGTTTCACTTTCACTGCAACAGGGCTGCTTAGGTTTGCTACTCTTGGTTGGTTTTGCTTTTTTTTTTCGATGTTTTATGTTTCTTATTTCTTTTCAGCATGTGCTTAGAGTGAGAAATAAGAACAACCCTAAGCAGCTCTATGCATTGAAAGCTTTGCTTTTACTTTTTTCCTTTTGTGGTTAATAATGAGTGCAAAAGGATTTTTTTCTTTCTGATTTAGTTTTGTTAGCACACTAACCAGTGAGCTTGTTGTTTGGTTTTGGGTTGGTGCGAATCGTGAGAATTAGTGATGGTGAGCCACAATGCATGATGATGAGAACGGGTGAGAAAATTCGATAAATTCATCAAATTAACTAAAAGTAACGCTATTTGTCACCACCACGTGCCATTATGTTACATTTGAGGGTTTTTTTTGGTTGTTGTTTCTTTTGCTCTTCGATTAGTAGCTTCGTAAATACTCTTTTTAACACACTCTTCGCTACGATATTAGTCTGTGCACAGATTGGCAAAGGGAGAGAGAGAGAGAGAGTGATAGAACGATCTCCGTTTTTGAGTCACGCTATAAGAATCGTGTTAAATTTAGCTGCATTTTTGCTTGCATTGGGAAAGCGTTAATGTAAACCAGCGTACGTAAGCGCATATAATGTATGTTTCGTTCCATGGAAACGAGTAGATCCTGATTTGCCAAGGATTTGGTGTGGCGTGTGAAAAGACAAAACAAAAAAAAAACGGCAAAAACAGCTTCATTTCGTGAGGATGACCTGCGGGGTAGCAAATTGAAATGAGTCAATGGGTGCAAATTAGGGAGACATTTGGTAGGTGCTGGTACATTGTTTCGATGTTTTGCTGTTTTCAGCGCGAACGTTGCAATCAATTGGAGGGACAGAATATTTTTAGGCCGTACCTGTAGCTACCTTGTTCTGTTTTTTTTTGTTTGTTTTTGCTCGGCAGTAGCATTGATCGTATTCAATAAATTCATCCGATTTGCAAAAATGGTATGTTTTGTATGTATTAATTTCCGTACCGGAACATGAACCAGTGCTGCAAGTCGTGTTTGATCGACTCGCTGTGAACGCTTTCGAATTGTAAAGCAAATTGATTGAGGTGAGCGTATGGGAATGAAATGTGCTTGATAGCCAAACCATGTATATTGCGGGTGCTCGCATTCGCTTTTTTTTGCTGTTGTTGTTTTTGGTAATTCAACCATCCGACAAAACCGTATCATTAGTTGTCGTTCACCTTCTGTTGGTTCTGTATTCGTTCACTATTTTAAAGAGATGAATTTATCGAATTTAGTTTTCTGAAGGCGCATGGGGAAACTTAAGAGCATTTTACATTTGTTTCACCACGGAACCACACAACAGCATCTCACGTTTTGGGGTGAGATTTGAAGGTTAACAGTGGTGCTGCGTGGCTGCGATAGCGTTGTTACACGTGTGCGAAAGTACAAAGGTGGGACGAAAGCTTTTGCGCTCGTAGTTTCATAAGTAATAAAAACATATATT
>CM028127.1:30058947-30101447 GCA_016254315.1 Anopheles parensis | reverse complement strand
TTTTTCTTGTATGTTTCTTTTTCATGTTCTTGCAAAATCCATTTGCAGTTAATTGGTTGTGTCTCTACAATAATCAAATCCGAAACATTGTCCTGTAGATGCTTTGGAGATGAGTTTGCTAAAGCGAACTGAGCGCTTTTTTTGTGGGGAAAGAAGGACGAAGGGATTGGATTAAAAATGGGAGCCCTTTTGGGTGTGGGGTGGAGGCTTAAGGGTGGTGTATAGAATACAGTGTCCAGTTGGGGCGGTTTTTTGGGGGAGGGTTTTTTAATTCAACTTCTTCAAACATGTACTACCGGTAGATAGTATCCTGTACGAAGGAGCAATTCCNGATTGGATTAAAAAAGGGAGCCCTTTTGGGTGTGGGGTGGAGGCTTAAGGGTGGTGTATAGAATACAGTGTCCAGTTGGGGCGGTTTTTTGGGGGAGGGTTTTTTAATTCAACTTCTTCAAACATGTACTACCGGTAGATGGTATCCTGTACGAAGGAGCAATTCCTATCCTATTGCCAATCAAATTGAATTTGCAAAAAAAAAACTAGAACGGCAGGTGAAGAACACACACAGGAAACACATACATTACAGCATACATACGAGTATCGAGTGAAAAACTTTTCGTGAAACAAGTGGGAGGGTTTTTCCTTTTCTTTTTTAGTTTGTTTTCTCGTTAGCATTGATAGTGAAGATCCTTGGACGCTCGTTTTTTGGGGGGTTTCATCTTCCGCTCTGGTGATCTGACCGAAGCGTCAAACAACGAACGGACGGGGCTGGTTGGGTGAAGTAAAATGTATTAAACCAGAAGCTAAACTACTATCTTATCACAGTGTCCGTTTTCCGATTCCGAAACAAAAGGGCAACCAATAGTTGGATACAAACCCATGGTCGAATATTTGTTGGCTTGGTTTTTGCTCGAAAAATGAGCTAAAACCAGGATAAGGATTTTTCATTTAGCTTCCATTTGACTGTTTGGTCCGGATGGATCAAATTTTGACCATCCATAGTTGCAGTGGTCAAAGATGGAAGGAACGGCTAGTTCCGGAGCAAGTGAGTATGGAGTGTGTGCACTAGCCAAACAGTGGATCGAGGGTTTTGTTTTTTTATTCTACCAACGTTAGCAATCACAAACATTCGATTCCACAAAAAAAAATTAGGACACAAGTGAGGGCATGCAGTTTGGGAGGGCAGCAAACAATTTAATATAAGATTTTAGCTCCTTTCGATTAGACACTGTATTGCATGGTTTTGTTTTAATTTTACTTTATCAAACTAAGCTTTACGCTGAAGGATAGGAATAGTTGGTGTGTGAGTTCAAAATGGTGTTTGTGTGGTTCTAGATTTTATTTTTTTTCGTTCATTTTCCTTTGGGTTATTCTCATCGATACGCACCCCGGCATTGAGATCATTGTTCGCGGCTATCGGGTTCGTCTTTGGCTGTGATTGCTACGCACTGAAAACGTGAAACGCTTCATTTTATATATCCCCCCGGTGCCNTTTGCTTTATCAAACTAAGCTTTACGCTAAAGGATAGGAATAGTTTGTGTGTGAGTTCAAAATGGTGTTTGTGTGGTTCTAGATTTTTTTTCGTTCATTTTCCTTTGGGTTATTCTCATCGATACGCACCCCGGCATTGAGATCATTGTTCGCGGCTATCGGGTTCGTCTTTGGCTGTGATTGCTACGCACTGAAAACGTGAAACGCTTCATTTTATATATCCCCCCGGTGCCGAGGAAGAGAGAGAGAGCGCGAAAGATCTCGTTTGTTTAGATTTTTATCCACAGAAAATTATCTCACATGCGCATGCTTTCTACTTCATCGATTTGCTGTGAAGGAATGTGGAGATCGTCATTTTTTTTTTGGGAGTGGTTTGCATCGAAGAGCACTAGAAGAACACGTAGTGTTGTCTATTTCCCCCCACAAAAAAAATGTTTGTGTAATTGTATGCTGGACGATATTTTGAAGGATGAAAATACTTATCGTTAACCTTGCATATTGTTTGCACAAAGGACAGCTTTTTGCGTACGATGGTACGATCATCATGGTCGTTGACACACGTGGTGTAATTATTGCGCGCGGAAAACACAATTTCACGTACGGTCATTTTGCTAGGAGGGAAAATAGAAATGAATCCGTTCGAAACCTGCTGACCGAGACCGAGGTTTGGCAAAAAGAATGATTGATGGTTTTTTTTTGGGGGGACGATGTGAGCAAAGCACTATTGTCGACATGGGATCACCACCATTTGTTTGGATCGTTGCGTTGAACCGTTGAAGAATTCTTTGCCCATCCAGCTTAAGGTTTCAGGTGGCGTAATAT
Organism: Anopheles parensis; assembly: GCA_016254315.1. Lineage (NCBI taxonomy): Eukaryota > Metazoa > Arthropoda > Insecta > Diptera > Culicidae > Anopheles > Anopheles parensis. Next base: position 30,099,136 of record CM028127.1, on the reverse strand, counting down.
CAGCATAACATACCGCAATCGGTTTAGGGATCGGAACGCAAAAAAAAGGGAAAGAATAATCAAACCGGTCACTTACCTGGTCGTGGTGGTGGTAGTTGGTGGTGGTTGTTCGGTGCTATACATATGGATGTGTGATCTTGCAAGCGTCCTTTGCACCACACTATAGAGTGGCCGTACGGGATGTGCACGCGTGCGTGCACGGAACTGCCCTGGAAAGCTTACTGACACACAAACGGTGAACCGTGTGGCAAAAAAACGTGGCGAAACGAAAGGGACGGTACGACACTTTGGAACCAATCGGGTGGACCTTCGGGAGTGAGTTTTTCCATCTATTTTTTTTACCCACATAAATTTCCCTTTCTGAGTGCTTCCTAAAAACCAGATAACTAGTAATTTCCCTGCAACTTCTGATGCAAACACATTAGGTCTAACGTTTGTGGATAAAAAAAAAACAACATTTGAAGATTAATAATTGGCTGTGTCACGCCAAATAGCTTTACTGTGTGTTTTTTTTTATTCCCGTACACCGACGATATTATTTTCTACCCCGGAACCGGATGTTGGGAAAATATATCAGGTAAATATCCGGCGTTTTTCTTTGTATTATTACTATTTAGTTTAGAATACTGTGGAAATGAGTGAATGCTCAAAATTCTCTTGCGAAGCATGTTATGATTTCCCAAAAAAAAAACAATGGTGAAACGCGTGGAAATGATCGGCTGTAACACGTGCCTATAGAGTATTTTGTAATTTTCACGTAATGCTTGCGTGACTACATGAAAGCCACCGGACCAAGCACGAGGACCAACATTTAATCCAGTGCGACTGGTCAACCAACGAAAACAAAAAAAAAACCACTCCGCAGGGTTCAGAAGGTTAAAAGCATACAATCAAAACGGGTCTAAAGCGAAGCTTTACACAGGGTTTCCAGACGACAGCTAGAAGGGTGTGGGATAAGGGAAAGCTTTATATTTAAATAATTTTGCACCCAAATGGGACCTCAATCAAAGGGGGGTCCTAGCAGCAAAATACGCGTTCGCTCGAACCGTCGCGTTCGGATTCGGTTCGTTAGCGGTGCGTGTTTTAGATGGTTTGCGACCTGTCCTTGTTGTTTTTATATACCACTCTGATCGACCACACACACCAGAGGTCAGAAGTGTAATTATGAGAAAGAAGGGGAGAAAAAGGTGGTGAAAAACGGTTGGGGGGAGGGTGGAAAACATTTTCTCCTTTCTGGGCGAGCTGTCAAATGCGAGAAGCGGTGCGTCATCTGGCGGTAACGATCCGTTTGGTCGCGTTTCGTTCGCGAAAAAAGTGTCACCTAGGATGACAGTTCAAGGTGGGCGTAATTTCGTGAACCACCTGCTGTTTCCTCCCCTTTGAGTTTTCTTCCCCATCTTCGCCACCTCCTCCCTCAATCTCTTGGCAGGGATGGATGCGATGAATGGTAGAAGAAAATAGCCACAATCCTACCTACATGGCACGTCGCTAACCCAAATGGTGTTCCCATCATTATGCGTAATGAAGGTTATCTTCTGGTATTGTGCCTCTCTGTGCGTGTGTGTGTGTGTTCTTTTTCGTCCACACAAAACGCTGCCTCTTGAAGTATCGCTTCATTTTCCACTTTTATAAGCCACCAATGGTAACCGCACCACCGGGAGCCATTGGGCGATAAATTGGATGAAAAGCACGAAACGTTCCAAGCAAACTAATTCCTGGGGTCCGGGTCGTATTTCTCTGCAAATGTACCACGTTCCCGGGGTTTTTTTTGTCCGAGGTAATGAGATTTCCAATTATTTTGCACACCCGCTGTGGGTGTAAAATGGATTAGAGATGTTCGGGAAAGCGTCGAGGTTTTTGGTGCTGTAATAAGAAGCATGTTGTAACACACACACACACACACACACACACACACCCAAAAAAATATCATCCCATCAGCGATCTTTTGTAGTCCACAAAATCCGTATTTCCAGAGGTTTCGGCAAAATAATTGTGAAGCTAAAACGGGGGGGCAGTTGTTTAGTGCATTTTTATTAGATTGTTTATGGGCGACACATCCACGCGCAACTTTTACTTTACTGCCTTTCCGTTAGATTAATACGTATCCATCTTCATTTTTGTATTGGACATCGCAAAGTAAGATATACTATTTTCTGCGTACGGAAAAGAAGAATACATGTCTAATCTGCTACAACAAGGACACAACACACAAATCGGTAGTAGAGTTTTATGGCTTTCCCGATCTGCAGGTGGGTCAGTTTTGTCTTGTTTTTTTTGTTATGTCAGATAAGAACTAATATCGATACGAAAGGGAGAAAACGTTTTTGCAACACGCATGCTTCGATGCGGATATTTGGCGCAGGCGGTCCAAACATTCGGGAATCATCAAATACGTTAATCCTAGATTAGTCATTGGCGCGACACGAGGGCCAAACAAGCAGTTGTGCTTTTATCGCAACCGAACGATCGAAATCGTGCACTATAAAATACGCCCGATGTGTTCGATAGGCATTTAATGGGCCAATCGCGATAGTTTTGTCGGTTTTGTAAGCGGTCGATAGTGGTATTGGTTTTGAACCATTTTAGGTTACCGATGGTGCCGATGATGTTACCAGCAACAGCATCGTTAATCGTGGCAGTGTGTTGGTATGGGAATTTATATAAATCGCTCCATTAGAAACGGTAGCGCCTGATATAGATAGTGGAAATGGGAGCTTCAGCAAGTTCCCAATCTGTGACATTGATTGAAGAAAATGCATGAATTGTAGGGATTTTCTTCTAAGCCCAATCCTTAGATGGATTATATATCATTTCACTATAAACCAGCATTGTTCTGAAAAAAAAAAAATACATTAATTTAAAGTTTAAAATATTACATCAAAAAATCACAACACATGTAAAAATCCACGATCCACCTCGAACCGTAGCTTTAAATCTCTCCACTTTTCGCTTAGCCTAAAAGCTCGACTCGGCAGCCAGAAACCATCGACGAAGACCACAACTATCGACCGTGCGGTGCGCCACAAAACCCGTCAAAGTAAAGCTTTTTCCGCATCGAGTGACGCATGATGACGTTCTACCCTGCGGGGTGGCGTTTTCTCACCCTCAAACACGGGGACGACGATGATGATGGTTTTCTCCTCTTCCAACCTCAACCCGATTTTCCATAAAAACACCGTTGGCTTAACGATAAGTTTTCATCAAAAGTTAAACATCCATCGTTGGGGAGGGGTGATTCTTATTTTTCTTATTTCATTTTACACCCCTTTCCCCGCTCAGCTTTTCCACCGCACCTCTGTATCTTATACCCAAAAACCCCTCTCGTTTGTGTCGGTTTGGAGCTGCTCGATTTGAGCTGACCGTGGACCGTGGATTTTTTTAATGAACCTGTCAATCCGATCGAAGCGAACGAGCTTCCGCCCTGAGCCCTTGTCATGTTTGCTCATATAAGCCAATCTGTACCGATTGGCATGCGTGTGTGTGTGCGCGCGCTTTAGTATGAGGTTTTTGTTCCACACTTCATCGCACGGTGGGCACGGCGGGTAAACGAGATTTTCATACGTATCAGAGCCATATAAGACCTTCTGACGTTTTGGTACGAGAGCATGAAGGCCCACATCGGTTAGAAATAGAATGTTCACGGAAATATACATCACCCACTCGATCGGTGTATGTACCGCTGTGTGTATATGTTTCCTGTTTCGTTTCTTTATATGAAAATTAATCTTACTTTATACCCGGGTACGAATTATACACGCTTTGGAGGACGAAAGAAATAAAAAAAACCATCAAAATCTTCGCTAATCGTACCGACGTGATCCGACGTTTTAAAAATCCATATTCGTTTAGAAAAAAATTGGGAGTTTTTTTTGTGGTGTTGGGAAATATCGCAATTGAATGACGTAAGGGAAGATGATCATTTTTCTACATGAAGGTAAGGATTAGGATCGTTGTTCAACTTTCCCCGGTTGCGTACTGCTTAACGGTGTGATAAACTTCAATAGTTGAAGTTGAATGTGTCGCAAGTGTGTGTTTTGTTGTTTCGTGTGTAGATCTATTAAAGCGTAGATATTTGAGCTTGAATGAAGTAAACGATCGTAAAGCATTTCTCGAGCAGATGATGAATGCTCCGTGACGAATGAACTAGGATGAACGTCGCAAATGAAAACCTTAACCAAGAAGTGATGATGATTCCTGATGAAGAACTTATTGCAGCCTTACGAAAGCTGGCACGAGAGAACAACGACAACAACAGCAACGAAAAATAGATTATTATTAAAACGGAAACGAAAAGGATTCAAAACCGAAGGCATCAATACACCGAACAACTGGATGGCAAAACATCCGGATGCGGATAAAACCAAATGCAAAGTGGTGGGGATGCAAACACAAATGACTTAATGTATTGAACGGATTTATACTAGCTGAATGGTTAGTAAGAAGTTTTGCAGAGCAAGACACAAATTACAAAGGGATATAACAGCGAAAAAACAAAAAAACGTTATACTAATATACCACTCTGGCGAGTTGTTTTGGGGGGAAAACATATAGAAATATGTATGTTCGTTCAACAGATAAAGTAGTTAAATAAGAACAACATGTCAACAACTATACGCTATAGTTGAGATTTGATCTTGAGCAATAGAATCATGTTGCTGAAGAATGGGCGAGAAAAACGAGAGCGATGAAGAGAGCGAGACAGAGAGAGAGTGAGAGAAAGAAAGACAGAGTTTTCGGTCGGTGATATTTTGATATATTGAAATTATGATCGTTTGCACATAAAGTGCAACCTTAAATGGGCAAACGGAAAGTGGGGAAATTGATTTTAGGTTTTTTTTTTCAAAGAAGGTTTTTGGTGAAGGTTTTTTTTGTTTTTGATAATGAAAGCAATAATTTTTAAAAACATAAAACAAAGTAAAAACAGACATGGTAGTAATATGAGTACAACGGGCAAGTTTATGAAGGTAATGAAGGTAAAGTTATTTAACAAGAAGATCGGTGACCGTCTACAGGTACCTGTTGTGAGACTGATTTCCATAGCACGTTGACGGTGTCCCAAAACCTTAAACTGAGGCAAAGATACTTCGCTCGAGACTCCGACAGAGTTGGGGCCTTCATTCCATTTGTATCGGATATCTCGCATCGTGTAGCCGACTATCAGCGGGATTAGTTTGGGGTTGGAAGTTTCGTTTGTTTGTTTGTTTTTTTTTCGTACGGTCGCAGTTTTTTTTTGTTTTCCCCCATACATTCAGTCAACGTCAACGAATGATGGTTTTTTTTCATTGTGGGCGAGTTGCGATTAAAGTAGCGAGCGAATCATTACAATTCGTTTATGTTTAGTGATCGTACGTTGGTTTTCGTTTTGTCCCCGTGACACAACAATCCATTGCGGGTTGGGTTGTGGTGGATTGGTTTTTTTTTCGTACGAAGAAGTTTGCGATCGCAATTATGGAGTAGATTTGTTTTAATTAGTGCCGCAAAACAGAGGTCCCATGTTGGTCGGGTTGGGTATGGCACATGCACAAAAAGGATCATTACATGTGTGCGTGTGTGCATGGTTCATTATCGATAATTCATTCAAAAACGTTTTGAAAAGTTAATAACGGCAGCAGATGGGTAATAGGTTGTTTAGTTAATTTAATTCAAACCAAAACAATTATACATACACACGCACACACAGACATATACAATTAATATAAACAGTATTGTGGTTTTGTAGGTTATTTTTTTAGTATCGATTAGTGAACAAAAAGACGGGACATTGTTGTAGAGAGAATAAAAAGAAAAAAGAGAGAAAGATTTGTGAATTAGAAACGATCGCTTGTACGACATAATTACCATCAGGGTTAGAGAGATAAGGAGATTCATTTGTTGTTTAGTTTAGAGTATTGTAGTTGTTTCTATACTTCCTAGACAGAGTGGTAATGCTAAACGTGTTTTGTGTTGTATAGCTCTAGTGTTGTGTTGAAATGATTGGCACTGAGGGTTTTTTCTTCTTTAAAAAAAATATTGCCTAGCACGCAGGGTCCTACGGCCATCTTTAAACAATGGTACGCACCACCACATGGAGGATTTTTTTTTAAAGTAAAAACACTAAAATGATTCCCCTTTGTGGGGACAAACAGTGTGTGAAGAAAAAATCGCAAAACCCACGCATATTGTACACAAGTGGTGTGACTAGTGTTAATAATCTACTCATACTACCAGGTGGGTACTATACATATTTATTTACTAGTTTTATAAAATAATTTAGTAACAAGTTTGTTTTGTTCCTTTGCACAAGGACGCTTTGTTTCATTAAAGTTGTGCTAGGTAAAGGATGACGATACAAACTAGTTCATTATCATTATACGGTCAAGGTTGAGTAGATTCGCCACCCGTGTCTGTGGGCATCCGTGTGGTCCGGATGTACCCGTGTAAATAAAGCAGGTGACAAGTAGGACGACTAATTGGGATGAGAGAAAGTGTGTCCCCATATTTTTTTTGGTTAAGCGCTGGGTGGCACAATGTATAGTTTATTCATATTCTTATGTTGTTTGGCGTGTGTTTTATTTTTCAAACTATTATTGTCGCTTGTTTAGAAAAAAAGGCTGTACTATATGTAGCGTTGAAAAGATACTTAAAATGGCGCTAAGTGGTTGGTAGCGAAACCCCTGGTGCCAATAGAGCTTTGAGAGAGTGAGAGAAAGAGAGTGTAGTGTGTGTTGTCGTACGTCTTCTTTTGGTACGGAAGCAAATGTGTCAAGTGTCACTTGTAGTTGACATTTGTTTTGTAGGCTGACGCAGGCTGAACTGAAGCACAAATACAGAAGCACACCAACGCACGACGGAATAACAGTGTTTTTTGGCGGGAAAACTCGGGGGGGAAGTTTCATCTTGTTGCTTGCTTTTTAACCCGTGCCTCGCCTGTATTTTTGATGGCACCAGGAAGATGTGGCATTTGTTTGTTATTATTATTTTTTTTTTTTGGAAAATGATGACAAAGGAATGGATTAATTGTTCCAGCGGATATACAGCGGATGGTCGCGTGTGGTGTATAACCGCTGTTCGATGTTTGCATGCCAACCTGCTAGATGCGAACGATTCCTACAGAACACATTCACATCGAATGGTTTAGTGACGATTGCACGGATATACAATGAATTAAAATTGGTACAAAAATATAGCTTTCAACTATAAATGGGAAATTACACTAACAATCATCATCATTCGTAAGGGTGGAAGTAACGGAGTTATGATGTATTGGAGTTTGGTAATTTCGTCATTCATTCATTTATGTAAATCTATTTGTTATTTTTTAAGGAAAGAAAAAAATATTTCAGTATAGTAAAGAAAAAAAAACAAAACCATTGGAAAAACGCATCCATGTATTACGATCTTCTGTTATACATAAACCTTATCCTAATGCTAATAATTTTATCTCATAATGCCATTTAGAGAAAAAAATATGAAAGTAAAAAAATACAAAGGTGAAAAAAATAAAACAAAAAATGATGCTGAAAGTGCTGAACCTGTATCAGCATAACATAAACGCGATGTACGAGATGATTGGCGAGGCTAATTGTAAGTTTTGCGTTCCTGCTACATTGGCACGAGTTTTCTTATCACGTTTCGGCAATGTCCCGATCGAAGCGAAACGCATGAGGAAAAATTAAAAAATAATCCCCTCACATGGACTGCACGGCACTATGGGCAAAAAATGGGACAAAGTCCTGTAAAGCGAATGCACTACGATGAATGGAAATCGCCGTACTTGATACGCCTTGATGGCCTTTACACAGCGGGTTTAGTTGAAGGAGTATGTTTTTTTTTATAAAGAAAAGGTCCTTAAGAAACGAATACTTGCGGTTGTACGGCGGGTGGAAAGAAGTGTGTGTATTGGAAAATAATATTCATACAGCTTTCTTCACCATATTCACTGATTAAGTAAAAACAAAGAAAAGAAAACAAACCAAAAAAACAAGTCTTGCAGAATTCGTCGATATTGAACAGTCCACCACACATACTTTGGACATTTGGAAAGAAAAAAAAACAATAAAAAAATGCGTTTTAAGTTTTTCGATCATTTTGCATTTGCTCCGTGGTTTGCTTCATTAAAGGGGTGGAAAACATGTACAAACTGGCTACGGTGAGGGTGAGCAATAGACAAACAAAAAACCATAAACAAACCAATATTGGTAACGTGTACACACCATGACTTGTCGAGAAGGGCGTACAGGTACGTTACGTGAGTTACGTTTCACGTTTGGGTAACGTTTTTTTTTGGTGAAGATTTTTCTTTAGTTGCAGCATAATCATAACGAAAAAAGGTTAAATAAAAAAAACCAGTTTTCTGCTTTAGTTGTGTAAAAGATGTGCACGATTTCGTTTGTAGCATTTGTTTCGAAGTGTTGCGTGTAATAGAACGAAACGAAATCAAAACGCATCACGTTGTTACATACTAATGCGATACCAATATGCAATATCAAAATTTGGTGGGGTGTGACAAAAAAGTACTTTTGTAACAGGTTGTTGTTTATTTGGGTGACAAAAAATTAAGATTGAAAAATCTAAAAACAAAAAAAAAAAAATACTTCGACACGCTTTGGAAAAACAGAAACCTGCAAAAATATTTGATAATGAAACAAAATGCCCAAACGACATTCGGTGAGCCGCTTGGTGAGTTGTTGCTCGTCGTCTAAAGCATACAAACTCTATCTATTTTGTAACTGGTTATCAACTGAAAGTTAATCAACTGAAGAAACAATTTGTGCGTGTATATTGTGTGTTTTTTTGGCTGTTTGTTGGTATTGTTATTTGGAATTTAAAACAGGCACTCACGTACCCACGACAGATCGATCGCATTAATAAACAAAAGCAAAAATAAGAATTGATTCGTTCACTTTTGAAAAAAGTCTTTTAAAGAGTTAGGTTTGTTCATCAAATTTGTGCGCGTGTGTGTGTAGTAATTTATCAGTGTTCTTTAACAAAGGAAAAAAAACAATACAGAACATAATACATAAACATTTGCAACTATGCTCGGAAGAAATGAAAAGAAAATGTTTTATAAATTGTTTTGTTAATTTGCTTAACTTTTGTAACGGAAGGTAAAAAAGAAAAGAAAATATGAATCACTATGAAATTGTTTGGTAATTTGGTTGGCTGGTTGGTTTTTTGTGGGGTTTTTGATGAAAATGAGTTGATGTGATGATGAATTAAACGGTTTGTTGAAAGTCGATCAGAAAGACACAGAGGGAATAAAGGAAAGATAGTATGAGTTGAACATAGAAGTGATTTGACACAGATGGGGGAGGTAAACAGTGCACAGTGTGAGAAAGTGGAAACAAATTGGGGAAGAAAGAAGAAAACTAAAACACAAACACACGGTGTACGATAGTAGTTAAATTAATCGAACTTAAAAAACAAAGATTTTGCACTATTTGCACAGAAGCTAAACAGGAGTGGGAAATAGAGGTGAGAGGAAATAGATCGGGATAGATAGAGTGAAAGCGAGTGAACAGAGTGGAACAGAAACAACAGACAGAGGAGAAAAACGACAGATAGATAGACAGATACACACAATGAAGAAATATGAATGGAGGTAGGTATTGTTTAATAAATGCTGATGATGATTTAGGTGTGATTTTACTTTGTTTTTTTTTTTGCTTTGCTGTTGTTGTAGCTGTTTATGATAGGGTACCTGTGGTTAGGTTAATTTCGGTCGCCCTCTGCCTGTGACCCAGTACTCTAAATTGTGGTAGTTCTACTTCGCTGCTCATTCCGACACTACTTAGGCCGTCTTTCCAGAAGTACCGGATATCTCGCATCGTATAACCGACTCCAGGGGTTTTTTTATATGTTAGCGATAAAAAAATGTGGACGTTTAGCACGTGGGTTTTTGTTTTGTTTTTGGGGTGGGTGTGTTGGTTGGTTGAATATTGTTTCAAAAGAGGTGTGTCGTGTGTTGGCCGTATTTCGAACGTTAGTGGAGTTGTGTAGTTGTTTATTTGTAAAAGGTTTTTTATTTTTATGCGAACCGCGATATTTTTGGTGATAAATTGCATCCATATCGTTTCCGGATTGATTTGCCACAAAAGGTGGCAATAGTATGTGTGTGTTTTTTTATTTCAGAAACGTTCGATTTGATGACACGCACATATGCGGAGTGAGGTGTCATTTTAGTTTGAAACGTTGGTTTAGGACGATATTTTCAATACCAGTAGATTAAATATCATAATTTTCGTACACATTTGTTTCAGGACAAGGAAAGAAGCGAAAAAAAAATTATTAACAACATCGCAATAGGTGATGATCGGTGGGGGGTAATGGAACAATTCGTCCAGTAAGGGTCGATCGTGTATGGATGCGTTGCGAGAGTGCGTATTTTCGGTGTACTATATCGTAAGGTATTGTTAGGCCAGTGACTTATGAGTGTGATAAACTTGAAGCGACCGTATTCGATCGGTACATGGGTTAGGTGTGTATCGTGAATAAAACAAAAATCGTCTCAAAGTCCAGTTAGCATTTAGCAGCAGCAAGTAGATTGATCGGTGGTACGAGAAGAGCAGTTTAAGGTGGATATGAATGTGGAAATAAAAGACACAACAAGAGTTAAAGATATGAGAGCGAGAGGTTTTGTTTGTCTTCTTAAATCATTTAGCATCATTTACATCGCTAAAAAGCATTCTACTGATACTGACTTACGTGTAACAGAAAGTACAAGAGGAAAAAAGGATATTCTAAAACTACGTTAAAGTTCTGGTTTCAAATTGTTCACGCATCGTTCAGGAAAATGGTTAATGGTTTTAAAAAAAGAATAATTTCAACAAGTTTACACAGCACCAAGTTCAGTAAAAGCAGCAACGATCGAGATGCACTAAACAGTTTCAAATAGATAAATGATTCGTAAAGTAAAAACGGTTTAAAACAGAAAGATTGCGCTAACGGATGATGGATGTTTAGCTTTTGGGAAAGGAGATGATGGGGGGATACAATGGAGCGAGTTGTATGAGATTGGTACTTGTTGAACAAATTTGCTGCAATCTGGAAATTTTTTTTAATAGCATTAAAATGAAACATTGAAAAATGTATGTTAATATATTTTCCTACGAAAGGATCGTAAATTATAGATGAAGTAAAGTAATTAGTAGTGTATCGATTCAATTTAATAAAAAAAACTGACATTTTTTTATGTTAGTTAATAAAACTACAAAAAATTGCGCTAGCTTTTTTAAAAAGCTTTCGAAATTTATCGAATTAAATCAATATTCTGTATTTTTAAAACTCTCACTTAATTAACATTTCCCCGTTTCTAACGAGCAAAAGGGACCAGTTTTGAGACCTGGGGTTGAGAAAGAAAAAACGAAATGCAAAGCGGGTAGTTAATTAAATCGCTTCAAGTTCATTGATAAATGATTTAAAAGAACGCAATCGCTTGGTGAAGAAAGAAAACACCCAGAAGAAAAAGGAAACACTTACAACTTAGACAAAAAAAAGTCGCATTAGTTCGGATGAATCATTCAATAGAATTTACAAAAATAGTACCAAACAAAAGGTAGCGCTAAAAAGTTTTTTTTCTGTTATAAAAAAACGAATTGAAAACGAATGCAAGGGAAAATAAACCCTGCCCGAAAATGGGAAACCCGATAGTGACGATGCTAAATGATAAATTAAACATTGGTAGCCGAAACAGCAAAACCGATACAAAAGGCATGTAAGAAATGTTTTCGAGCAAAAGAAATATCAAACAAAACGAAAGTACATAAAAAAAACGGATCCCTGACAAACTATCGTATCGGAGATACGCGGAAAAGTTTTCTTTTCCGACCCGGTGAAAGTCCAGTTACGGTGGGTGAGGTCGGTAAAGAGGGGTATCATTTCGAGTGAATTGATGCAAAAACTAGGGAAAAAGGGAAAAGATACAAAACAAAAAATACGCCCCATAGACGTAAAAACAAACGAATTAAATCTAACCGAAAAATGGCCAAACGGTACGCATACACGCTTGTGATTGGTCAGGGCAGAAAAGAGCAGCATGGCACCGAGCTGTTCCTGCGCTTTTTTTTTGTTTGGTATCGAAGGGAAACATTTAATAATAATAATGTGAACCAATCGTGAAACAAAGTTGGTGACATTACTTTTCGTTTGTATGGGGAGCTTTAAGCCAGAAACAAAGACGGATTATATGATAAACTTCTTTTGTTTAGTTTCGCCCACGTACCGAATATTGTAGCATTTCGAATGGCTGGGGTCCTTCTTTTCCGGAGCAAGAATATGGGTTTTTGGGGTAAGAAAAGCAAAAGGTTATTTTTGTTCTACAAAAAAACAGGTAGGATAGATATGGCAGCATGTTTTGCATAACCCCATGCACAATTTCACTGTCATGGCTGAGGAAAAAAAAAATATGTAAAGATAGAAGTGAAAGAAGTGAAAGAAAACTAAAATTACAAGCCATGAAAATTCTACCGTTTGTTTAAGAAAATAGCAAAGTATGATAATGATGTAAACTAACGGATAAGCTACAAAATACCGGTGCTGTAACATGTAAGGTATAAAATCAAATTTTAATTGCAAAGTCGGGCTGGAAAACTGATTGCAAGTTTGCAAGTACTGTACGAAGGTTAAATACCTGTGGTAGGAGATGAAATATCTCTTTCATGATGTTTTGTTTCCGATTCTATAATTGCAATCGATTGCATTACAAATTTTAATTGCTTCTTACTTTTAGATGAGTATTGCATATTTTCGAGCTTCTGGTGCTAACAAGCACCTACAAAATCAAGTTGTACATACTTTAAAGTTTCATTTCCTTATTTTCTTTTGTATTCCTTTCGCCATCCTTCATCCAACCTTTTTTTTGCTATCAAACCACATCAGCAGAGCTTAATTACAGTAGTTTCTATTCTGTCTGCACGTATAACATATTAAGTTGAAAGATGCCCTTTGGAGTTCGTTAAAATCTCACTAGAAAGAGCTGTGACTCACTTATTGGCACTTATTAGGTAGGTGACATAATTCATTTGGCTAACATTTGTGGAAAGAATTGTACACGAGCGTGGGAATAAAACCCCTCACACAGAGAAGGACAGAAAGAGACCATTGGTGCAAAACTTCGAATGATGTAGGTGTAGTGTCCTCTTCAAACGTTTCAACTCTCTGTCATCATCCTTGCCAATGTCCTGCAACGCATCATTTCTGGACACGTGCGCACCATAGAGCGAGGAAGTTCGAGGAAGTTTGTCTTCCCCGGGACCAATTGTTTGCAGTTGTGTCCTAGTCGAAGATGACACCAGGCACTGTAATATAATGCCAATGGTTGGGCAAAATTTCACAACGACACTACCGTACAGGTTCGGTAATGGCAGTGGACCAGCAGCCCAGCCGGAGCAGCACTTGCAAGGTTGAGACATTTGATGCCTTGAATAGTGTTTTGCGATATAATACATCTTCACACCGAAGATTCGAAGAAAGGTTCCTCTTTTTTCCCCAACGGGTATGGGGGAGGAAACAGGACGAACGGAGAAGAAACGATATCGTATGACCGTACATCTTGCTCAAGATGAGTTTGTTTAAGTTCGATCAGAAACCTGCCCTGAATAGTTCATGTCCATTCGATGCAGACCAGCACATAGGGTGAGAGAGAGAGAGAGAAAGAGGGAGAGCGAGATAGTAAAAAAATGAAGTAGAACTACCTTCGCCCAAATGGGCCGGGTTCCGGAGGAAAACTTGAGGCCACATTTCCGTCTTGTTTCACTAACGCACAGCATCGTGCAATGCAGGCGGTGAATGTAAAATTGGCTGGCTGGGGTAGGAAATTGCTTCGGTTCGCAGAAGAGACAAAACAGAGAGAAGAAGATAGAGAGAGAAAAAGATAACAAATAGAAAAGAAAATGGAACAAAACTTTAACTATAAGGCACAAGGTTTTTGCCAGAACTTCATACATCGACAGTATGGCTCTTTTCAAGACAGCATCATCATCACCATCATTGGGACACTTTGGGATCAGCTGACGGAAAAAGAAAAACCATCATCAGAAGAAGCCGATGGAAAGTTGTGCTGGAAAGCATCGGGTACGGGCAACTTCCGGTTTGGCTCGGTTGGGGCATGCTTTTGTACGTAACGATGGGATGCTCGAAAACCTCCATTGCCGCATAATGGAGCAGGCGTCAGAAATGTCTTGCGCCTGGAATGAAATTGATCCAATGCGAGCTACCGTTTGAAAGGCACGATGATGAGGCCCTTCTGCTGGTACTATCGGGGGGAGATGTTACGAAACAAGATGGAAGAACTGCACCACACACACTGAGAGACGGTGACGAATGTGGCAACACGAATGTGTATTATGTAGGACATATTTGATCAGTCAATTATCTGCAACCCGCACCACCGGAGCATTTGGCACCGATGAGCTTCAACAAGGCACACCAGAAACCGGTGTGTTGTGAAAGACGAAGTTGCAAAAATGCTTCCATTTGTGTGTTCCTTCCGTCGCCCAGATACTGTCTTTCTTTAATGCTTTCAATTTTGCTCAAACAATTCATTCAGTTCATCGTTGTGCGAACATTCGAGGCTGCTTTTTGGTGGCAAAATATGGCTCCGTACCATTTTCTTTTCCTTGCCTTTCTTAATACCTTTTTCGGTGGAACAGCGTGTGTACGTAGAATGTTTAAATGGCCGCTAGACGGTGTCATGTGTGTAGATAATTCTTTTCACCAAGGGGAAAAAAAACTTCCACACCACAACTTTGATGAGTACGTACGTCACGCGTCGACATTAACGCAGTGTGTACAAAAATCAAACACAACCAAAAAAGCCATTTCGATCGTTCGAGATGCTGTTACAATAGAAAGTTTTTGATGGAGGAAAACTTTGTTGTTGTTGTTCATGTAAGCATGACTTTTTTTCTCTTGATGCCACTACCTTCCAGCTTGTTGAAAAAGAAGGTTTTTAAAATTTGACTACAGCCTGGTGCCTTATCATTCGAAACGATCGTCAGTAATGTTTCGATGTGTTGCAATAAAGACAAAAAAAAAACCGAAAGGGAAACTTAAATGGAAAGTTGAAATTTTCACTTCTTCTTGCAAGCACCATAAAGTTCTTGGCGATCGTATGAAGGGAAGGAAGGGTGCACATTGAGCACAAAACACACACCCAAAAAACACCCAAAAAGCAAGGAGCATTTCCGTGCGATGGGTTTCGAACTAATCCTCCATAAAACACAGACGTGTTTTCACTACCCAAAAGCCGCAAATAATGGCTCACGTGTTTGAATACGTGAGTGTGTGGGTTTGTTTTTTTTTTGGGTGGGGTTTCTTTCCGGCATGGTGAAAGGAGTACGGTTACCGATAAAAGCCATAATAAACGGCATCGATCTCTCTGGAGCTTTTTCTCCTTTTTTTTGGATTGTTTGTTGTGGCTTCCACTGTTCCGGAATGTCCAAAAATGCGCGTCGTTTTCGAGCGTTGAGTTGCTGATTTATCGTGGATCGTGGGCAGGATGTGGTTTTTTTTTTGTTGATGGTGGTGGATTTTTTTTTCGCTACCGGAAGTGTTCGATTTTTTCGCTTCCTGAACGGATGCCGTCGGCCGGTTGTCTTCAAGCAGCCACAAAGCCGATATGCGGGCAAGAAGATTTACTGTGTTGGGATTGGAACAATTTTCAAGCTTTTCAGTGAATGGGAAGGGACGGATTGGGAAGGAGGGTGATGGAGGTTCGAAGGGAAGGGGTGTAAGTAANACAAGATGGAAGAACTGCACCACACACACTGAGAGACGGTGACGAATGTGGCAACACGAATGTGTATTATGTAGGACATATTTGATCAGTCAATTATCTGCAACCCGCACCACCGGAGCATTTGGCACCGATGAGCTTCAACAAGGCACACCAGAAACCGGTGTGTTGTGAAAGACGAAGTTGCAAAAATGCTTCCATTTGTGTGTTCCTTCCGTCGCCCAGATAGTGTCTTTCTTTAATGCTTTCAATTTTGCTCAAACAATTCATTGTTCATCGTTGTGCGAACATTCGAGGCTGCTTTTTGGTGGAAAAAATATGGCTCCGTACCATTTTCTTTTTCTTGCCTTTCTTAATACCTTTTTCGGTGGAACAGCGTGTGTACGTATAATGTTTAAATGGCCGCTAGACGGTGTCATGTGTGTAGATAATTCTTTTCACCAAGGGGAAAAAAACTTCCACACCACAACTTTGATGAGTACGTACGTCACGCGTCGGCATTAACGCATTGTGTACAAAAATCAAACACAACCAAAAAAGCCATTTCGATCGTTCGAGATGTTGTTACGATAGAAAGTTTTTGATGGAGGAAATTTTTTGTTGTTGTTCATGTAAGCATGACATTTTTTCTCTTGATGCCACTACCTTCCAGCTTGTTGAAAAAGAAGGTTTTTAAAATTTGACTACAGCCTGGTGCCTTATCATTCGAGACGATCGTCAGTAATGTTTCGATGTGTTGCAAGAAAGACAAAAAAAACCGAAAGGGAAACTTAAATGGAAAGTTGAAATTTTCACTTCTTCTTCCAAGCACCATAAAGTTCTTGGCGATCGTATGAAGGGAAGGAAGGGTGCACATTGAGCACAAAACACACACCCAAAAAACACCCAAAAAGCAAGGAGCATTTCCGTGCGATGGGTTTCGAACTAATCCTCCATAAAACACAGACGTGTTTTCACTACCCAAAAGCCGCAAATAATGGCTCACGTGTTTGAATACGTGAGTGTGTGGGTTTGTTTTTTTTTTTGGGTGGGGTTTCTTTCCGGCATGGTGAAAAGAGTACGGTTACCGATAAAAGCCATAATAAACGGCATCGATCTCCCTGGAGCTTTTTCTCCTTTTTTTTGGATTGTTTGTTGTGGCTTCCACTGTTCCGGAATGTCCAAAAATGCGCGCCGTTTTCGAGCGTTGAGTTGCTGATTTATCGTGGATCGTGGGCAGGATGTGGTTTTTTTTGTTGTTGATGGTGGTGGATTTTTTTTTCGCTACCGGAAGTGTTCGATTTTTTCGCTTCCTGAACGGATGCCGTCGGCCGGTTGTCTTCAAGCAGCCACAAAGCCGATATGCGGGCAAGAAGATTTACTGTGTTGGGATTGGAACAATTTTCAAGCTTTTCAGTGAATGGGAAGGGACGGATTGGGAAGGAGGGTGATGGAGGTTCGAAGGGAAGGGGTGTAAGTAAGCAAACGGAAGCTAGCAAAGATGATCGACCGCCAGTAAAGCGGTAAAGGAGGAGGAAAAAAATGGTCGATATCGCACGGCAGCTACAGAGAACGGTAGCTCAGATAAGGCAAGGGCACAGCAGCTTTTTCAACGCTGCCGGAAAAGTATGGCCAGCAAGCCAAGGAAACAAAAAAAACAGAAAGGATTGTGTGNACCGCCAGTAAAGCGGTAAAGGAGGAGGAAAAAAATGGTCGATATCGCACGGCAGCTACAGAGAACGGTAGCTCAGATAAGGCAAGGGCACAGCAGCTTTTTCAACGCTGCCGGAAAAGTATGGCCAGCAAGCCAAGGAAGCAAAAAAAAAAACAGAAAGGATTGTGTGTGGCTATATGTGTGTGTTTTTTCACTTTCCAAGCCACTTGTGCTATCAGGTGTAGCAGGTGCAATAAACCGCAAAGTGTTTCCGGTCGTTAAGTAGGATGTTTCGTGGTTGTCTTTATTTTTGTTTTTTGCTTACGTGTGTTGTCTCTTCACTGTAAGGTGGAAGAGTTTTGGATATTGAGTTTTTTTTCTACCACCCCCGGACACCAATCCGGGTGTGGCAGATAAAGTTAAACGGTTCAATTGAGGCGCATAAGCTGCGGTGGAGTTGGTTGTTAGTTTGTCGGTTGGATGACGTTTCAACGGATGGTGGTACTTTCGGAAACGATTCCAAAGATGGTGCTTCTACTATTTTAGGCCTTCCAAGAAATTGGAAGAATTATCGTTAGCCTTCATGATTCATTTTTGGCAATCCCCTAGCAATCCGAAACTAGAACATCGCAATTTTCATCTTATCAAAAATCGGTTAGCTGATTTAAACAAACTTGTAGCAGAGGGCGAGATAAATTTTAACATTCCATTTACCAGTTCCTCCTTACCTACAATATTAGCATTTTAATGTACCCGATGAGTTGCTTAAAACCGTTTGTGGTAAAAGCTTTGAAAAATCGTTTGACGATTCGATTATCATGTTGTTAACGACAGTGTGCCGCTAATGGTATTGGCAAGCTGTAGCGTAGTCTTCGAATCGCTTAACATGAAGCCAACATTCCATTCGGAGCTGAGGAAACATTTGCCGC
The DNA here is from genome assembly GCA_016254315.1 of Anopheles parensis. Lineage (NCBI taxonomy): Eukaryota > Metazoa > Arthropoda > Insecta > Diptera > Culicidae > Anopheles > Anopheles parensis. The sequence continues at coordinate 30,080,862 of CM028127.1, read as the reverse complement.
ATCTCATCCATCTTGTGTGGCTGGCTTGTAAGCAACGGCGTGCAAGCTGCGTGACAATGTGTAATTGCGTGTATTGATAACGCTCGTAAGAAAGGAAGCTGATGAAAGCTGCTGTCATTACATTGGATTTTTAACATTAGCAACCAAATGCCCGCCACGGGTGTTACCATCAGTAAGCCCGCAAAAAACGCCCCTGAAGGATACCAATCCTAAGGAGCTATGTGTGTGTGTGAGTGTTAGGGTAGTGGTTGTATCTTCTTTCTTTATTTTTGGTTTGTCAGCCGAAGATTGATGACTTAAATTGATCGCTCTTGGGAAAAACTGCAATCTCGCTATGGTTTTACCATCGGTAGAGATAGAATGTTGGAACCCTCAGAAAGCTTTTGTCGGGGAGGCTTATGCGAGTGTCGTTTCGAAAAGAAAAAAAATACATTTCTTGATTGAAGACAATCTGAATCGAAAATTAGTTATCCAGAGATGGAATAGGTTAGCTGGATGCTTGAAAAATAATTCAGTACATAAAATATTACGGTCATTTACGCATCATTGAAGGTAAATTATTTGAGCTTATTTTTCAGATATTTGAATAAGATAATAAGAAGTAATAATTGACCACAATAGTTCATGAATAATGGCCATTTAGAAATAGTATAAAAAACTAAACATATTACAGTATACCGTATGGAAATTAAAGATAGTAATATAAATATTAAGAACGTAACATAATTGTTTTTTAAGGAAAGAAAAGGTACTGAAAGCTGTTTATAAAAGCTATCACCATTTTGAATTGTCCAAAAGAACAGATCGGTGTAGATGTGAGGGTAGCTATAAACTGTTAGCCTCTAGTAATGTAAAAAATGTGTTTAAAATCATTTAAAATTTGCACGAAAATTGTGTTCAGTTGTGTTGTAAGACAGCAGGGAACAATAGATGGGAAACTATAGGGAGATAGAGAAGTATAAAGGTACATCAACAGAGTAAGTTGAAAGTAAGACAGTGAAAAGTACACGTTGTGTGCGATAGTATGCCACACTCCACATGAGGCGACATTGTGTTTTTTTTTGTTTGGGGACTAATATTTGTTTTAATTGGGGTTTTTTTGGGAATGTTTTTTTTTTTGGTAGAATTTTTTGTCGATTTTATTTTATTTTTTTGGAGAGACTATACAGTCTTAGCCAACCTTCTGCGGTTGCTGTAGTAGAGAAGGCGACCGATAATTAACCGTAGTAATTTATTTGACTATTTGTATCAGTATGATGTGACATGAAACGGGGGCGCAATGCAGGGATGCTGAAAGGATACGGGGGTTTTTTTTGGGGGGAAATTGCTGATCTGATTGACACGCGCAGATCTGATCGAGTGAGGCGGCATCAGTCGCGTGTCGGATAGGCGAATGCGGGAGTGAATTGGCCGTGAAACGAAACGATGTTAATGTTGGAGAATATTAAACAGCTGGGGTGGTTTGGGTGATGGGTGATGGGGGGGGGAGGTGTGTGTTTTTTGGTAAATGAGGTGAGCAGATCGAATGTGAGCAGAGTATTTCAGAGTGTGTGGTAAATGCAATAGAAAAGGACAAAATCAAGTGGAGATAAAAATTGATAGAAAAACATAACTGATCGTATGGTCGGTGGAAAGAAGCCGGTACCAACAATAGAACTGAAAGCTTTCAACTTTTTCCTCAGTATGTGGTAAACTTCAATGGTACACAAATACAAAAAAAATGATATAACCTCTATAAACATGTACAGATGCCAAAAGAAGGTCATAGAAAATATGGTTCTTTGGTGAAAGAATCAATTTTATGAAAACTCTAACAAAAAGAACAATCTGAATAAGTTAAAAAACATATTTCCTGAACGGTGTTGCTGTTCGGCTTGATTGAAAAACAAAAAAGATAATTTCAACGTAAACATTAGAAGAAAACGAAACTCGTACATAAGATGTATATAGTGTTGCAAACTAGAGAACATTTTTAAAACACATACAAAAGAAACAAAGAAAAATGTGTGTTTTGTGTGTTGAATGAATCCCGGTAAAAGTTAGATGCAACAATGTACAGCGAAATCTAGACCTGTCTGTAGTATTCGCAAGGATTAAAATTCTTATCATTGTTTTCGTTGCAATATTAGCGTTTGCTGCAGTACGCAAATCATCAATTGCCTAGCCAATGTGTAAAATAAAAGTATTAATTAGGTTAAAAAAAATCAAAATATTCATCGCTTAACTTTCCATCAACTCTTGCACGAGCATAACAAATCTTTTTAACCTTAAGGTAATAAAAGGGGCCCTAACACAACAAATGAAATCATTAAAAAGTAGAAAGAAACAATTGAACTTGATTCTGTGAGAAAAGTTGCTAATACATAGAGGAAAGTCAAACTGACTTATCGACTTGATCGTTTTTTTTACTTTCAAAACGAACAAACCCGGGCATCTGGTGAAAGAGTCGCAGCTGAAATAGGAATAATCGGGGTAGTACAATATTTTTTTTACGGAATGATGGAAGGAATGTAAGTTAAAATGGAATGCGCATAGATAATAAAATCGAACAATATTCGATGTAAAAATAGATATGAACAAAAGTTCGTCAACAAAATTATGCTTTAAGCTATAAGAAATGCTGTATATTTTGATGATGTACGAAAATAAGAAAACCAATGTCGAAGAAATTTGTGTAGAAAATAGAAGAAAAGGTAAAACCGATAAAACATTTTGTTATGCCAACGATCAAACCAGAACTGAAAGATCATTTTATTGAAAAAAAAATCCCTGAAGTAAGATGCTTTTAGCGATCGTCAAAAAAGAGGCAAAAACTCGATCGAGCTTTTATTGTTTTTTTTTGTTTTCATTTATATTCGGGAGAGAGAGAAGAAAATAGCATGAAGAGATAAAGCTTTTCACGCTTTTCAGTAGTGTTTTTCCGCCAGGAATCGAGCAGTTGGGAACCGTGAAATGAACAGAAGAAAGAAAAATCAAACTTGTTTTTTTATTTTACAAGAAATCGTACATGTTCCAGAAGACGATGTACGATAATGCTGTCATATTTAGCCGTTGTTTGTTTTGTTTTTTTTTGGTTTGCCACGGTTTTGCGAACAAGTGGCATATCTGCAGCCTTCCGTTTTGCAGGTTTTGTTGGTAAAAGGTTTTTATGCGAAAGGTGTCTGAATTTGTTGTGGAAAAATACGAAATGTTTTGCACGCAAACTTTCTGGCCCCGTTCCTTTCCGTGCGAAGAAGGGAGTTTTTTTCGTTGGAGTTAAAGAGCGAGGCCTTTGCGGTGCGCCGCAACGCATCGAAAGAACTGGTTGGTTGGAATGGGTATGGGCATTTTTGTAGTTTGCCCCCGTCCCACTGTGCTTTTGCTGCATCTGGCAAATCGGCAGATGAAAGAGATTTCTTGTCTGTCGCTCATGATCGTGTTTCAGGAACGTTCCGCAAACAAACGTCTTTACCCTGTTAGCATTATCAGTGTCAATCGTTGCAAGAATTGGGAAAGTGTTTTTGTTTGGTTGTTTTGCTGTTTTGCTTCATTCATTCACTTAGCATATTTTTCTCGATTGTTGTCGTTTTGGTTTTATGCTCACCTCCGCCTTGATAGGATGGTAGAATGGTTTGCACGAATGAAGTACTGTAATGTATTGCTGTGTAGCAGAAAAAACTTGTCTATAGAAACAACTTTGAAGCTACATTTTTAAATATTTTTTTTTTCAATTTAAACTATTGCGCAAGAAGCTTAAATTACACACTATACACATGGTTCGCCTGGTTTGGATTTAACTCGACGGTGTGTGTGTGTGGGTAATTAAAAAAGAAAGCCTTTTATGTAGCAACAGAAACACAAATGAAAAGTTAACAAACGTTTAACGCGTAACGAAAAAGTCAAAGCATTGCAAATTACGTTGAGCGCGGTGAACTGTTTTGCTTTTATTTTATTATTTGTTGTTTTTTTTTTTAATATTTTAGAGAGCGAGAGCGAGCTTTGAAAGGCTAGTGAAGAGCATTGGTGAGCAAAATTTGGCTGTATCTAAACGAAGCGTACATGAAATACAAACGATCGTAACCCGATCGCAAAACGAAGGGGTGAGCGTGAGGCATGATGTAATATCACACACATAAACACACAATACACATAATGCTTATAGTGTGCTATAAAGCTTCAGCTGCAGGTTTGTCAGATAAAGGGAGGCACCATTTAAGCACAGAGGGAGAAAGTTCCCGTGAAACATGTCGCAATTTTTCGTATTTCGTTTTTTTTATTGGGTCGGCGATCGGCAGAAAACGAGGAAACGAGGCATTCTGGAGTACGGGAGGCAAAAAAGAAGAAAATAGAAAAAAGAAAGACATAGAGAAGAACAAGAGAGAAATGTACAGCAAAAGGTGCTTTGTGGGGAAGAAGAAGAAGAAGTAGAAAACAAAGTGAGCCTTTTCGTAAAGGATAAAAGAGGCATTTTGCTTTGTGATGATATGCTGGCTGGTTCAAAATTCAGCTATAAAAATAAGTACTCAATAGGGTGTTAGGGGGGTTTTTGGTGGAAGGGGCTGAAAGACGTGGGTGGGGGGGAGGGGGAGAAGAGATATTGGAAGGGTGTTGAAAGAGTCAGTCAGCCACTAGCTCGCCCGTTGCAATAGGGCAGCGGTTTTGCAGCGATTTGACTATAATACACCCAGAACCCTCCCCCCTCACAAAGCCCCAAAAACATGTAGTCGTAAGGCTCCCAGCCTGTGTCAACGTTTCCGCGCTTCTGCAAGATGAGTGGGGGTGTCGTTGTTGTGGGGTTCGTCGCTTCTTTTTCACTGTTTAGCTGTACCATGTCTAATCAGCGTGTATCTCTCTAGGTAGCCGTTATATGTGTTGTGAGTTGGTTCAGTTTCAATTAGCAAGTAATCTGTCCTCTGGTGGTTTTGTGTTTGTGTGTACTAGTGTCTGTGTGTGTGTGTGGGTTTGTTAAGGGAGGGTAGTTACGCGTTGGCAACACCTGTGTAGATACTTACAGCTTTCTATCTCTATATGACATAATTGTCTATCCATTGGAAAATATTGTAAATTCATTGGACATGATGCTGTGATTGTTAATCTGCAATAGTAATAAGCATAATGAGACAACGTGTACTTACAATAGAATCCAATGTTTTTTGATTTTTTTTTTGTTTGTTACTGCGTTACAAAATATTGCTATATATTGGGCTGTCGTTGTAAAGTGAAAGAGAGAGAGAGAGAGTGTGTGTATGTGTGTTTGTTTGTTTGATGTGTAGTGGGGGCCTTTTGGCCTTAGGTATGGATGAAAAAAGGGAAATCTGTTTTTTTTTCTTGTTTCTTGGAATGGAAATGTGTACATTAAAGATCAGGCAGTTTATTTTTACATTTTCACGATACACACGATAAAAAGGGGCGGTATTGGGGGGTGGTTTTTCTTTTCAGAAGGGGGGGTGCAAAACTGGTAGGCTGTTTATCGGTTTATCAATCTTATTGTCCGGTGCTGTAACCGGCCATTACAGTAACGGCGATATTTTGAGGATTTTGCATAGAAATCCTCTCACAAAAGAAAAACACAAACCATGTAATTAAGAATTGAAAGTTCGTTGATAGTTGGTAGAACATTGTTTAAGCGTTTTACACATTAGAAAATATTTTCATTTTTCTGCACTTTGCAGTTGCAACGAATTAATTAGCAATTAATTATGAAAGTTGTTGAAATGTTTGTTTTTTTTTTTGGTTTTGTTTGTTTATAGCAATGGGCTTGATATGAGCTTTAAGAGATGTAAACGAGATTGTGAGCATTACGGTTATTTGTTGGTTTATGTTAAACGCCGCTTGGGTTGTTGTTATTTTTGATTTAGAATAGATAAGATCACATCAAAGTAGATCGCGCAGTAAAGCCTTGGGTGTGAATGGTTCATACCCCACCCCGGCTTAACCACAGTTTAAATCATACAACTTGCGGGCCGAATGATCATTTTGGGCCGAAGTGTATCAAGAAAACTGCAGCCGCTGTGGCATCGTGTCGTGGAAAGAAAGATTTTCGGTGGCTGATGGGGGGGTGGGTTTCGTCGCTTTCGTCGCATCGAAAGCATGTTGCTGTCGGTGACGGTGACTTAAAACTAAACACTTAAGGACGGTTTCGGGATCGATCGAAACGTGTGTCGTTGCTCTGCAGATTCTGTGCAGCGCCACTTGCATGCCAATGGTTTGCAGCTTAACGTAACGAACTGTAGAAGTATTAAATTTTCTAAACCATACAGAGCAACGATCTACTTTTCGAAGATGATTCGTTCCATTCGTCCAGAATGGTACGCCAATTGCGAATGGAACGATACATCCACAATCGACCCGGGGATATTGAAACGAGGAATTTACTAAGTGGGAATTAAACAGGGAAACTACCAAGGATGTGGACGCTGGATTTTAAGGAAGGGGTACATCGAAACTTAGAACAATGAAGGGAAGCTTTACGTTGAAATACGGGACAAACGAAAGCATCACAAATTTTTGGGGTTGGGGAAAACACGAAAACGACAGTTATTAGCAGTAATAGTAGTAGGAAAGAAAAATCAACGAGCGCTTACCGAATACTTCTAGTTATTGATCCAGAATGATGTATTCTTATAAATTCATTGCTAGTTGTTGCTATGTGAAAGTATGATTGTTTCTCGTTTACAAAAAACGTGTCGGGTACCCAAATATTCTTTATGAACTCAGATCCAACTGATAACGTTTCAACACCCGGCCTTTTTCTGTAAGCTAAACGGGGATCAGTCCAAAATTGTCGGAAGTAAAAATCCAATGTGAAATCCTGCGTTGTGGCGCGTGTAGCCATTGTAGCGAACGATGAACGTTTTGTTTGGTATTGGCGCACAATGGGTTTTTTTTTGTTGGAACGAAATAGCACAGAATGGCGCGAATGGGGTGTGTGTGTTAATTTTTTGTTGCGTGGATGGTTTACAGAATTTGGATCGAGTGATCGAGATTGAGGTTTTTCGGCAACGAAAATGTTGATTTCAGTCATTCGAATTTGGTACATTTTTTTGGTTTTGCGTCGAGTACCGTTGCATGAATGTATTTGTGAGGAAAGATGTTGATGGTGTTGAAGAGTTTGATTTTTTTTTTGCACGTTTGAAGAAGGCATCACGGGAATCCGATTTTGATGGTGCGATTTTGATCAGTTTGTCAATTGAAAGCGAAAGTTTGTTTTTGGTTGGTTTGGTTTTTGAGTATCATGAAGAGCAATTGATTGGTTGGATTCGTTCGATCAAGCGTTGAGGTTATGAGTTTTAGTATGAATTCATCGATGGTGTTTGTTAAAAATTGCGGAAATCGTACGCAATAACCGCGTCACAGTTTCCACGCAACGGGGCGTTTTGGTTTGTTTTGTTTGATGCAGGATGTTTAGGATACGTTACAGTTTTAGTATTTTTTGTTTGATTTTTTTTTTGCAGCGGATTATGGAGAGCAGAGAAAGAGAAAGAGAAATGGGAAGAAAAAGAGAAAAAAGAGAACACGTTATATTTTTGTTCAGCGTTCACCATCCAACACAACAATGCGTGGATGCGCGAAGAGCATGTGAGATTAGAGGAACGTGGGAAACGGGATTTCGGGAAACGGAGTTTATAGGGATGAAGGGGATGGTACAGAGAGGACAGGGGTGGTCTAATATTTGAAGCTATCATTTTGTTGGAAAAGTTTTTAGCAATTTTTTTCTCTTCTTGTTTGTTTTCAAACCATTTTAAAGCCATTATATTTTCCTAATTCTTGTTTTTTTTTTCGCTAGTTTGTTTTGCATACTTTGTGGTAAATTGAAAGTGACAAACGAAAGCATTTCTCTAAATGTTCGCATAATCGATAAGCTCTAAACTATGGAGTAGGGGATAGTAATTGTTTTTGTTGCCACAGTTTGTTCAAGTACGAGCGGGTGAGCCGGTTTGTTTTAGTGGAAGTAATTTGTAGTATTTTTTTTATATCTTGAACCATAACTGTATGATAACTTTGAAACATAATCAAACACCAATACACAGGCTACTAACACAGGCGTATTACAAAGGGATTAGTATAATGCACACACGTGAGCTCATTGGCACTCATTGTGAGAAACTCAAGAAAACGTACACTGAATCGTATGAGGTGGTATGTAGATAGTTTATACACATTTAAAACAAAATTTTCTCCGTGTGAAACTAATGCAATCGTGAAGACACATCAAATAGGGTGATCCATATCAACGAAATGATAACGATAAAACTATCGAAAGAAATTCCAATCACATTTGCATGGTTGTATTAGGGTTTTTGTGTGTATTAGGATTGACAAGCGTGTTTGTAATATGTTTGGAAAGCGTGGGATGGAATGAAATAGTTCCGAATGTACAATTATGACTATCTGGTGGATGATAGGATGGATGCATGATCGCATTTCGCGCCAGAAGTAATTGCGGCAGGCATAAGTGTGTTGTTTTGCTGCTTTTGGTACGATAAACGGCCAGTATTTGTTTTTTGTTGTTGTTGGTGTGATGTGTGTTTACAATTAATACATATATCTAACTTAAACTATTACCCCTTCAGAGAATTGTGGACTGATAAAGGTATGCGTTATAGACATGTTGACAATACGATCATCATAAATACGATTAAAAGATATGAACATGAGAGAAAGAAGTATGTTATAGTAAATGCACTATTACGTGAAGCATAAATATTATACGGCAATGCAAAATAAAAAAAACGACGATTTTGTTGAATGTTTTGGTTTGATAATGAAGCAAATATTAACCGAAGGTAGATGAATTAGTTGATGCAAAATAATGAACAAAAAATAAATTTATGATGAGCGCGAACAGGGATGTATTTTGGAGGCCTGTGGGAGGAAAAGAAAAGGTTAGTGAGCACGCAGACATAGAGATAGAATCCAGCAATACGTTGGATGTTTGCTATCACTCGAACCCTCGGGCACGTCGGGAAGGAATAAAACGGAACGACGTTTTTAAAATTAAATAAAACACAAACTTACACGCTCACCGTTAACCGGATACGGTATAAGTAAGGTACCGTCAACAGGTAAAACAAAAAACAAAAGCGCACACAACGGGGAATGCTAAAGGAAGGATCTAGAATGTAAAGTAAAACAAAATAAAAGGAAAGGTAACCAAAAGAAGAGTAAAAAACGGACGAAACAGGTCCGATTATTACGTGGTAAATAAACAGAAAACGAAAGAGTAGAAACTATGTATTTGCCGCTGGTTTTGAGTAGATAAAAGCGCGAACATTTGACTAAAAACGATTGAATCGATCAGTAAGGAAGGATGGCAGTTTATTCGATAAATGGTCGAAAGAAAATAAAACTCGATTACTCGGCTGCTCAAAGTTGAAGTACTGTACTTTTTGCGAGCGTCATCATTTGCCAGTATTTTGTGTTGTTTAATCAATCGAAGCTTTGTTTGGTTTGGTTAATTTCTTCAATGCCGGGGGGTGGGTTTTGGGGGGAAGGCATATTTATGCACACATACACAAAACAGGAAGATAAAACAAAAACCAAAAAAAAACAAATCACGTTACACTTTTTTTTTTGGGTTGGATAGAGAGAAAGAGAGAGAGGCTATTCACACACGGCTACTAGTTTACGGTTTGGCGGTAAAAACGAGTTTCGAAGCTCGGATAGAAAAGCGATATCATAAATCAAGACAAAAACGCACACACACACACACGCACACGAAAACGCATTCTGCCATTTTGGGGCCGTTAGCGTGCCTCGGTCTTTTGTGAGGTGCTGCACGGCGAATGGCGTTACCCGCTGCGGCGAATGGCGTAATGACGTTACGAGCCCAGTAACGTTCAGTTGTTTTGTAACGTTTACGTGATCACCGATCGCCAAAAACCTTTCTTGGGCAGTTTTGCGGCGTACTTTCGGATAAATGTATGTTGTTTTGTGTTTTTTTTTTGTTTCTTCTTCGTTAACTCATTGTCGGTTAAATACATCCAGAAATCATCAGAAAATGCCAACCACTTGTTGAAATGAGAGGTGAACAGCATAACAATGAATGTACAATGGGGAAACAAAAATTAAAAAAAGGTAATGAATGATCCTTTGCTTACAACACTAGCAGTTCCCTTCCTTTGTGAGAGTGATAAAATAAAGAAAATTACACAAACATTAACATTATTAGCTTATCCCAGCTCTGGTCAAGCTGGTATTATGTTTGTTTAAGAATTTGTAACATACACTACAACATGAAGATCAAGGTAAAAATAGGTTATTTTTCGAAATGGATTTTTTAATCATCTTATCTTTGACAGTTTCATTAAGCTTTTTTGTAATTTTTTTGATCGCGGATCGCGTTTATTGTTTCTCGCGCAAGGATGAACTTTATCTTTTCAAATCATCTTTTGTAGAAAGCACACATTTGTAAGTATTAATTGTGCATACTTTGTTTAAGGATGCATTTAAACGTAACAAATATTTCTAGATACATTCAATGCAGCGAGATCGCTACTTTGGTCATACAAAGAGTTTTAATGCAATCAGTAATTAATTAAAAAAGATTGAAGTTTTGTATTAAATGCAACAAAACAAAATCGTTCATATTTATCAAGATGACGAATACACTTTTTGAAACAATTTATATTATTTAAATGAAAATATATTTTTAAAATCTCATTCATAAGCTGTCTGTTTTGTTAATATTTTTGCAATTTCATAATAATGTTAGTATATGTTTCAAAATGAAATAGACACAGAACACCTTATATTGCGAAAAATGGGTCAATATCGTTGATTTATAGATAGGTAATTGAATTAAGTAAGTTCCAGTAAAACAGTCACGTCCTGGGGTGACAGTATGTTTGCATTTACTGGAACCGAGCTGAACATAGAGAATGTGTCGGGAAATTTGTTTTAGCATTTTATTTGGAGTTAAGAAAGCTGTTCGTAATGATAATGCAAAAGTTGCTATTGTTCACTGATTGTTGTTTAGCGCAGCTAGTTACAATATAATGTAAGGTTTGTAACAGGGAATAAATTATTTGAGTACATAAGGACGATTACAAATTTAATTGATTGATTATAAAAAAACCTTTTTGTCTATAGTAGTCACATTAACTTTTAAGCGGAAGTTGAATTTGAACAGTAAACACTAAGCACTTGAAGAATTTACTAGTAACATTTCAATCTATACCGTTTCATTTGAAATGTTTCAAACGGTTAATCGTTTAAGTTAACAGCAATAAACTCAGCAGCAATCGAACTGCTCGAACCAAACGAAAATGCTAGACAAAACATCCTCTAAAAAGTACAGAACTAGTGACTAACATAGAAAATGTAAAACAATAAGTAACGAACCTCAAACGAGTGTCGTATCGAGTGAAACATGAAGATACAGACTGTAAGTAGCAAACCCGCTAAGGCTAAATCAAATCGTTTGAACCGGGAATGGGTAAAAGATACAGAATTGAGCAATAAACATGAGGAATAAACATGAACACAAAAATATCGTCGATAAATTCTGTTCAGTCACGCCAGAAGAAGGGAAAAAATCCCCCAAAAAAACAAAAAAAAAAACCGAACGCTTAACAACCATAGGGAAGACAACGAAGGAAAATCATCACACAAACGGTCAAACGGCGGCGCTCAGTTTTGTTTTATTGATAGCAAAACGATACGAACCGATTGGAAACAATAGCAAAACCATAAGCAATGTGCACGGAAACATGAGTATCGTGAGCCCAAGGTTGTTGCTGTGGCTGGGCTCGGAATTCGTAAAACGGATTGGATGGAGTGGAATGATGATGTTTGATAGATAGTCAGATGTATAGAAATAGATAGAATGGTTAAAATGGAGCTGCAAAAGGATTACATATATGCCTGGCAGTTTCGAAATGAGCGTTTCGTTGGGAATGGGTGGATGAGTGAAAATAAAGTCAAATCAAAACCAAAAAACGAAACGAATGTAATGGCGTAAGAGGGGGTTATCTGGGCAGCGTGTAGTAAGGCTGGATCGTTATATATATATATGTATACATATATGGCGTTTTACGATTACGAAACATGCATGCACACAACCGGCGTATTCAGGGTTGTGAGACGCAAAACAAGGAAAACCACAAAACCAAAAGAAACGAACCGAACGGAAGGCGAAACGGCAGAGATCAAGGTTGAGCCGGGTTGATGGCAGGTTGTTGTTTGAAAGGACTACCCCATGGTGTCCTTCCATTGTCCATGGTCGATCAACCGCGGTGGAAGGGGGGTTTGTTGATAGGTTGAGGAAGGATATAGGGGGGGGGGGGCAAGGTGTACAAGACAGAAGAAGGTGTGGAGCCACGAAAGGTTAAACCATCAGCGTTCAGGCCAACACTCGCGGGGAGGGTGAACAGATTGAATGACACGCAGCGCGTACTGACGGACAAAGCGAGATTGTCCTGTCAGTTTGAAACCATTTTCGAAACGTTTCCATTTTTCGATGCTAACCATAACGTCGTGTATGTGTGTGTGGTGGGGGGTAATTGTGTGTTTTGTGCGTGTGTCTGTGGCAGTGTATGTATTGCTGCCGTTGTGTTTGCTGTTTAGTACAAGTTGGGCAAAATTATCTGCCAAACGATGCTAGGACCGTCTTCCGTTGGGTTCCTTGCAAATTGATTCAGTATCTGTTTCTTTGGGAAGGAAACGCTTGATGGTTTTTGCTGTCTATTTCCGGCGTATTTTTTTTTTGGTTAGCAAAAAAACTGCTTTTGAGAAAGGGAACAAGAGAGAGACAGAGAGATACAGAGAGATAGAGAGAGAGAGAGAGAAAATAGATAGATATTGTATGGAGAAAACAGAGAGACGTAAAGAGTAAAAGATGTGATTGTTGGAGGGTTTTGGTGGGAAAAACGAAACGAAAAATAAGTCAAAAATTCATACAAAACGTAGCTGCACACGCACACAAACACACACACACACACATACACACATACATAGTGACGAACTATATAATAGTTATATATGTATAGAGAGAACGGATATGGGGTACCCCGTACCACATTTGTAATATGAGCCGTCGTATACAAGCTGGTTCATGTCATATAGAAAGCGTACATCGCCTTCTATACATACAACCGAAAAGTCAAACCGTTTCCGGGGAGGGGAAAGCGAAAGCTCACAAGCAGCTTTGACAGCTAATTAATATGGCTACAGGTTTCTCAGGCTTTTGAACGTTTAAATGTAATAAGAGAGATGTATTCGTATACTTTCCGGACCATTTCTGTATGGTGCTCGGACATTGCTTCACACCGAATGTAAAAGGAAGTGATGTTTCGCTAGTTTTACTATCTGTTTTTTTTAATGATTCTAATGAGCAAAAGGTACAGCCAAGTTCGAGAAAACGATAATCCAACAGCAAACGTTAGATAAAAAAGAAGCTTTGAGACGTTCAGAAACACAAATTAGCAAAGTATAGGGACACGAAAGGACGTGTTGATTAGTTATATTTGAAGTAGATAGCAATGGCACATATCATTCACCATTATCATAAACGAGCGAATTTTATAAAGGCATCATAAATCCGCACTTCGTGCCAGATGGGAAGGGTCAGTGAAAAGTGAAATGTAACCGAGCTAGGTATTGTTTGCGGTCGATTGAACAGTTTCGTCGTTGAACTTTGGTTTGTTCTGCTCGTGATATACGTATATCAAGCAAATGATAAAATAAATACACACTTAGATGCATATTGTATCTTCTTAAACATTATGACTATGCACACATACAACAGACAGCAAAATAGTAAGAAAAGGAGATAAAAAGACAGCGAGAGAAGAAGAACGGAACGGAACGCGCCGGTGCACGCTAGTGTGGCACCGGATATTCGAAAACATCGAACAATGGGCGCACTCCACAGCCACACTGACAAGGTGCGAGATGCGTTCGCTTTCATCGTTTCCACTTTGCCAGTGCGGAATGGAAGTTGCGAAGCAGTCGTTTTGCTTGTTACAGAGATTCTAAGAAATATCAGGCTTCAATTTATTTTGTAATGAACTCATGTTTGCTTAACATTTGCACTGATATGCTAGACTGATGTTATTTTTTTTCTAACGTTACGTTACAATAGAATTAAATCAATTAAATTTAGACAACTTTGATAGGTGTTATTGGGCAGTTTTGGAGTTTTTTTTTATTAAATATTTTTGTTGTTGTTTTTGGAGAGGGGAACGCTTAGAAGGTAAATAAAATGAAGAGCATTGTTCTATGTACCATTAGCACTTCCGACACTGAACTGATACTCAGCACATACATGGTAACACCAACCTCCACTGGGGGACCTGGAACAGAGTTTGCAATTCGAGATGAATTTGATTGATTGTTTTGTGTGTTTTTGCGATGGGTTTAAAATTCGTTTCGATACGGACACCGGATGAGCCTGTTCGAAATATATAGGGGATAACCGGGTGCGGACGGACATCAACGGCCCAAGACCAAAGTGCAGACGAACTCGGGTGAAGCTGGTGCGCCAGAGGTGGATGAGTTAAAACTTTTACGACATTACGACCGAACACCCAAAGGCGACGCATGGTTACGGGAAACCAGCGGGTATGTGTGTATGCGTGAGACAGAAAGAGAGGCGATGAAAATCAGACAGAGAGAGAGAGAGAGAGCGAGAGAATGAGAGATTTATAGGGAAGCAGGATAATGAGTCAAATATAACAATGAGGAAGCATTAACAATTCCCAGATAGGCCCCCGGGAGGTCCAATCACGCCAAGAGTAGCAATGTTTATTTTGGGAAATTATTACACCACTTATATCGTTTCACATCTTGCAGAAAGATGTATTAACATTGAGTACGAGGAAGTGAAAGAGAGGACCGTTTGGTTGGGCAAAAACCCCGGGGGCAAAAGTAGATATGAATAAATATGAGCTGCGTCTCCATCGCAGCTAGTCTCTAGCGGGAGGGTTCTTCAACTTCGACGGACATAATCGCTGGATGAATATGGGATGATAATGTACAGGCCCTCATTGATGAATAATCCATTTGCTTAAGAACTTAAAGTGTAGGCAAAAATTGAGCTCATCGAATATGGTATGTTAGTAACGGTTTCGGTAAGGAAGAAGCAGCAAAGAATTAGACAATAGTGTAGAACGGAACAGAAGAGACAAAAAGTAAGATAAGTAAGATAACATTGGGGGTTTTTTGTTTCGTTTACTTTCATCGCTGAAATTAATTCGGGGGTAATTAGAGAAGGATTCAGAACTGGACAATTTAATATGTTATTTTTAATATTTGAAATTATTTGATACGTTTTATAGTTTTTTTGGTTTAAAAAATTGATACGGAATGAAAAATGTGTGTTAGTGAGCGTTAAGTAAAATATTAAATTCCTGAAACCAACGAATAAGAGTGAACAGTTCCGAAATGCGGTTATAAATTAAAACACTGTTTAAACTTTATGAAGAGACTTAAACGCACTCTTTCCTCAAGGAATTCAATGGTTAAAATTTTAGAATTAAGGTAAATATGTTAAGAGTTACTCAGCTATGATTCAGTACAGAAAAGCACTTATGACAGGACAGGATAACACCTGAAATCTGCAACGTGAATAATGTTTGCCGCTTTATTAGAAACACAATCAGAGTTAGTAATTGGATGTTATTACTCGACATGCAATTGTTTGATTTCACACATTTTTTTTTCATGATGTTTTCTGGAACCACTGGATTATTGTGGCATTTCGATTAAGTTGCGTTGCGTACTGGTTGTTCCTTTGTTGTAAAGACGATAGCGCATTTTCGTGTGCGAGTGAGTGTGCGTGCGTTGCAAAAACGAAAACAATTGTTCGCTGTCACCGAGTGTAGCAGAAAGTTCGGCTATCACTAATATGAAGGCAATAGAACTCGGTAGAAAAAGATGCAGATCAGTTTGCTAGTTGATATAGTTTTGTAAATATTCGATAGATTCAATAAACCCGATCCAAGAATTCGATCCGGTTGGCTCTTTGCAATAACTGAAGATATTGAGCTTTCCAAAACAACTCGTCCTAGTTAAGGTAAATGATACTGTTTAATTAGAATTATAGATGATATACGCTTTTCAACTCAAAAAAAGCTTCAAACTTTAATAATTCTTAATTCTGAAAGCATCATACATCAATATATTGTTGAAAATCTGTCCGTTTCTTAAGAAACCGAATGCCGAACGGAACCATCTGTCCAATTTACCAGCAAGCTTTACCAATGGTTCACCGCAGGATTGAGCTCTAAGCCACCTAGGGGGTGAAAATATCACTTTGTCAAAAGTTCCATTGTTTCGAAAAGGCCACAAGTTGAGCCATGTGTAATGCTTGAACACACAATGCAGCGAGGCACACGGTATGAAGCCGGTCACTGGGTGGTAGAGACCAGAATCAAAACGATGATGTCTTTCACTTGCTTCCCGGTGCTTCAGACGAATGAACCGAGCAAACCGAGGGGTCAGATTTGAATTTGAAATGCATTGCATTTCGTTGCAGTGCTTTTGCAACTGCATCCGAGCGTATCTTCAGCCAATTTGGGTAGGATTTTCTCTGTACCCGAAAAGGCTTAACACTTCCGTCAGCACCGTTTTTTTTAGATGAGTTTTAAAGGGGGTTTTCCGAGCAGATAAATACTTTGTCGGAATGGAGTTGGACGCGTGTGTGTATGTTTTCCTTGTTTGCGTAGCTGTGTCGGGTTATGATTGGTGAACTTGTGGTCGTATGGATGTATGTAGCAAGGTAGTGTAGAGGGTGAAAAGTTTGAATACACTTTCCCCTTGGCCAGGCGGGAGGGAATTCAAATGAGGCCGGAGCACTGGCGAAATGATCATTCTGTTTGCGTCGGAGTTTCAGTTGAAAGTGTTGAAAGAGAAACGATTAACACTGCTTTGTTGAGTTGTACACGAGTTGTGAGTTTGAAACAGTTAGCTAATTAGAGACTTTTAAAAAGTGGGCAGAAGGTGTTCTAAAGCTAATAATTTACTTATGTAGAATAACTATTATTAGTATCTAATTACAAAAAGAATGTAAGCAAACCTTGTTTTAGATCACATTCAAGTACACTCAATCCAATTCATCCTTCGAAAAGCAGCGATAATCATTTCGAACAATAATATAAAAGATCGCCTTTTTGGAGTTGAAGTTTGAAGTCGTAAAAAGCATAGAAATATGAAGTGGATTGTTATTCAACTGTAAGCTGTTAGTGTGTAATAAGTGTGTGCTGTTTACTGTGTGAAAAAAATGTGTGTGTGTGTGTTTTTTTTGCTGAAAACTGTGCATTGAAGAGTGAAAGTGCGATCACTAAAACAAATAATGCGCAAATGGTATATTCGTATTCCTATGTATATGTGTATAGTTGGTATAAATGTTGAACGAAGGGGGAACACATTAATCGGTGCGACTTTGAATATGTTCGTGTACAAGACTCAGTTAAAGAGGAAGATAGTGTATAAGTGTGAGTGTGTTTGGAAATATTCTAGCAAGGAATAGACAAAAGGCAAACGTGTGCTTCAGCTAACGAACGAGACAAATACATTGAAATTTTCGCTACGTAAGATCGCTACAACATTGAGCGCATGTTAGGTTTTGCCAAATGATTACCATTTGCAATTATCGCATTATGCATGATAAAGAGCTAAAACTGTACGAAACATGTTTTGCTTTGCTTCGTACACGATCATTGATGCTATGTCAACGTTACACTAATTTGTACCCGATTTTAAGGATATCAGAACAAGCGGCAAGGAAAAGGGAACGTAAGTGAAAAAAATAAGTGGAAAATTAATTATTAAAAACATATGAAGATCAAACTTGGAAACGTTCTCACTGTGGGTAATTTTTGGAAATATATGATCGAAAAGGGATTACAATGCTACCGGGGTGATTAAAAGTGAGAAGAATTTTTAACGTAAGTGAACATTTCGCGCGTGTCCTTGTGACAGGTACAATTGTGAGCGGCGATTCAAAGATTAGTACCATTTTAAAATATAAAAAACGCAATGAAATTATATTAATCAATACCCTAAAATGTTTTAATTATTACTCAGGTGAGCAATAGGTAAAGAAAAATATTACTAAAACAGATGCAAATATTTTGTTGTCATAATAAAGGATATACATTCAGTTTTAAGATCACAACCTGGAACAAGGGAGAAGGTGAAACGCAAAAATAAAACGTAGACACGATAAAAATAAATAATGAAAGAGAAATAAAATCACTTGCAAAATAGTTTAATAACTACTTGAATAGCTCGTTCTGCAATAGTTTTTTAATGCCTTTTTCGTGGCAGCTAGATAGGATAGTACGGTACGAATTACTTTTCATCTTAGACTAACGACAGTGGCACACTAAACGTACATCGGTGTAAATAAATCATTGAAACCCCACCATTTTTGGCGAGTGGTTCGGGCAGGTGTTCGGGGTGTTTTTTTTTTTTGGGGGGAGGAAGAAAGGAAACTTTAGGTAAAATAGGAAAGTATGAGCTCTTTGCAGAGAAAAGGTACTTAGTCATATGAATTGTACCATTTTAACTTCAGACAGCGAACTGATAGACAGCACATACATGGTGACTCCCACTTCAACCGGCGGTCCTGAAACACGGATAGTTGTGGTAAGAAAAACATAATGCATCTGATTAAAAAACGATTCAAATCGAGCAAAACACGCTCGTAATTGCTATGCTGTAAGTAAGTAATAAAAGCTGGGGGGTAAACAAATTGGGATAAGAATGCACGTAAAACCTGCATACGGTCACGATCACGATCACAACAACAAAATAGTTTCAGGCAAAGTATGTGAACATTCGTGAAGTTCTTGAAGTATGTTCGAAAAAGAAAAACAAAAAACTACTACGCATAAAATGGGTTTTTTTTTTAATTTCCCTTACACCGAAACGACGCCATTTCCGGTTTGTGGCATTTGGTTTTGGGCCATGGTTTCGAGCAAATACGAGCAAAAAAACGAAAAACACATTTGCGCAAACACGAATTTCTTTTACCGACTAAACGCAGTGGAAAATGCAACCACGTCAACTGGACGAAGGCATTGAGCTAAAACAGAAAAGTTAACAAAAACTTGAAACCTGCATCGAACGGCGGTTTTTGTTGTTGTTTATTGTATTGTTGGGAAAATAGGGATGCATGAATCAAAGAAATCAAAACAACGAATGCACACAGACAGACGTAGCTGCAGTAGGGATTATATTCGGTCCCGGTGAAGTTTTGTTTTTCTTCTGTTTTTTTTTTGTTTTGGTACGTATTGAACGTATTACACGATTTTTCTGTACCGTTTGGTAGGCGTTTTAGAAACAGTCGAAGTAGCGCAGAATAGGAAGATTCGAGAAAGCACTCACACCGCAATATTAGTAAAAAAAGGAACAAAAGGTAGGTTGAAAAACGGAAAAACAAAAACATATTGACATAAAACGGTAACAACGCTGCTTGTGTACGAGAGCAGGTTACATGGGAAGATAGGTGAATGATCTACATTCACGAGGGGTTTTTTGATTGTTTGTTTAGTTTTCTGCTTATCATGACGAAACATTTCCACCAACAGCTATGCCATTGTATCTCGTTCGAGGAGATGAGGTAAGAGAATGTTCGCTTAAGATGTGTAGAAGTATGTTAGAAGAATCATTCCGTACTTGTACAACAGTTCTAAAGAAAACAAAACAAAAACATTGGGTCAAAAAACTACTATCACAATAGGCAGACGAGAGAAACAAAAAATAATAACACACTTTAATTTTTGCAGATTTTGTTGTTGTTGTTGTTGTTGCAACACATACACAGTTGAGGAACAATGGAAGCTGTCGAAGATTGTACAGCAAACGGTCACTCCGGGGTCCGTTGATAATACACGAAATTGTACACTGTGTGCCTGAAATGGAGGCGCCCGGTACTTTGTTAAAAATTGTTTTTTCGGCGTGGGGAAATAATTTTTAGCTTCTGTAGTATTGAGATGAAGGTGACACATATCGCAAGAAACAGGAATAAACGTTGGGATAGAGAGCAAAAACAACCAACTAAGATAATTCGAAGCCGATATCAAAGGTGGAAGGCCGCTTAAACCCCATATGGCGTGTTACAAACGTTGGATGCGGAGCAAAACAAAATGAAACGTGTCGTGTAAGTTACATATGGGGACAAGAGAGAAATTTACTTCGGTCGTGGGGAAAAAACACATCTCGTGTGAAAACGCTTTATCGATTGCACATGTTCGTCAGAAAAGGTAGGATTTTTTTTGCGCGTTTTACTGCTCAACCACAGAGGTGGCACACCTTTATTTCGTACGTTCCGGGGGAAATATTGTTTACCATCCAGTGACCAATTTCGGCTACTGCAGCAAATTCAGTCGTAACCGTGTGACCGTCAATATGTTACTGTTGCAGTGTAGTTGCGCTCGCTTTTTTACACTGTTTACAAACATCACCAAAGCAGCCGCGATTGAGTCGCGTTTTGGAAACAATAGCTAGCGGGACAGGGAAAATGTGGAAAATCTTCCGATACGCAACACACGGTTGACAGCATCATGGCTTGCTAGTTCCATTTTTAGCTTTTGCTGCTAAGGTTGAACTGGGCGCTAGCTGTTTAATGAAAGGAAATATCCGGATAGACACGAGAAAGAACGAAGAACGTATTTAACTCTTATTCCCTGTATATAAAGTATCGCACCGAGAAGGAAGGAAGAAAACAGGAACAGGAAACAAAAAGCGAAATGCTCAATTTCATAAGTACGAACAGGTGGGAGAAAAAGGTTTGTGAATCGTACCCGGAAGGTACTGATTCTAGCAACAGTACAAACCGCCAAAAACTCATGAACTCATGATTGTTGGAAGCGACGTAAGGGAATCAACCATATGGGTATAAAGATATGATGGAGTTGATGGTGCTCCACTTCCGGAACACCCTCGTTCTTTTCCGGAACTCAATACATGGGAGAGAACAGAAAAATTAATTAAAACAAACAGGTTAGCACACAAACACACCGACACAGGGAGAAACAAGATTGAAACGTGTACTGTACCCGTTTCAGTTCGAGCCCCGTGAGTATATGGTTTTGTTTGCTAAATAGGTAAGCTGAAGCTTTTTTTGTGCTTTTTTACGTTGTTTAGGATTTTTCTCGAATGCGGGAGAAACTTTGTGTAGCAAAAAAAAAAACAGTACCACGAATAGGGCAGATAAACTGGCCAACAAGCGGGTTACAAGAGAGGCTGTGCAGGTTTGAGATACGGTTGTTTCTACCTTGTCACGCCCAGAAAGCCGTGAGTTCACGACATTAGGCCACCGGGCCACCGGGCGAACGAAAAGAGCCCTGGATGCAGCCGTATGCTTGTAGCAGGGAAAACAAAATTTTGAACAAGAGTGTTTGTTGTTGTTGTTTTTTGGGTCCTGTTTCTGCCCCGGTGCCAGTGGATGACTTTTTAGCTTGTAGCAATCGTGATCAGTGCTCCAGTCCTGCAACCGGGCAGAATGGAGTTCTCCCTGTTGACCACTATATGGTTTCGTGTTCGCCTTTCGATGGCGGCCATATTGTGTTGCAGGCGTTGTTTATAATCTCACTAAAGGTGTGAGTTGTGTGCTGTGTGTTGCTTTTTGTTATCAGTTTACGAAACGCTAGTTTTCGTAACAACAACAACAACAAAAAATGGCCAACAGAACAACATGGTGCAAATGGGAAACACGATAGCGTATCCGGGAAAGGACTGGTGCCGTGTATGTTGCTCTCGGTACGGTTTATCCGGTTTTTTTTTAGAGGAGGAGGCTCATTTTATTTGCTGTTGTGTCTTTTCGGCTTCTCATGTAAAGTTTCCCCACACGCAGAGGGTGTATGGTGAACATGAATGAACTCGTTTCATTCGTGTAATCGCTTAGGTGACGCGCAGTATTGGAGGACAACTTTTCTTCTACTGAAGCTTGAGTTACATTTTTGGACAATTTATCCTATTTGTAAAGGT
>CM028127.1:30031091-30058793 GCA_016254315.1 Anopheles parensis | reverse complement strand
AGATTTCCTATATGAGACAGATCACAATCCTCAATTAGAAGCAGAAAACAACGTGGACAAACTTTGTTGGACAGACTGGGGAATCCTACGACAAATACAACAACCGTTCGCTGGTAACGATGAAGCTTCGGAAGACATTTAGAACTTGCGACGCGGACGACGGTTCCACACGGTGTTGACGGTTGTTGTTTGGGCGGAGGAAAGATGCGAGAAGATCGTTGAACGAGAACGAGACGTTTAGTAGCACGCCATCGAAACAATCATACGTACCTCCATAGTTCGGTCTTACTCTTTTATCATAACCAACGCTGAACGAATCTAGAATGGCTGATATATTGACATCACCGAGCATGCTACCACCTCCGGTCCTGAAAGAAAAGAGAGAGAGAGATAGAGAAAAGATTGAAACATACGGGGTTTTTTTAATTTATTATTCTAAACCGTTTTAATGCATCCCTTCCAAATGGAAGGTAAGTTGGTAGCAGAAGGAAACATTTTACGGTAAACTTCTAGCAGCAAAGTGATGAAATAATTCCCGTTTTCACCATGGTAGAGTTGTGCCAGGTGAAACTTTGCTATGTTTATGCATTTTGTATCGTTTGTTAGATGGTTGTTTTCCCAAGTTTCTCACTGTAGCAAGTAGAATGCATAAACTGGAATCCGGTACCGTCTCCAGATTAGTCTTGCACTTGCAGCATATAATTTAGCTGTGATTCGGATGAAATGTATAGCCTTTACTTCTACATTAGATTAAATCACCAGACAAAGGCTGAGGAGAGAGCTGCTGGAGGTAAGTAATAGGGGTTACTAGAAGTGAAAGTATTAGTAGGAACAACCGTCCTGCAAGTTGCTAGAATTTGAACCCCGTGGACACATAGAATGGATCGTTTTGCGCGGTGGGCAAGAGGATCGTGAGTTTATGATTGTTGGAGATGGTCGTCCTCAGCTTCAGCCCATTGAAGTGAGAAATTTTAGTCAAACTCCTCGGTGGCAACGGTGGTACGGAACCGGAGCAGTATCTGCACGTGATGATATTGATAATAAATTTTTGAACCACTAAGCCGGTTCGTCGGTATATATGTATCCATGCAGCAGTTCGTGCTTTCACAGTTCATTCGGACACAAGGTGGCAAGTGTTTTTGTGGAAAAAGGGAGCAAGATAAATTTATACACACAAGAATTAATGAAATTCCACTGCATGCAGAAGTATGCTGCAGGCGGGTTGGGGAAAAGCAAAAATTGTGATCATACATCAAAAGTTGTGCTTTCTCGGGAACGGGAACAACACCAGCTAGTGATTCTATTTCGGGCGTGCTGGATAGACGATATAATTTATAGGGCTTTAGATATTCGAAGTGATATTTTGCCTTGAAATTCTAACAATTGCTTTCGCTGGTTATTGTGTTCTTGTTCTTTTTTTTCGCTTTGTTGATTGGTGAGTTTTTATACTATTTTATGGAAAGTCAGTAAGGGCTGATAAAAAAGCAATAATGAAAATACCCTATGTGACATCATTTTTTTTCTCTACAAACCTGTAAAAGCGAATATTGCCAAAGGGAAATGTTTAGCCAACTGGAAGAACAAAGGGGCAAAGTGTTTTTCTCCACTGATGAACGACCCAATCGGAAGAACCGAAATGAGTTTCATGCGTTTTCGAAACCATATACGATGGCATCTATTCAATTCTCACCACATTTGGGACATTTTTCCAGTTTCGAAGCTACCCAAATCGTGCATCAAATGAGTTTAAATGGGATAGAATTCGTTCATTATCTTTCTGTTACGAACCCAAACCCCAAATGCTGCAAGATGTTCGATGTGTGTAATGCGTGAGAGTGGAAAAAAAAGAAACACAATCGGATCAACCCTAATCCGGACAGTTAGAGTGGAAATTGAAATTTTCGCTTAAAATATCCACTAAAAGATTCGTACAAATACAAAAAAAGCATAGAGCCACTTATTTGGCATGTACCACAATTGTTGCATGTCGGGTCAAACTTCGCACTTCAAAGAGAGGAATAAAAGGAATCCTTCCATCGATTGTTTCCTTTGGATGGGTTGAGGGTGTGATTGCGAAATGGGACGTTTTGATCGTGGAACTTGAGCAACACGAGCGGTGAAGGGCGAAGGGTTTTTTCCTACTCAGCAAACAATTGGGTGTTGTACGAGTGCCTGTTGGTAAAAGAAGAGAGAGATCGAGAGAGCGTACATAAAGAGTACAGAGCACCTTCTGAGGTGCTCAGTCATTTTCGCTCACCAAATCTCACGATGCCATATTTATTTCACTTTGCATGTGAGCTTGTGTACGTACCAGTAAGGATTGCAAAGGATCACGCACAGCGTAACAGTGTGTTTGTGGTGTAGAAGAATTTCCCAGGAGAGCTCGTTACACTGTTAATAGTAGTATCGCTAACCGAACCACCACCGTGTTTGACGGTGTTTGTTTATTTGCGAATGTGTGTATACGGTTATTATGATATTTATTTTTCTCTCGAGAATGTAGGCATGCAATCGGTGAAAAATGTTAATACACCGTAATGCCGGAGCAAAAAAGGCTTGTCAATGCTATTTGAGCACAGCGTTTTTGCAAGCGAAACTTAAATATGTATAGTTTAGCGAGTATGAAACGAGACTCCCGGGATCATTGAGAAGGTTTCGAGAGATGTGTAGGTTTTCCGTATTCTGTTCATGTTTACTTTATTGCTCTAGTTGTGGTTGTGTGCTTCGTTGTTAATTTCGGGTTGTTGCGGGTTTAATTTTTTACTTGTTTTTTTTGTTATTTTTTATACTTTTTTGTTTATGGTATTAATTTTAAATAATTAATAATTTATAATAATTTATAGCAACGCATCAAAGCGTTTTTTTTTAGATATTACATCCTTTCACTACAAAATGGGTACTTAAACCATGTATGTTGAATTCTTTTAGCAAATTAATATATTTACAGTAACAGGGAGTTGTACTCCACTTGTCAGGAGTTTTTGAATAGCAATTGTAATGTTGGAGAAGAAAACAAGAATTCGCCTCAGGTACAGTGAGATGCATTGTAGCACTATTCCATCTTCAAATCAAACTAGACCTACCGGTCAACCACTAAGATTGTCCTTTGGTACATGTTTAGAGCACGGTTGGAAGTACTATTATAACCTACCGTTAGTGTACCGTACCGCCCTTTCCACCGTGTCGTCCAATGCTTTCGTGCCAATGGTTGGTAAGTCACCGTACATAATTTATGTCGGACGCACTAAGAAGCGTAACCAACCATGTGGTGCTGTGTTGTGCGATGTCTCTGAAACGCCGTACCCATCTGAAGGAACCTGTGCGTGAAGTCGAAAGCCATTTGCAATTCCATGGTATGATTTAACAGCCTGCCCTTCTTGGGTGTGGACATTGCGGAAGGGGGAAGGGATCAATTTGATTTTCATCCAACTAGAGTCTCTCCTGCAATTATCCCTGCTGTGAAATGAGTGAAATAACTATGCCAAACCACAACATAGCAGCTGGACCGAACGAACGCCGTAGCAACCGCGGGGAGGAAAAACTAGCAAAAAGCAAAAACGGGAACGGGAAGCTCCATGGTTCCATTTCCGGCAATAAAAATAACCTCCCAATCTACCCCGAGAATGGTGCGCACGGGTGCCGTTTTGTGGATGGGGAGTACACACTCCGACCGACGCACAGTATGCGCGTTCGTTCCGTGCCGTTGCTTTAAAAGGTTTAATTTACGATCTAAGTCCCGGTATTGTCCCTTCAAAGGTTTTGCTCGCACGGGTAAAATGAGTAGCCCTTACAGTGCTGTGATAGTGGATCGGGGTTCATGTACGAGTGTGTTCGCCTCGTACGAGAGTGCCATAAACTGGATTCGGTTGCTTGGGATTGTTGTTGTTGTTGGGGAAGCGGGAGAAATTAGCTTACAAATGAGTGCAAAGTGCGGTTGCCTGCTATGGTAACATTCAGATAGCTAAATGATGACCTGCTGGTAGGAAAAATTGGAAGATATGGAAGGAGGAACGAAAAATGGCGACTGCTATTAGTGCGTTTGGTCGTATAAATCCTAATGTATATGTGTATCTGTTGTTTCATGGATTAAATTTAGACCATGGTGAGATAGTTTGTTGATTGTTTAAGAAAGAATATTCTTTTTTTTTAATTAATTAATTCCTTATTAACCTTCTTTATTGGGATTCTTATATTTGATTTGTTTGTGGCTTGTTTTAGGTTCAATTTTACTTCTTTAAATAAGTTGAAAAGGTTATGAGATTCAATTCAGAAATGGAAACTAATAAGGAAGAAGCTTTAACTTCTCACTGCACATAACCTCATAAATTAATGTGTCCCTAACGGCCAAACCTGATTTTAAATGACGTTGGAAGTAAAGTGTGATAATCGTCCATGGGTTTTTTTTTGGTTGTTGCAATTTTTATGACTTTTTATGATTTTCTTTACTAACGTAACCGAAAAGCTTTATCAAACCCGGTACACCCTAGCAACCGATTCCGTATGAAATCGTTTTCATCTTGGGTCATAAAGTAGCACACAGCATTTCAGCATCATATGTCCATCAAGCAGTCGATCTTGCCAACCACTCATTCGCCGGTTCGATTCATCCTTTCTCAGCGTAGTGCAGAAGAAAAAAAAGAGAAGCCTTTCATTCAAACAGCTACAACAACCGACTCTATATGACATTCCATTCCCGGGGTTGTTACGTTTCCGCCTTTACCTTCTTCTGGGAATCTCCGGATCCATGTGCGCTGTGAGAACGTTGGGCTGTGGGACTGTAATCAAATTTATGTGGCTTTTCTTGCAGGTTGTTTTTTTATGGGTATCTCCACCCAATTTTACTGGTTCCCTGGGGAGCGATGCTATTCAGGCTGCCAGAAGATGGAATGGTCCGTAGAGCGGGACGTTGGTTTCACTGCTGGGGTGGCAGGAGATTAAAGCAAACGCGTCGTAACGAGTAAAAGGATGGAAAGCTTTTCATTTTAAGCTGTTTCTTTTCCTTTTTAGTTTTTGCTTTTGCTATTCCACCAGTCAAACCTGCAGTCAGTTGACCTGCTTTAGATTTGGAGCGAGGAAAAAGGATGAAGCGTACCGTGGAAAACGGATACGCCTCCCCGAAGGCATTTTTGCACGAACAGCCAAGCATAGCCCGCAGCTTTGGCTAAGATCTGGGAGGGTTAGTTCCAGCGTAAGAGAAAAAAAATAATCCCATGGTAAGACGAGAGAGTTCGGAAGAAACCGAGTACGGGAATCGTTTTCAATCCTCTTCCGGTATTCCACGGGGAACGATTCGCGAAGGATAAATCCATCTCATTTGCGATGCGCACGCAGTGAAGACGATAAATGGGGGGGATAACCAAGAAAAGGAAGAAAAAAAACAAAGGAAACGAAAAAAAAAACATTTTCAATACAATCTTCGTTGGTAAAGGAATGATGGAAAGTTCTGGCCGGCCCACCATTACCACCTTCACAAATGAACCCAACGCTGGGAAGACAAAATGCTCCCGTTCAACAGGGATGGAAAGGGAAGGATGGAAGTACCGGCGTTGGCAGAAAGGCAATGAAAACAAACTATTAATTCTGATTATAAATCCCCAATCGCGTTTGCTGGGAAAGCGCTGACAAATCCGTTTTCATTAATCACAGCTCTGGCACCCGGGCAGGATCTTGGATGGGGCCACTGGGTGGGGTCAGGATTTAAAGGTGCAGCAGATACCAAAACGGTGTAAGGAACCACGACGAAGTAATGGGGTTTTTTTTTTTACTTTTGCCGAGGGTACCCAACGGTTTTGAAACCATGGCAAGAAAGTCGTGCAGGAACGGAACCAAGGGAGCAATCTTGCGACAGCATCAAATAACTGACGCGAGTGCGTCATAGGATCGAAGGGAAGAGAGGGACAGAAGGAGAATTCATTCTCAGACTACATCCGTGCACCTGCTCACCTTTCAAAGGGGTCCGATGGGACGGCCATGATTACAAGCTTGAAAAGAAATTAAAAAACGCAACTCTTTTATTGCTCGGATATCTTCTGCAGGATACTATTTTTTCCATCCACCATCGCGCAGATAATACCAGCGCGAGACTCGGAAGTAAATACCAAGGTCTGTATATTTTTGATTTATTCGAATGGATTAAATGTAGTGGCACTGGAGGGCATTGGGAAATTCATTTTCAAATCATAAAACCAGTGCTTTTAGATTGAAGTGTGCGATATTTTCTTTACGTTTATGTATTAAGCATCGTTAAAATAATGAAGAAGAAAAAAGTAAAAATCTTTACGTAGAAAATATAGAAGGTTTCTAGCGTAATAAAATCAATAAAATATCTTCAAGGCTTCTTCTGCTCAGATTTTGTCCTGTTGGTTGTACTTTAACAAATTATTCAAATCTTCGTAAGTCTCATTAAGTTGGCAATATTAATTTGTAAGGTTTCAACGGAATCGATTCTTTACTGACATTATATTCATGACAGAAACCCTTCTAAAACATTCCACGAATTGCATGATACTGTGTCCGATGTTTCTATCTACATTAAGAGGATATAAAGATCTTGCGATGAACGCCCACTAGAAATTGTAGGGTAAAGTGTGCACTGAATGGTAATGTGACAGTGTAGGTGAACAACAAAGGAGAAATACATGATACTCATTCACATTCAACCGACTATTTGCCACCATCATGCTTTTGCTACCTGCCCTGTGGGTGGCGTTGAGGTTATGGAATTTCCTATAACAAAAAAAAATTGGAGTATATATTGTAGTTTCACGAGAAAATGGTAAACTTTTCCGTTCCCAAAACACCCCGGATTTCGGTGAAATTCCCCGGTCGGGTGAGAAAGTGAGTTGAAATGAATTTTCGATAACTTCATTTGGAGTTTCGTTTTTGGGCCGTCTGGGAACACTGTGTTGGTTGATGGAATTTTGAACCATGCACCATAGTCGTTCGGGGTGTCGGCGTTCGTAAAATCGAGTGGTGCTTCACGTAGTTCTCTTGAGATTTTAATTATCCTAACGGACCTGACTTATTTTCGACATTCACCTTTCGGTTCCTAGGGCATATCATATTTCCTCATCGGTGGGGGTGCCTATGCCTGTGAAATTTGGTAGAGGCGACCAACATTTTGCCAAAATATAGAACGGTATGCCAGCGTCCGTAGGGAGGCACGAAATTTTATCCCTGCACATTGTTTAGCGCACAAAACTTTTCATTTGCGCTGATGGGTAGAACATTTTTATTCGGACGCTCGCGCGCTAGGGAATCGGTATGGCAGCCTTCTGATGGTATATTAACATGTCGGAGCTGAGCTGTCACATAAGGCGAGTATGGGTCTCGCTGTGTGCTAGTTTCCTAGTCCTGTCAGTTTGCCGAGCTGACATCCGGCGGAAATCGCCTCTATCGTTAGCCGGATGCTGGGACTTTGGCTTCTTTGCCCGGTATACTCATGCACCGGGGGTAACTCTTCTTCCCCATCTCAACCACCAAATTGAAGACCGCGCTTAGCATCAGGTCAGGCAAATGGTGGTGGCAAGTTGGTACATAACCTAGGGAAAAGCCAAATATGCATAATATAATGAGAATTTTACGCTTGGTTGGCTTAAAAATTATTTCACACTGCTGTGCGCTTACCGGGTGATGGTTGTTGAAACGGAAAGAGCGGTGATTTTTTTTTGCCATCTTTAAACCACCCGGAACATTATATGCACGTGTTAGTGACTATATATGGCTGAGTCGAGGTGGTGTCATTTTACGCTGGTTGACATAATAAAGAAAAGGGTGTTTGCAAAAGGCAAGGATAAAGATTGAGGTGTTGTCATGCACCCTTATTTATGACTCCTTTAGTATCTTATCGTAGAAGCAGTTATTAATAATATTTTATTAATAGATTCTGCAGGGCTTCCCTTTTGCTATTTATTAATCGCCGTTAATTCCTTTAACAGAACAGATCGGTAGATGTGATGAGCGATAGGTAAATTTATGAACAACCAGGCGTCTCCATCTACTGGAATTTCTTTTTTATTATATAAAGAAATTACGTGGCTATTACTCGGTAATTGAAAGCAATTATTAACAGTACTTAATTAAAAGTTCGTACAGAGCTATACTTTTTATAATGTGTAATCTCCGTTCATTTCTTTGACGTTACAGATTGGTAGACGTAATCAGGGCTAGGGAAATACATGAACAACCAGGCGTCTCCATCAACTGGGATTTCTTTTTTATTATTTAAAGAAATTACTTGGTTATTATTTTTTGTTTGAAAGCAGTTACTAGTGTGGTTTTATAAAAGCATCGTGCACATGTATATCCTTATCCTTTTTATATTTAGTAGCTTCCGTTCATTCCTTTGACGTAACAGATCGGTCGACGTAATCAGGGACAGGAAAATACATGAACAACCAGGCGTCTCCATCGAATGAAATTTATTTATTTTTTTATTTTTTAAAGAAATTATTAATGCGTAATTAACATGATACTGGGAAAAGTATTTTTCATGTAACTGTAGCGGGAACTTTCGAAAGGGGCATTTATAAAAGCATTGATTTTCTTCTCAAACATCCTCAAAGTCAATGGCAATTCATACGAAAATGTGTCACCAGTAACAATATTTACCCTTAAAAATAACAATATTGAGTCCCTCTTACAATTACAGTCTTTTCTTCAAGAGACAAAGAAGCTTCTTCCTGTTTTACATTATCTATGGCTAATGAACGTTAAGTAGTTGAGAAAGCTGGAAACCCTTATCTCGTAACCACTTCTGGACCATCTCGATAAAGTGCAAACAAAATCATCTTTAAGTGGCGAATAGAATGGCACGCGCATCAGATAGAATGATGTAGGTGACAAGTTAGTAGAGCCTCTTAGTGACGTGTTCGGCATAATGAAAGCAAAGGAAATGCGAGATACTCTTGTGAGATGCAACCCTAAGTGGACACTTTGATGGAATGAATAGCTTTCAGAATATTTAAAGTATTCTTTCAGTGTTTTAAAATATCTTTACTTCGTATCTCGATGATAGCACACTGTATTTTGTTTGCCACGCCGCTGAACCGTTGAAGAAATTGTATTAAAAGGGTTTAGAGTGAAGGCGCTTTGGAGAAAAAAAAATCTTTAATTGCACGTAACACCCTCGATTTCGTAGAATATGATCACACATTCCCGAAAATATTTTAAATTCTAATGCATAAGTTTTATTCAACTATTATTTTAATTATGTATCTAATATTCTTGAAAACCAAAAAAACTTTTTAAATGGATTTCTTTGAATTGGGTTAAAAATCGATTTTTTGTAAGTATAAATAAGTATTGCTTCTCTTTATGAATCGTTCTTTCCTGAATTAAACGATATACGAAGTAGCATTGAAATACACGCCATCCCAAATGCTCCTGCTGACAAACACCTTGAGGTCATTGAAGGTATCCCCAGCCCTGGTTTGCTGGTACGCGTTCC
Source organism: Anopheles parensis (assembly GCA_016254315.1). Taxonomy (NCBI): domain Eukaryota; kingdom Metazoa; phylum Arthropoda; class Insecta; order Diptera; family Culicidae; genus Anopheles; species Anopheles parensis. The sequence continues at coordinate 30,049,345 of CM028127.1, read as the reverse complement.
CCCCCAATGGGATTTGCTACTTAATTGGCTTGGGCAATTCTTTGTGTGATCGTGGACCACGCTGGAACCGAGCGGTTTTTGATCGTGTGTCCCTTATGTCCCGTGCCGCACCCGGCCATAGTTGACTGGCTATAAATCTTACAGTGTGCGCGAACCAAACATGCAAACCGGTTCGGTTGATTTAGAATGGGCTCTTTGTTAGGTGTAAGTTGTGTGCCCCAGTGTCCCAGTGTTATGCAGCGTGCCGTGGTGAGGTACACCGTTTTGCCACAGTTAATAACGCAGGACTGGACGGTAGCGTGATTGGCTGCAGTAGTCATATGCATAAGTAGCTCGGGAACACGCTTCATGCGGTGACCTGATGAAGATGGAAGGCTAAAAGTATAAAGCATGGAAGGCACAAGTGGACAAACGAATGACCGAGCGAAAAAAGGACTTTACCAGTAGCTCACCGGAGCAGAGGGATGGGGATTTGAATGGGACAAAATGATTCCCTTTTCGGTAGCCGAAAAACCTTGCACGATACAATGGGGTGCTTTTTTTTCTTTCTTCGCCTATTTTGCATATTATGTTGCGTTATAGCGAACGAATAGCAGTGGAATGTCGTGCCCGATTTAGAGGAACCACACATTTTGGAACTGGATACCAACCAGCAATACGGGACAGGGGCGACAAACACGAACGCACTGGATGCAGCACTGCAGAGTGGTGGTCAGATCGCGTGAAATTCGAACCTAGGTCACCGGAGCAGTGGCACATCGGGCAAAAAAAAGGGCTTTAGCAGAGCCAGAATGCCCAGCAGCAACACAAACCGTGCCATTTTCCTTTTGCAGCTAGAACGTGACAAACAAATAGGAATGTTTGCTTTTTCTCCTCCCCATCGTTCAGTGTTGGCTTTCTCTGACCGAAAGAGTTTCAGCGTTTTGGGAAAAGTATTTTCACCGCAATGTGGAAAGCAGGCGCACAGGCCTACTTCTGGAGCACTAGGCTCATATGGTATTATTATTGCTGGTCCTTTGCACAAAAAAAAACCCGCAACATTCACAACCAATTATTGATCTCGGACCCTGCCGGACTTACTGACCGTTTCACTTGGTTTTGTGTGCGGGTTTCATAGTGTTCATCTTGGTTTCATCCCGCTTGTTTGAGATTTTCCATCCTCCCTTTTGCTAGCTTTCCCTCATCACATGATGTCCGTATGTGGATGTGTGTAAATGGGGGAGGTTTTGTCAGCCAGCACAGAAAATCGGTGACCTATTTATTCACCCACCCGATGACTTTGTCATGACGTACGTCGATACAACTGCTATGCCGTAGCAGCACACGGTACACGTACGGGATCCCTCATGCTAATTTGCTGCCAACACCTTGCGCCTGAAAGTGGCAACAGTTCATTGGGTGTGATGGTGGAATGTCAACACACCAGGCGAACCGATGGCGGTTCGAGTGATTTTGGTAGAAGAGAAAGAGATGAATAAGAAACAGAGAAAAAAGAGAAAGAGAGACAGTGCCACAAAGTGCCATGAATGACGTCATTACCAATCGACAGTGGTGGCACTGGTGATGGCAACACAATGGGGAANCCGATGGCGGTTCGAGTGATTTTGGTAGAAGAGAAAGAGATGAATAAGAAACAGAGAAAAAAGAGAAAGAGAGACAGTGCCACAAAGTGCCATGAATGACGTCATTACCAATCGACAGTGGTGGCACTGGTGATGGCAACACAATGGGGAAAGTTTTTTTTTCTTTCTTCTTCTTCGCTGCTTTCATCTATACACACAGGGCCGCACAGCACAGCATCCTGGGAGCGAATGTGAAGGTGAGTGTAATTGAATGGGGAGTTCCAATATCCAGGCGGTGCGGTTTCGATCGGAACATGACGGATGATGGTTTGTGAAAATAGTTCCATGCAGAATACGGTTGGTTAATGATTTGTTATGTAAATGTTTTAGTGTAAATTAAATTGTTAAATAACAAAAGGTTTTGTTTTATTAAGTAGATAATTTTTGATAATCTAAGAATGAGTTTTTTTTATTCATGAGGAACGGCCTGGCCGTATTGTTCTCAGAATGAGTTTTAATGCTAAATTGATAAGAACAGAGGAATAAATTAAACTGTTGTCAACGTTTATAAACTTTTCTTCTATTTCCAAAATAAAAATCCCGTAAAATACAAATAATGAACAAGGTCAATTGAGGTGTAGTTGATATGATAAAAAAATTGTTAGCAAATGATATAGAAATTTGTGTTCCTTGTGTATTTTTCTTTATTCTCCCGTGCACAATAGTGTTGATAAGAACAATGCAATAAATTACTCTTATACTTCACGTCATTTATCTTTTGTTTCGTAATAATTATGTAGTGAGACGTACAGAAAAAAAGAAGCAAATACACATGTCAATCCAACCACCGCCATACGTGTAATTGACAGCTTTAGCAGTGTTGCGGTTTAAAGCAATGCTTCGGGAAGTTTTCGTGACTTGAAATATGGCTCAATTTAGCTTTCCAATCGACGACCACTGATGGACCTTGGTCTAGCTGAGCGGATTGAGGCCTATCAAACACATCAACCGGAAGAATTGGAAATTTCGTTTAGTGAGAGCTTATAAGTTTCAACACAATTATTGCGCTGTACATATATACGCAAGAGCGTTTTAAACTACCACATTTGAAGGCTAATTCTTGTAGCTTATTTGGCGAGAATTGCACCTTGTTGCGGTTAGCGCACCGTGTGTGTGGTTTTTGGGTACGGAAAAGTGGAATAGGTTTTGAAGCCAGTCCCATGAACGTTCGGCAGTGTTGGATATATTGATCTGACCAACCGTTTCCGGCAGCTCATGACCTCCGGCTGATGTTTTTCGCTCACAGTGGGTGGCAGTACTCGATTGACAGTAATCGATGCGGCGGGGCGGACTGGGCGAGTTTTGTTCGTTAGGGTTTTGGGTTTGTTTTTCTGCAAAACAACCTTTTCTGTAACCATCGTGCTTGGGCTGGCAAAGTGTGTGCACGCCCTGTTTGGTAAGCGAACGATCCGACAACTAGTCAAAGATCAATCGCAAATGTTCAAGGACTGCATACAGCTCACATTATCCAGTTTCACCTTAACACGCTTGGAAAAAGGTGGAAAGCTCCAACTTCGTTCGCTGCTGTGCTTTATTGCGTGAGTTCACTTTTACCGTAAGAGAGTAAGTGTGGCTGCGTGAGCAGGAGAAATGATCCTTCCAGTTAGCAAAAGCAAAAAAAAAAACATAAACTGGAGCACAAACAACCTTAACCGTGTTGGGGCACTATACGTTCCGAACCGTTTTCCTCAAGATGAGACCAGAAGAAACTTCACCCCAAACCCCTATGGGAAGGGTGTGTGTACGCTGCAGAAAGCGGTAGAAAGAGGGGAGAGGGGGTTCCTGGGGGAAACAGGTGAGGAAAAATCAGGGTCGTTCACGACTGTTTCTCACCCGCTCACGCAAATCACGCTCGTAGTGTGTATTGCTCATTTTCGCTCTGCTTGTTCGGTCCGCTCGGTTCCGGTCGGGTTTTGCTGAAAGTTCTCGCTCACGGTCCATTGGTGGTATTGTTAGCAACGCCCAAGAAAATTTCACCTATTCTTGTGCGCACCATGCGGCATGCACAAAACGAAACAGTGAACTGATGTGGCGTAAGTAAGTGAGTAAAAAACCCACATTTTTCTTGTTTCACAATTAACGAAAGAAGGACAAGCGAATGTACAAGATTACAGGCGAATGCTGGTTTTAATAGGATGGAATGCTGCTCATTCTCAGCTTTTTTCTAGCCACAACATGTTGTAATAACATCTGCCGATCAAATCAAGCAGTAATATGAACGTTTCTTATACGGGAGTGGTTCCTTCCTGAAAGACGAAAGAATAACACCAAAGACACACACACACACACAGACACTTACCCCGCTAGCACATATGGTGGCGTCCTATTTATAGTTTGAGGCAGGAACAGAGCCAAGTTGAGTGTCAGGATGAGGACACCCAGCGAGGGGCTCTTCGCATGCGGAACTTCGATAGTTAGCGACATGATGACTGCAGGATGTTTTTGCCTTTCGCTCTTTTGTTCTCTCGCTCGTCCTTAGAGCGTTGTTGCAACTCCAGCAGGATCAGGCTGCTCCGTCCGAAGATTCCGCGCGATATCGGTACCGATATCTCGAGTGTGCGTGTTGACGTGTGTGTTTTGGTACACTTTACTTATCTTTCGCGTGCGTGTTTTTTTTGTGTGCGTATTTTGCTATTGTTTTTCAAACCGCTTTGCTTGTAGATCCGTGGTTCTTGCTTCGTTTTTGCTTCTTCCCCGAGATCTTCGCAACACAAGGCTAGGGTAGGGGCGAACACAGGCGGACCAGTATTCGATTTGGATCCACGTTTTTCGTGTGAAGGCTGCTGTGCTATGCGTCCGAGCCTCGTTACTCTCCGGGCAATGAATGTGACCTTACTCTTGCCTTTCCTTCCCTAGCTCTTCACGCTTCACTCACGCTCTCGCTTGTGTTCTCCCAAGAATTGAATACCAGCGCCTGGATGTGGCAAAGCTCGCACACACAAAAAAACAACAACCCCGCACGTACCAAGGCAATGGTATTTTAGTTTCCCAACTAATGGGCTTGGTCTATGTCACACCTGTGCCAACCGGGCAATAATTCATTCTCTCGTAACCGGACACACTGACGATGCACGTAGCAGCACTACATAAGTTTGCAAAACTGCAGCACGGCAAACCACACGATTGGAAACAATGGCGAAATGGGTTGGTCTACGCACACGATAGGTGATTTGTTTTCTCACATTCCCGCACACATTCGAACCAATCTACTACACCTTGTGGCATCCGCTTTTACTCTGCGACCACCAATCTGTTTTGCACTATTCCACCACTAGGTTCGTCGTCTACGCTGTTCAAATTTGCAGTTCACCCGGTTCTCGGTGGCGTACGGTTGTTTTTTTATTTCTCTCGCTTCTTTTACTAGCTTTTGCCACACATCGTACACCGTATTCGTATGTACAACCCTATTGCAGACGGGATGGGGAAAAGGACAAACCAGCAGTGTCCATTTCACCGCACCTTCCAGTGGTATCTGGTGGTACCGCCTGGNTGTGGCATCCGCGTTTACTCTGTGACCACCAATCTGTTTTGCACTATTCCACCACTAGGTTCGTCGTCTACGCTGTTCAAATTTGCAGTTCACCCGGTTCTCGGTGGCGTACGGTTGTTTTTTTATTTCTCTCGCTTCTTTTACTAGCTTTTGCCACACATCGTACACCGTATTCGTATGTACAACCCTATTGCAGACGGGATGGGGAAAAGGACAAACCAGCAGTGTCCATTTCACCGCACCTTCCAGTGGTATCTGGTGGTACCGCCTGGTGCCTGGGCAAGCTGGCAAACGGAACCGACACACTCCGACACGGACCGTCGGGCAAGGGACCAATCGTGAGCTTCCCTTTCACGCTGGCAAACGGTACGCAAGCTGGAAGAAGGCATCTTTCATTGAACCCTGGGCGACGTCTCCCTGCCCTCCACCTTCCCCCGTTCCTCTTCCCAACACGCTACCGCACACACAAACACACACACTCACACACACGGACACACTTCACGGACCAGCAACTAACCGTTGCGGTACGTTCTTGTACACTAGCACATTTTTATTCCAATGTTGGCCGCTTTTCTTTCGCCCCGTTTTGTTGTTGTTGCTGGTTGCTTTTTTTTGCAGCTGTTTGAAGATCTTTCAGTGGTACTGCTGCTGCTGCACACTCACTTTGCCTTTACGGCGTTGGCGATCCAGCTCACAATTTTCACTCTCTTTATTTCACTTGTTTCGCTTTCGTTTCGCTCTCTTGCCCGTGCTCACTGAAAACAGTTGTTCGTGTATGGTTGAAACGCTCTCTCACGTTGCCTTCGCGTAGGTTTATTACACTGACCTACTGGCACCTGAAATTTGGGAAAATTCATGACATTCCCACGTAAGTACGGTGTATTGTGAAGGATGTAAAGCTAGGAGCAAATCTTCCTTAAAAGTTAAGAATTATGGTATGGGTGGTCTTTCTTGAACACAGAGTTGTTTGGGAGGAAGCATTTAATGGAGAAATTCGTGTCAAACGCATTACGTTTTTGGTCTAATAGGGGTCAATATTAATACTGGTTGACCTAATGTTTCGAGAGTAATCCATTGGAAAAGAGTTTAGGATCACGACCGTGTCTACTTTCAGCAAAGCATTATTGCGTGATTCACAGCATTTTCCACATTATTTTAAGATAAAAATGTTCCTTTTTTTTTAAACAACCTTTTTCACATTTTGCTGTCTGAAACTATTACCACAGCAACACTAGGGACACTATTGGGTGGCACCGTTTTCTGCACCGTACTCAGTTTCCCTCCGTGGAGCTCGCCAGCTCCGTCGGTACTGCTTCGGTCCCTAACTCAGACTGGCATATTTTGGGTGGGACACATAAAAAATACACGCTCAGGAAAAAGCCCTTGAAAGGGACTCTACACACACACTGTACGACGACAACGAGAATAAAATGAAGCGGAGCGATATGCTCTTGAAAGCTTCACCAACTTTACTACACCATTATGTGTGTGTGTTGGTGTGCTTTCTCCCCAAAAAGCTCAAAGGTAGTGTAAATGGTGAGAAAAATTCGGTTTGATGTGTATTGGTACATGTTTTTACTCTTACACCGTGACGATGCCTTAAGCCGTAAGTGTGTAGACTACTAGACTAGAAGTAAGTTGTTCTGTGTTACCATTGCCAGGGTATGCTTCGTTACGTTCGCACACTAAAAACAAATGTTTCCCCAAAAAAAGTGGGAAATTGTGCTTAACCTGAGCAGCAAAACGTTTGCTTCTCTGCTCACTGTTTACCTTCTGCTCACACATGCAGAAAACTTCATAGTGAGCCAACGCGAAAGCTCCCGTGAGTGGCGATCCTTTTCCCGGTGCTAAAAGCTTCCCGTTTTCGCACACACGCTAGAACGCCTCGTTGGTGAGTGGTTCGTGCGTGGAAAAACGCACTCTATCTCTTAACGCTCTCGTCGCCTATCCTTAAATTAGCCTTTGCTACCGATCCTCGGAGCTTTTGAAGGGAAGTGTTCAGGTGACGGAAGGGTGACGAAGCCGGTGCGAGAGGATGAAGCATGTTACCTTCGTGCTTGCTCGGGTAACGGTAATGTATGTTCACGATTTCGCACCACGTTCACGTCCCTCGGATCGCAAATCGGACCCCTTTTTTTTTTGCTCCCCAAATACCGNGGTGACGGAAGGGTGACGAAGCCGGTGCGAGAGGATGAAGCATGTTACCTTCGTGCTTGCTCGGGTAACGGTAATGTATGTTCACGATTTCGCACCACGTTCACGTCCCTCGGATCGCAAATCGGACCCCTTTTTTTTGCTCCCCAAATACCGTCTGTGTGTGTCGGGTCGGTGGTGCACCTGCGCGTTTTGTAGCACAAGCTGGTTTGTGCGAAAATTTCGACACAATTTTCGCTACAAAATAATGGTAAGAAACACCTTACAGCAAGAAGAATCCCCGTAGCACACGGTAGCACACTGGGCGGTGTGAGAGTGTTTCGATCATTTGATTCTTTTGCTTCCACTGGGTCTTCTTCTTCTGTCCCGTAGGAACAGGGCAGGGCGATATTTTACGGGCGTTAACTAGCTGGCACGATACACGACATTTGTGCTGCTGCTCAACGATTCTACCGATGAATTCATTAAGCAACGAATGGGCTAATGGGTTTTGGGTTTGGGCTAATTGGACGTTCAAACGAGTAGTGTTCAATCGATAGCCAGATCCTTATTAAACTCCACTTTCTGTTTATTCTAATCACTTTTCCACACGCTCCATCACTACTAGCACATACACAAAAGCAACGTTTGCTGAACTGAATGAATGAATGAATGACAATTTCACTGCACGAATCATTTGTCCCGAGGCGAACAATGCCAAGCAGATACACTGGCACAGTGCAGACTACTCACATTTAACAGTGTCCACCGTTCGTCCTAACGTACGATCCATCTGCTTGAGCTTTCCTCGACGAACTGAGCTATGCCGCGATGGTAAAGGCCTAGCCGGGACCTACCTGATACTGGTGGTAGGTCCTTGTGATGCCGTTCCCGTTTTTCTTCTTGATTTGCCTTCCCACTCACACTCGCAACCGTCTCGCTCTGTCAGCACACAAGCACTCATTTTCCATTTCGCTCGATTCGCACGGAGCTCACGCTCGTTTGGAAAAGGTTTCCGTCCTTACTCAAGGCATTTTGTACGCACACTGCTCTTCGCCGTAGCTACACCAATACACTAGCGCGTGAGGTTATTCATAGCTTCGACCTCTGACCTCCGCCTGATCCGTTCCGCTCCCGAAACTGGATAAACCGATGATGGCAGATGAGCCACTGGTTCGGCCGTTCGCCGTTTCACCGAAATTGGCTCGCAAAAGATTTCGGGCAGCTCAGACGACCCAAAACAACAGCAGCACCAATGTGCGATGTTGCATGAATGTTGGAACGCTCGGAAACCCCGTATTGGGTGATTTCGTATTGGGTGGTTTGTGTGTGTGTGTGTATGTGCGGTCTATAGAAGTTTAGTAACAAAATTCTGCTACGCTTGGAGATGGTTACAGATGAAGTTGATTGTATCATTCGTTTTCATAATTACGCTTGTATTTTTTTATTACATATTTCTTTAAAGCAACCTCATAAACCACCAAAATGCTTCATTAAATTACAAAAATGCTTGGAAAAATTTCTTGTAATTCTTAGGATAAAAAAAGGAGTTTTATTTAGCAATACGGCCAGGCCGTTCTTTATGAATAAAAAAAAAAAAAAAAAGGAGTTTTATTGTGTTTGTCACATTAATATGCTTTTCACGATTAGAATATTAAATGCGCAATTTAAGTAGAACATGTTAACTCTACCCCGGTCGAAAACAAACATCTTAAAACGACCTTTGAAAAAGTGTAACAAAAACAAAAAAAAAAACAAAAAAAAGGAAAACGTAAAACGAGTTATTGAGGATGCATACATAACACATGTCACGTGTTACGGACAATAAACTTGCTGGTGATCCGTAAAAATGCAATGATGTAGAAACCGTCTCGTCCTATCTGTGGTACTTTAGAGTACTGGGAGCGTTAAAACAAAAAAAGAAAAACCAAAAAAAAACAAAGACCTCCCGGGACGATAATAATGTAAAACTAGGACAAAGTCAACCGGAAAATGTAGCACTCACGACATTACCCTTCCCGTTTTGACGCAACCATTACACGACACGACTCGTAAAGGCATTCGCCTTCCCCGGCCAGCGCTTGCATATACATCCCTGCGCGCTCGGAGGCAGTATGTTCGACACGTTTGCAAAAAAACCTCCTTGCAGCATCCGAAATACATATGTAGGTTAGGACATTCAGAAGTTTTTCTGCGATCGGTAGATGGAAGGGGGGGGGGGGGTTTAGAATTACATTGAACTCTTGCATAAATCTCTCGGCAAAACTTCTCATTCCTACTGCACTGGAAGGAATTTTAGCACGAGCAGCACGGCTGTTTTTTACACCCCTCCTGCACACCTAATTTTGCCACGTGCTGTGAGACGTCATGCTTAAGATATTAGGTTAGTAAGGCGGCAGAATAAGGTGAGGCCAGATTCGGATTCATTGGATCAGCTGTGATGGTGGTGGTGGTGGTGCTGCAGTTAGTTTCCCATTTTCCAGGAGGTAGAAATGTAACGTGCGGTTGGACATGGTGTTTCGGGCCTGGCCTGGTCCAGCAAGGCTGCTGCTGGGCTCGGAATATTTATAGTCCCGCTGAAAGGGAATAAAAATAAAGTATTCATTCGTCTAGATTAATTTATGTAACGTAATCATTTCAGTGGCAGATTAAGATACATGCAGTCGGAGTCGGAGTGCTGTTTGTAGCCCAGTTTTGGTTGAAGCACAGAACGAAGCACAGAAGAATGTCTGCATGGTTACTGATGCGAAATTCGACTTTCGTGAGAATCGACGAATTTCTAGCTACGCTTTGAAACGCTTGTACCTACACTGCATTGTGCGCATTGTCCGCGCATAATATGATTTAATGCCGGACAATGCGTGACAAACGGTTTCATCACTACAAGTGTATCGCTACATTCGCAATAGGTTTATGATTGGTTTTGAGACAGTTCGGTTGATAGCTGTTTGTGGCCAACTGGCCCACTATCCTAAAGTGGTTCTTAACGAAAGAAAATGGTGAGAAGTTTTCCCTACAAAAAAAAGAACGAGCAGAAAGAACGAAACACTGGATTTGATTTCGTTCCGAACATCCCGAAAACGAGGAACCAACGGCATGAGCTTGCTTATATCTCATGGTGAAAGCTGTTTTTTTGTTTAGCAAAAGATGCATCCATCTGTCTGCGGCAAGTGAAGGAAAAAGAAAAGCTTCCTTCCCCCCGCCATCTTCATACACATTGCAGAAAGTTTATTCATTTTCCCGATGTCAATCACGAGATTAGCTGGATGAAATGGGGCCACAATAAACAAACAAAACAATATATTAAATAGAAAAAAAGAACGATCCAAACTTTTCGACGCCATGCTGTTGTTTGTGGTTTTCGTCCGGTAAGCAATGGCGCACGTGGGTAGCGATCGTGCCTATTTTTATGGTATTTCTTCGACTTGGAAGAATGTTATATGGTTGGGTGCTGGTAGTTTTGCAAAAAAGAAAACAGGACCATGTAAAGAAATGGTTGCTTTGTATTTAGCGCTGCTTTGTTCGGTTTGCAATTCAAATTAATTAATATTATTATGTTAATGCGTACTTAACTGATATATCAATTTTTTGTGTGTCACACGAAACTAAAGTCAAAAAATGCATCCATCCATAACGGTTCCATTCGGAAGGTTCTGCTGTTTTCTGCTGCTTAAAGTGATAAATTTATTATTCCGGACCACCGGCGCACGGTTCCTGCCTGTCGATAGCGTTCCCATCGGTGTGGATGTGCGGATGTGTTGTCATTCGCTTCTTGTTTGAAGCAAGCTTGTCTGCAGCTTAGTACGCCAACACGCCCGGAATACGTAAACAGTGCTGATCGAAGATTGAATATGGAAATCTTTACCCAGCCCCCCCGCCCCCAGCCACTGGTGCTCGCCATGGGAAAGTTCGACGAAAACTTTTCTCGTTGATTAATCGCATTAAAACGACGTGAGAAACTCCTGCTTCCTCATGTGTGCTTGTGTGTGTGTGTTTGTCTTTATGCCACGGCGTTCGAGTGAGGCTATGGTAGGGGAAAACTTTCCCAAAAGATGGTACAGTTGTTTGGTAGATAAAATTAAAGTCATAAAATGGTAAGATTTGAGGGCAATATTTTTATCCCATTTCGGTGGTTAACAGAGCGAGAGAAAGAGAGAGAGAGTGAACGCCCAATATAACTGAGCAATTTTCTCCATTTTCAGGTATTTGTTTAGCGTTCACCCCATATGTAGCAAAGCATGCAGCAATTAGGTGTAATTTTTGTCACGCCAATTGCCAATCCGGTGGCGGGTGAAGCTGTTACAAGCTAGGTTGGAATTTCGGTACACGAAAAATTTTTTTTCCACCTCTCGAAATTGCCATTTTTAGCAAAAGACTGACTCACTTGGAAAGTTTAATTTATCACGAACGGGGTTCGTAGGTTGAGATTTTCTTCCCTTTTTCGGCTGCATTAAGTAGTAAATTCATACAAGATATTTTCTCATTATCCAACCGGGGTCTGTCTGGCAGGCGGCAACATTTAACGAACCGCGGGTAGTAGATAATTTACTCACTGCTTTGGTGGTTGGTGTTCCGCTTCGCTTTCACCCCTTAGGGTTGGTGAATTCTTTTGCACAACCCATTACGTGCTGGCGGGTGTGTTGGGGGGAGGGTGTGTGTAAAAGAAAATTATTTCTTAATAAACCCAATAGCTATTGAACGGGTTTGTCCGGGAGTGAGGATAGGGTGTAAGGGGTTTTGTGGTAGAACCGTAGCCGTAGTTTTCCTTTCGTGCACATCGTGTCGATGTGGACCGCCAGAACCCGAACCTCTCTTAATCTTAATTAGAACCTATTCAAGCTCCAACTCTTCCTTTCCGTTTTCTACACTTTTACGGAACCCCGTCCCGGTAAGCGGCCCCGTTATTGCGTGTAGTGTGTTGGCTGCCAGCTTCCTTTCACCAGCGCGCACATTATGTTCGGCATGCACGGGGATCGATTTACTAATTTTTGCGCCCGGTTCGAATACGGGATGTGCCTTGGTATGGTGTTGAACAACGTACGTAAAGCAGCATTAAGTGTAGCAAGTGTTTCGGTGTGAATGTGGTGTGCAAATCTACTGGCGATTGGTGTTAGAATGAAGCACATTTTGTTCGCGCTTGCTTTTTCTCGGCTACATTTGGATGAAAGATCATTCTAGTCGGGGGTAGTACAAAGAAGAGTTGGGACAAGAAGTGCGGTTTAATTGGGGGTATATCAAACGCTCAAAGAAAAGTGGTCTGTAAAGGCGATGCAAGGGGGGCAAGGTGGGTAGGAGGCGGATGTTTACCCACTTGCGCATTGCCAGCATAAAGCGAGCAATGGAAAAGAAGGGAAACAAATGAAAAAAAAGAAAAAGGAAGCAGGACTTACGCCAATGAAGATCACGCCAAACGAACGATGCCGGTGGACGGTTCTTGCCTTCCGCATTCTAAGCTGGTAAACCGCACAACTTACTACAACTCATTTCCGCAATTCCGACCAGTTTTCGACGAGAGAGAGTGGGGAGCACCATTGCGCAACATCCCTGTCGCTCGTTTCTCATTGCTTATCGGTTTCGTTCCGTTGCTTTTGGGATGCTGCCTCCTTGCTTACTACACCTTGCACCCTGGCAAGGTAGTTGGTTGGCGAGCGAATGCACACATAAAACATGGAAAGGAAAGGCAAGCGAAACGGTGTTCGGTAAAGGTGATGTAAAATATTCATTTCATGCGCTCACAATCTTTCGCCGTTGGCGCGTTGGTTTCGTGTATTGCTGTCAGAATGCCGTGGTGTTTTATCGGTTCATTCATTCTTTTGGCTCATTTGCAACACAACATCGGTGCAGATTGGTTAAGGGTAAAGGTCGAACATCTTTTATAATACGGTTGTGGATGCGCAAGTAGTGAACTCAAGTGGAGCTCCTTTTGCGTGTGATGGGCTTTTAAGAAATGGAATTGTTTTTTAGGGATATTTGAGTAGCTTAAAGGTGTTTTAATTTCTTTAATTTCATATAATTATTTAAAAAAAAAATTTTTTACATTTTTTACCTCAAACATGGTTCAGTATGTTTACGATTCAATATCTAACCTCCTGATGAATGCAACATCACATGAAAGTTACTGCGCAAATATTCTTACCCAGTGTCTTATCTGAGTAGGTAGTATCAGCTATAATCTGGAAAGCTTTTTTCTTTCTCTTTCTTTCGCCGCACCCAGGGAACTGTGATAAAGTTTTCCTTAACCGTACCGAAACCCAGGCAGTGTAGCGACATCATAAAATGGTGTGGGTGGCGGTGGTTACCCTGTCAGAAGAGGTACGGCACTTTTAATAACTTTCAAATTTTACCACCGAGCATAAATCATATTAATAATAATTTATTGCTAATTATTATCGCTGCTAGTCAACGGTTGTTGTCGCCGTATCGTTCGGCGCTGTACGATACCCCCGCGGGGGGAACAATGTTTTGTGCGCAGGATGACACAGTGACAGCTTTATCGTGATGAGCAGGGGTGGTAGTGTTGGTGGTATAAAACCCACCTCCTCGATGCGAAGGATCGATTGCTGTTTCTTCTACTGGATCTGGGGACGATCTTTGGCAGAGCGCAAAGTTCTTGTGTTGTGCCATCGGTTTGGTGGTTGTGGAAGGTGGCAAGGCACTTACCATTTTCATCCTGCCTCAGTCTTTCGTTCAAGTTTCTTGCTAAAGAAGTGAAAGATTTCGTCGGTACCGCCTAACTGTGGCCAGTGGGACGGAGATAGATCATAACGAAGGACCAGGCGTCTCCATCAGTAACCATCCACCAGGCGCCTCCATCACAAGTTCATCCACCAGGCGTCTCCATCACCATTGTGGAAACGCGTCGATGATGGCAAAATTCCGGTACCGTCATTAAGCGTAGCGATTCATTTGAAAGTTTTGGAATAAATTTGCAAACGGTTTTGGTTTTCATCAATTTTTAAACTTTCGTTCCCTTGCCAAAGAGACACTTTGGCATTTTGGGTGTACGTGCACGGTCGGTTCCATGATACAGCACCCAAGCGGGTGGACTATGAGAATGGAAGATTACATCAAACAGCAACAGCACCGAAAAGATAATAAAAGCTTCCATCCAGCGTTGGGTTTCGAGATGTCGCGATCGATCCATGCTGGGTAGGGCGAAACAGCTTTTCCTGGCTCTTAATTAATCTTTCAAGTTGTCGTACAATTAAATACCGTTTTTCAGCACTACGTACGCTTAATGTATGCGTCAGGGAATGAATCATTAACACTCATTGCCTGTTGTACCGCGTGTTTTGTGAACCGCACCGAGGCAGCACAGATTTTTGGAGTATTTTTCTACCGGGACCGGGTTGACAGGTTTGAAGTTGGCACTTGAGCGTCCCATTGGCGTGTTGTGTGTCGTTAAAAGTACGAAATTGGTGTAACGTTCTCGGAAAAGCAAAACGACCGTGTAGCTCGTAAGCATCATCGATGATGATCCGACATAACGAACATTTATTTAATCTTTGCCAAATCAACCGGAAGTGACGGTATGGTGGAAGCAAAACAGAAAAATAAAAGGGAGCCATCAAAAAGTAAACGGCAACATCAAGCACAACTAGTAGCAGGAGAAGCATAAAATTCGCTTAAATCCTTTTATTTACATCACACCTTCCAGTGTGGAAGCACCGAACCGTGTTGTGGTTGAGGCATTACTTTGCCTCATTTTCCGGTATTTTTTGGTCACGGCTTTTCATCAGCCCGGTTTTGCGATATGTACCCATCTTGCTTGCACGCTCGTTAGCTGTTTCGATTTTAGCTCGCTCTCGGTTGGTTTGTTCACAGCATCCTCCATTGGTGCGGATCGGGTTTTGCGGGATGCCTTTTTTTAATATCCTGCCCTTATTAACCATATTTTTTGGCATCAATAATGAAAATGCTGTAATAAAATGAATGCCAAACCGAGCCCAAAAACCGACCACCGAAGGCACGGGTAAAGGCTTCGGAGGCTAGGTTTTTTGCGGTATCTGTTCGGGTGGTGATGGTGTAGATTACGTTATTGCTGCAAACAGCCATGCGGAAGGTTTCTTGCAGCCCCCGTCCCGTTAGCAGTGGCTGGGGATGAATGCGGCAGGGACGGTAAGAAGCTTACGGATACGATTTACGAGAACCTGCAACTCTTGGCAGGGTGCAGAGAATGTTAGGTTTGCTGTTAAAGTACCTGCACAAAAAAGGGGTGTCTAAGATAGACATTTACGAACTTAGACGACTTCGCTTGAATCGGGTGACCTATATTGCGATTTGAAGTGAGGAAAGGAAAATAGAACATTTGAACAATTTAGGAAAGTTTGCGTATTAGTATATCTAAAATATTTCCTTTTAGATCACTTGATTCAACGCATCAGTCATAAATGGAACGATTTTGCCTTATGAAACAGCTTTATCCAATAAATTTCGAGCTTTGCTACCTGCAAACCCGACAAAAAGCCTCCTGCTTAATCCGCTACTCATGTGAGGTGATCGTGACGTTGACGTTATTTATTGCTTTTTCAAAATCGACGAGCTTAGGTTGTAAATGAAAGAGAAAAAAAAATATCGAAGGCGAGAAGGGCAAAAACCAACTACCGCCGAGTGTTTTTGGCCGGGGAGGAGGTGAGGGGAGGGGGCGAGTTTCACAGATTTCCCCCGACGCTCGTCACGTACCGAAACACCGAATCACACCGTGGTAGAAACAGTCGGTTTGCTCCGGTTGGCACTTTAGGCCTGGCGATTGAACTCCGAGAGTTGATGCGTTCCCAGAAGACACATCCACATGTTTCCTTCCTATTTTTTGTGTTTGGTTTGTTTGCGGCCTGTACAATCGACGGTCGAAAGGTACATCCCTCAGTTCACGTTTAACGAATGTGAGTGAACGCGTGGGTTGACAGCTAGGAGTAGGAGTATCCCTTGAAAATAGCCCGTTCTAAGGGCCCGCTTGTTTTTTTTTACATCCCTGTGTTCTTGTACCGTGCAGTTACAGTTCGTGCTGTTTCTTGGCTCTCCGCTACTGTTTACTACCAAGCAGAGACTTTGCCGTAAATGAAACAGCTCTCCAGCAGCTAATCAACTTACCCACACGCACACGTACACACAAACCAACAAACCGTCGGAGGGAGATCGCTAAAAATCTGGTCCATTTTGTGCCTCATAGCTCGGATTGTACAACCCCAAAATACTACACGCAAGCAGTGTGCAAGCGCAAAAGCACGGCGATGGTTTATGGTTGGCGTAGTTCAATGTGCGTTACGGTGTGTCGTAAACTTACTTTACAGCAAACTTTTGCAGCGGTAAATTGTGTGCGTTTTATGCGGTGCTCCCGTTTGCTGCTGCTGCTGTTGTTGGGTGCGTAGGTGCTAGAAAGGCACCGGGGAAAACACGCACACGAACCCGATCTCGATGGAACCTTAAGAGCATCCCAACCCTGGAGAGTAAGGCAAAAGCAAAAATAAGACAAGCAAACAAGACAGCACAAGCACAACAATACCGTCCGCATCTCCCATTCACCCAACAGTATGGCGTATGGCGTCGCCAGCGTAGAGAATAGGTCAAATGATGTTTGCTGTTACGGTTTGCCTTTCGTGCACGTTTTCATTCTTTCCGAGCGCTCATCTCTCGTTCATCCCGTTTAGTTTCTCGCTGGTTGGCTCACCGTGGCAAAACAATACGTACCGGAGCTTTTCTTTGGGGCAGGATCNGATGGAACCTTAAGAGCATCCCAACCCTGGAGAGTAAGGCAAAAGCAAAAATAAGACAAGCAAACAAGACAGCACAAGCACAACAATACCGTCCGCATCTCCCATTCACCCAACAGTATGGCGTATGGCGTCGCCAGCGTAGAGAATAGGTCAAATGATGTTTGCTGTTACGGTTTGCCTTTCGTGCACGTTTTCATTCTTTCCGAGCGCTCATCTCTCGTTCATCCCGTTTAGTTTCTCGCTGGTTGGCTCACCGTGGCAAAACAATACGTACCGGAGCTTTTCTTTGGGGCAGGATCGCTGTTTTCCCAACAACAACAAAAAAAAACCCCCCCGGGGTGTGCGCTTGGTGTGCGTGTTTTGTTTGAGCGGGTTACCATCATCATCGGATGGTGATGACGGTGGTGGTGTTGTGATTCTATTTTCTGCTCAATTCCACCTGCCAAAATGGATCACAGCACTTGTGCCCGCGAAACAAGGGATTCAGGAATGAAACGGGGCAGCAAATGTAGACATTGGGCTCTTTTTGGCTCGCTACCAACATGATGGCGCGCCTGCGCTACCCTGGGAATCTTTCCCTAGAACACAACCGGCCATGATGAGCAGTGTGTGTGTGTGTGGATGTGTAACAGAGAAGTAAAAAGACGATGAGATCGAGAAAGGCAAGAAAGAAGTGAGAAAGAAAGGGAAGAGAATAAGAGCTTTCGATGTATAACCTTTTTTGATGTGTGAGCGACTGTTTTCTTTTGACGTGTTTTTTTATTTTGTTTCGTAAGAATAAGGGTGTGCGTGTATTTGTGTGACACGCACTGTACACGAGTAGCAACATTGTTCTCTGAAAATGGTGTACAAAACACTGTGGGCTTGCTCGGTTTGCTCCATGAGTGGTCTACACCCGAATACATCGGGCACCCATCCGGGGAGCTTTTATCACGACGAATGAGTGGTGCATTTGTTAGAAAGGAAAGCTCTCCAGTGGAGCAGGGCACCGTTGAAGAGAAGGGGGGACATTCTCACACCAAGGTGATTACCATTTAGAGTGTGTGTGTGCGTGTGTGTGTGTGAGAGAGAGAGAGAGAGAGAGAGAAAGAGAGCGAGCAATGCGAACCATAGCGCTTTGCTGGGGAGAAAGAAAACTGGTGTGTCTTTCTTGTGTTTGTTTATGGTATTTTGTAGGGTGTGTGCCGTTTTGGAGGTCCCTTGATGGATGCCTTTTTCATTGTTTTAGGTTGTTGTTTTTTGTTTTGCTGTTGTTGATTTTGTTGCTGCTGATGCTGTGACTAAAGGCTAAGGAGA
>CM028127.1:30017235-30031078 GCA_016254315.1 Anopheles parensis | reverse complement strand
TGTAGGGTGTGTGCCGTTTTGGAGGTCCCTTGATGGATGCCTTTTTCATTGTTTTAGGTTGTTGTTTTTTGTTTTGCTGTTGTTGATTTTGTTGCTGCTGATGCTGTGACTAAAGGCTAAGGAGAGGAATAATTATTTCGGGGGCTTTTTTTTAGGTTTTTTTGTTTCGATGGATTCTTCTTTTTTTATTGCCTAGAGCAGCACACTTTTACTTGTTAGTACGTTGTAGTGCGTACCATGCCCTGATCGGGATCATTTGCCAAAGGCGTTTCGATTCAAAGCGTCAAGCAAGAGCTTTAGGTGAGGAAGGGAGGGAGGAGGAAGGAAGGGTACCGCTTACTACTAACAGATATGTATGTGTGTCTGTGTATGTGGTATTTTTCACCCTTCTTTCCATCACCCTCCCCCCTTTCCCTTCACATCCCCTTTCATTACTGGGGCCATTTCATTGAGCAGTGTGTGTTGTGTTTTTGGGGTAATGTTTTTGCCCGTGCAGCATCACTACACCGAACGCGTATCGTTTCTTTACCCATTCATTGAAGAAGAAGCGCCAACTCCCCAAAAATGGGAAAAAGGACAGTCCATTTGCTTCGTCTTTGTTACGTTCGGTATGTCGTGTGTCCTGTGTCCTTTTTTTCTGTGACGTTTCATTGCGTATCTTGTGTGTTTTCACACCGGAACGTATCTACGAGGTTTGGCTAAGGCACACGATATTAGCCAGCATATGCAAAAGTAAGAGCGTTCTTGTGGCTTTGTTTTTTGGTTAGGACCGTTTCTTATCGGTCATGCAAGCGAAATTGGGAAGAAACCGTACCGGGAACGAAGCAAAACATACGGAAAGGGAAGCTTTTTGGAGAAAGGGATTATGCGCCGCGTATCGCGCAGCGCATGATGAATTGGAAATTGAACCGCAGTCAAGCGCCAGGCATAAACCGTCGCTGGTAGACGGAGGAGGTTTAGGAATGAATGCTTAAACATATTGTACGCCGGCTGGTGCGGTTGGTATCGGTCGAAGATTTTTTTTTGTTCGATGTTGCTTTGCTGTGAGCCAACGCGAGTGTTGGCCGTAGGCGCCAATGTATAAATATATGTGTATATATATGTATATACATTCACCGTTGCTGCCGTTGACAGGGTGGATTCGGGGTTTTTGGAACGCTTTTCGAATACCGAACGAACGAGCGTGGATGAGTGTTTGCGTTTGTTTCATTTTTTCGCAGCCGCCGTTTTTTTTTGGTTGGTTTATTTGTATTGTTTGCCGGGGGTATTTATTTTCTCAGCACTTCATCACCATCAATGGAAGCTCGATCTCGACCGGCAGCGGGAGGTTGGTTTTTTTTTCCTTTCTTCGCCTGTACCGAAAGAGTGATGTTAAATTTGATGCATTAATTATGCTCTGTTTTACATGTGATTTATTGGTTTCATTCAGGTAGGTATGGTGGATTTACATTTTTGTCGTAAAGTGTCGGCGTAGGCGTTTGGAATAATTATTGTAATGCTCGACCGTAAATTGCGCAGTGATTTTACCGCACGAATGGTACGGCGAGCGGTTGATGAATATGACAAGAGCATGGTGCAGTGCACTTGCGATAGTTTACGGTAAGTTTTGATTTCAAATCGTAGAGTAAAATATGCAAAAAAAAAATATTTGTATTGTTTTACACCGTGTTAAAAAATCTACTTTTCTATCTAGTAATTGTTATCAAAACAAAAATCTATCTAATTTTAACTTACATTGTTTCATTAGTTTTGTAACGCAAATTTACTTTTTTAATTATTTCTTTATGAAATAATTTTTGTATATAATTACTATGCTAGTTGCGTATATAAAACTTTACCATCAGCACAACACATTTCCTATTGACAGTGTTTTCATTTGAATTTTATCCTTTGATCTTTTATCTTTCCCATCGTAACGACCTCATCAGCACACATTTGAATAAGAACATTAGTGTTAAGCAACCAGAATATTCATATCTCATGCGCTTGTTTGAAATTATAGACCATTGATAGCATCAATATGGGGCAATCCCATAACCTACTTGCAACGGTAGACACAGACAGGCAGCCTCTAATAGTTATCAGCAAAATTATCATGCGTATGTGTGTGTGTTCGTGTATGTATGATGCCACATAATGCGTACCTGTACGTGTGTGGGGGCAAAACCCCATAACTCACGCCAACCAGGTAAGTAGATATAATCAATTTGCCTAATAAAGTTTCCAACTATTTCCAGCGTCCAATCGTACCACCGAACGCAGCATCTTCAGCGTTTGCTATTTTTTTTCGTTGTTGTCGTTGTTACTTTTCCGAAATCATTCCCATTCAGCACTCGTACAGTGATGGCATGAAAGCATTCGGCATGACGGGTAAGATGGTGTGATGAATGCTATTTGCTTCTGTTTCGGGAAGAGAAAGAAAAAAAAACACAAGAAACACACGCACAAGGGCGCTATTTCGTTAGATCTTTCCAGTAGTAGAAGTAACGCAGCCAGAGCCTCAACTGATGGGCTGTTGCTGTATGACGAGAGGCAAGGAAAATGGAAATTAAAGTAGATTTTCCCGGAAAGCGAAGCGAATGGTTCACGTGTAGAAACCTTTCGTTCACGAGATCATGATGCTCGAGAATGATAGGAGAATGATCAAAAATCGACTAGGCGTGTGTTATTTTTTTTTCGTTTGTTTGGTTGGCCGTATGTTTGCCTTGGACTACCGGATTCCCGAAGCTCGAAAGCTTGCGTACGGAGTTTGGTAACAGCGGTTGCCGGATGTGGATGCTGCTGATGATGATGACGGTGGGCAATGATGACGATGATGGGTACAGCTGGTACAAGCTTGCCTAGAGTGACGTTGCGTAGGCATATGCGAGCGTTAATAATTAATGTTGGTTATTAATAATTACTGTATCTACTGGCACATCCAGGGGTGGGCCATCCAGGTGGTAAGCGGGGTGGTGATGGCGGGTGAGTTTCCGGTGCGGGATGGTACACCAGGCCACCTTGCTCACTGCGCAAGAATGGTACACAGTGTCGGATTCCGAAGCTGTGCCGGTGTACCACCCGTTGTGCAGGACAGAAGCATAGACCCCGAGAACACGATTGTCGACGCCACGGGATAGAGCACAACGGGTGGGGTGTTGTTTTTTTTTCGTGTGATGTTGTTGCGAATAGGAAACTTCTGGATCGTGTGATGATGTGAAGGGTCACCGTGCTCGTCATGAATATATTCAGACACTTAGTGTACGTTCGCTGCGTACGGTTCGTGTCTGCGCACTTCACGCTTGACACCTGTTTCCACCTTTTGGTTGAGGTAAAGGCACGGTTATAGCTAACGCAGACAATTGTCCGTTAAGGAAATGTTATTCTATAAAATTATAGCAACAAAAAGGATTTTTTAATATTCAATGTATTTTCTTGTATTAAAATTTAATTAAATATTTTTTTTTATTCAGATAGAACGGCCTGGCCGTATTGATTTAATAAATTATTTTACAATACTTCAATAAACAATTTATTTTTAATGTTAAGATTTTCAGACGATAGAAAGACAGTAGCGACTGAGCGAAATGAACGAAGCAGATGATATGACAGGAGTATCAGGTATTATACGATCGTCGCAGATGATAACACAAATGTTTTACGTAATAGCAGAACTGTCTTATCAACTGTGGCCGTTTTGCTATCATCTAATGTTTTTGTTTTATATTCGATGGTGCTCTAGCCTTTAAAAACCGCCCTTAATTCATGAGGAGAGTTTTATTTATTTAAATGGAATAATTTAGTGTGTTTTAAATAAAATTATGTCCCACTATTCGTAGTACTTTTTTCCATAGTTCACCGTGCTGTTTTTCGAACACCATTCGCAAGCGGCAACTGCTGCCATCTTGACCGGTACTGCTGCCCTTACATAAGCACATTCGAGGCGAATGGATGAAATTAAGCAACTGACCAACGGAGTCCTGGTTGGCACATCCTGCAAAGGAGACGGTGTAGAATTGATTGAATGAACCCAAAACAAAACAAAAAAACAAACCGTCCAAGGTGGTGATGATGATGGCGATGATAATTTTGAGCAGAAGACACAAAAGCACCAAACAAGAAAAGGGGCCAAATGTCCTGAAGGAAACTCTCTAAAGGTGCTGAAGTTGGTGGAGCAATGAGCAAAACAAAAAAAAAAGAAAACATCATTCTCTATCGTTGCCAAAATGAAAACTGGATCAAAAGCTTCGGAAAGCTCATGCAAACGTCTGCGGATGAGTGTGTTGTGTTACGCGCGTTACGGTAGAGGGCGGACGTTACTGGCACTGGAAGGATGATTTCATCAGTGTAACACACTAGCATAATTTTACACTCAGCTCGTGGCTTTTCTTCTTCTTCTTCTTCTTCTTCTTCCTCCTCCCAGGACGGATAGTCGTCCCTCGCAAGGTTATTATGCAGGTTTGCCTTTTTAAAGAGATTTAATTTCACTCTTCCCTGCCTCATGCGTTGGTCTGTTTGAGAAGCGAAGAAGAAGCAGAACAAGAGGAGAAGGGGAAGAAAAAACACTGCACACCCTACATGGATGTCTTGCACCGGCTGTCCCTTATCCCGTCCGGGTGGGTGGGTTTCCTTTTGCAGGGTTGCATGGTTTTGAATTATGAAGTACAAAAGGTGATGTTATAAATTAATAACATCCGGCTGACTTCCAAGTATGCTTTAAGCAAGTGATCCTATTATCACTAGCATGTGTGTGTGTGTATGTATGTGAATTGGAGTGTGCTAAAGTGTGGGTTTGAAAGTTTGCTGCCGCTCTGGCTAGTCTCTTCTTGGCAAAGCATACTTTCCCAATCCGTTGCCCTTTCCTTCATTCCTTTCCCTTTCCTGTTGCAGAATCCAAACTTCAACCACAGTGAGCTGCACAGAGAGCTAACGGGTGGCATATCATATCTGCCACCGCGTCTGCCAGTGACAAGCGAAACGAATTGCGAAAGGTCGGTTGTAAGTCGGTCGGCAAATTGGTAGAAGAATTGGATGGTTTCGGGCATGGGTTGAAGTTGTGCATTCGTTTAGCGAGAGAAAGAGAGAGAGAGAGAGAGGAACGAAGGGATGAAGGTTGGAAAGTTGGGATTGAGGTTGGTCTTGCACATATGCGAACGGTTTACGTACGGTGGAAACAGTTGATCATTTAATGTGCGATGGGAGGTGGCACCAGAAGGTACTTTTGTTTGATAAGTCGTTCATCTTTTTTTTGAATGATAGAGGTTTTTTAAGAAAAGCAATGAAATTTGAAAAAGAAAATGAGTTTTTTTGTTGCTGTAGTTGTTGTGTAAAACAACTCTAACCGCATTATGGGATACATCCTACGTATGATGAAGAGGTGACAATTTGGTTGAACTCTATAGAGGGGTCAGAATGGATTATTACAAGATGATGAATAGAGTATGAATAAAACATTCCATAATAAGGAACGAGGTATTAAATTTTTTTTTACAATTTTGTGTTCCGAAGGAAATATGTTTTTCACAAAATTTTCCTGGTTTTAAAAAATAAACCCTTTATTATACATTACATCTCTTCGGTACATAAATATTTGGCAGGAAATTTATGATTGTGACAGTTTTTTTTGTGTGTGCAATCATTATTGATGTCTACAGTTGGGAAAGATTTGCTGTTTACGGCGACATTTGGCCTCCCACTAGCAATCATTCCACCGGGTTTTGTTCGTATAGTTGCCGTTTGTTCATTTTGTGTCAGGGGTTTTTGTTTTGTTTGCTGGTTTGTCGGCCAAGTAGTAAAAACTAACACAAAAACAAAACGTCCAAACGCGTGCAGTAAAATTTACCGACAGAGGTAAACAGCTTTATGGTCCGCACCCGCCAAACTGCGGGTCATTCTGTCGATGGCAGCGTTTGCAAAGTGGAACATAAAATAAACGTTGATGGGTTGTAAAAACCGTAGCAGCAAATGTTCGGTAAACTGGCGGGGTGAGAAAAATTTCAAAGACATCTTAAGGAACGGTGCAACAAACTGACACTTGGCACGACCGAAATTGGTGAAGTGCAACAAACTTAACGATCATTCTCAAGTGCAATGGACACTTGGTTAAGTGGGAAGGCGATGAAAATGGAGAGCGCCCAAGTGAAAGTTCATCGACAATGGACAGAGGTTCCGTGTCAAGAGTGTCCGTTGAAGTGTGGAAATACTCAGCCAAAAAAAAAGGTACTCGTCACCATCACCGTGCGACTCGATCCATTGATTGGGGTTAATTTTGAAAGCTGTGCCGGTTTTGTGTTGGTTTATTCCGTTACAGTTGCGCTAGTTTTGTGCTCTTCATCCTAGACTGATGGTCGTCTCGGAGGTTGTACATGCTTTCAGCTACTTACGTGGCCAGAATTTAAAGTATAAGGGAAAGTTTCGCTTTACTGATGCTAGGCCGAGTGGCCGACACTCGAGCACCCGTAACTGGTCGTAGCCGATCGTTGAAGGTTGTCAACTAGCGAGACGAAAAGATGTCCATTTGAGTTGTTCGGGAGGTTTTTTTTCTCTGTTACTTGATAAAAACGAACAGGCACAAAGGACAAACCGGCCGAGATCGAGGGCACTTTGTATCGCACGAGTTGAGCCCGAAATGTTGTGCCTGTGTAAAAGGCTAAGCCGTACCCAGTCACACACAAACACACAGACCCACACTTTCATCCCGTTGGGTTTAAATTTGATGCTTTCCGTTAGCATCCGCTTTGTTACAATCGAAAAGAAAAGGAAAACGATGAATAAACCAAAGAAAAAAAGGGAAACACTCTCAATTAAACTCACCCTTGGGTGGAAGGATCGTTTGGCGTTTTGGATCACTGCCAGAAGTTAATTGCGAAGATGTTCCGTCTTTTCGATCCGGTACGGGATTTTTGTGCCGCTTTTGTGCATAAGCATTTGTGCGCAATTTGTGAAACTTGTGTGTCCGCTCCACTTGTTCAACATTATCCCTTCGTTTCGCTTCTTTTCTTTGAAACATCAAAAAGCGACGGCCATGTTGCTTTTGGTTTTTGGTAAACGATGGCACCGAATGGCAACAGCAACGTTACGAGTGGGGTGGAGGAACGCAGAGAGAATTTTCTTACAAATGCAGCCAAGATACTTACGGTCGGTAGCTGTCGATGGTGCGTAAACAATCCACTTTTCTGGCATGAAGTGGTGGATTGTGGAGAGTGAATCCATCACGAGTGCACCAGCGTGTAGACGTTCGCTTTCGTTTGAATTTGTTGCTGTCTTCCCGTCCTTCTCTGAATGGCACCAGCAAGGCATTATAATTTAAGGATCCTCTGGGAGTGGAGCTTGTGGTGCCGCGGAAATCGTTAGCATTAAATGAGTTAATTTAATTATTACCAATTACCCAGTACGAACGCGTCTATAGGTTACAGTTCGTCCTCCCCTTCCCGCTATTGCGGGAATTGGCAAAGTGGAGCAAAATTTTCATGTGAAACGTCAATACCGTCAACGGAAAGTTGACTTTCAGAGAGGTTGATTGGGGAATGGGGGTGTAGGTTGCGGTTGTTAGTCGGTAATTAAGTTGTCCGCTCAATCAAATGAATTTCCAACGAACCCGAAATCGTAAATGAATGAAAATGTCAGGACAGCCATCGGTAGCAATTGGGTGGTTGTTAACCGTTGCCGTTATTATACTTTTGCTAGCTGCTGAATAGTGGATGCTTTGTAATAATTCTTTCTTTCAAATACTGCCAACGGGAGAGAAGAGAGTTTTTACCCGTAACGTCAATTGTGCGCTGATTTTATGTCTATAAATAATAATTGTGCTGAGAAATACAGTTATACAGTGTGCTACTTAACTATACGGGAAGTTGAGTTTTAGCGTCAAACGAAGATTAAAAAAGATATAAAAATGCGATAAAACAATACGAAAGCTCGGTGGTGGCATACATATAGGCGCATTAATCAAAGAAATACAAATAAAGTGTAGTAGAAAATAAGAATGAAATCCAAGGGTTCTGCTACCTTGGTACTTCGGACAACAACATGAACAGAGGAATGCGATGGCGCATTGTTCAGGGAAATCGTGCCTACTAGAGTGCTCCACAAACTCCTGTGCTCTAGAAGGCTCCAGCAACATACGAAATGTACGATACATCGCACACTGATACTGATCGCACTGGACTCTGCTAACGGAGGATGCCAATGCACTCGCTATTTTCCATCTTTGGCGGTGTGTGCGAGCAGCGCGTGTGGAAAAGGAGAATAAACCACGAGCTAGCTGATCGTCAGCGATCCGTTCGGCACGAAGCGGAGAGGAGCTCAGCGAGCTCTTTGGCTGGATCTGATGGAGTCAAACCTGTCGGAGATCGGATGCAGTCGTGGATAGAGGACGGTAATTCTAGACCAAGTTTTCTGTAAACTTATTGGAGAGGTGCTCGATCCTGCGAAGGCCAAGAAGAAGAAGTATGTAACTTTCAATCACTAGGCAATCACCCTAAAGAAACGTTTGATGGCGTTTTGGTTCTTGATGGAAGACAACGTTTGGTTGTTTAACGCTGTGATATGAAGGCGTGCAAGAAAATTTGAAATACCAATAAAATTAAGTAGATGATTAGAATATTGTTAATGGAGTAATGTTCTTAAATATGTAGAAGCTAGAAATTTTCTTGATTGTTAATAATTGAAGTTATTTTTAACTTAATTGAATAATTCTTTAAGCTCTTTAGAAACTCTCTATTCTTTAACGGGATCCAAATATACAACAGGATGCCATTAGAAATCAAATATGCGAGCAACTTGTATCAATTCAAACGTGGATGTACCGATTATGTCAAACAAACTGTGTAATATAAGATCCATGTTATTTAAGTATGTAGTTGTCCCATGTGACTCAATTAAGTGTAACTGCAGCTGTCATCACGATCTCACTGATGATGAAAAGTATACATTTTTCCCATAAGTAATAATAAAAAAATATATAAGAATGGGACAACATAGTTTGAGACTCGCGTACATGGAAACCGGACAATCAAGGAATACCTATGGACTCTATAGTTTCCTTGCATTCTAGCAAAGTCAGTACGATATTCATTCCAATCTTCTCTTCCAATCAGCTTCTCCTGTTCCGGAAGGTAGTACCTTACACGATGTTGGTGTCTGAAGTACTGGCCATATGCAAGGAACAGTGCGTCCCGAAAGCTGGTAAACCGGTACCCTATCAATGGTACCCGGGAGACCACTTTAACGGATACTAGCGAACTGGGCGGAAGAAGTTTCACTATTGGAAGTGTAGGGAAATCGTAGGGTACTATGAAGTGTTCCTTGATGCCACCACTAATCGACCACTTTTGATTTTCAACATGGATATTAAAAACATGTATTAGAGTTTAAATATCTTAAACATAATTTCGTCTTTCTCAAACCAATGTTAGGTACAACTTATCATCATCATCATCATCATCATAAATTAGTTAAAGGAAAATAAATTTTGCTGAAAGCATTCGGTGTGTCTAAAAACCAATCAAGAGAGACGACGATCATCTTTGTTTACTATTTGCTTAAAAATCAGTTAAAATATTTTTGTGATCTTCAAAAACGAGACTCCCCCTTTCGAAGGTAGGAATGTGAAAAAAAACACGGGTTTTTGGGTCATTTTATCTTAAGAGTCCAATAAAGTCATGGATCATTTCCAATTTTTAAATTTATTTAGTCATTATTTGATAACTTACAAATTTGGGACACAATCAAACAAGTATTCGTTCTCCAACTGTGCCTAAAAATCATTCGTCGCAGCTGTATTGATCACAGTAAAATCAGTAAAACAACAAAAAACGTAAACGGTGTCAAAATTTTCGCAATTTTTGACATATAACAGATATTAACATAACATAAAATAAGTTGATTTGATATTACGAATGTTAAAGCATTAGCAAAAGAATGATATTAATGTTAAAACAAAAGCAAAAAGAAGTTCGCTAAATCATCTTTTTGTGTGGGCAAGTTCACATCTTATTGTATTGCAATAAAGCAGAAAACATTTAAATGCTAAATACGGCGTATGAATATGGCTGTTGAATCAGTACGTTAATACGTAGTTACGATTGAATTATAAAATGGCAAAAAATATCTGAAACGTTTTGCACAAATCAACGATAGCGAAAAGGTATCTTATTTTATCCCAGCTTGACACATGTGTCGTCTTGGAAGCCTTTTCTGCTTCTCCTTCTATCGGCCTCCCCGGTATCGGTGTAATCTTTACGACAAACGTAACTCTGGCATCGACATTATTCATGTCGATTATGTTCATTCTTGATGATTTGTGTGTTTGAAACGGTTTGAAGCGAAGCGATGTTAATGCTAGGCGATGATGATGAAGATTGAGAACGATGTGGAGGTTCAAACCCGCCATTCCGTTGAAGAATGTCCTTCAAAACTTGAATGTGTGCACAAGGGGAAAACCTTTGGCGGTGGGGTTCGCGCAGTAAAGCAGTAAGTCGATTGCAGTCGGCAAGGGGACAAGCGTGATCGTGGCAGTAGAAATTGTTCGAGAAATCCAAATCATCTCCGCTGGTAAAACCCAATTTATCACATTCCCGTAGACAATCCATCATGGGGCAAAGTGTGGAACTTGTGGCAAACCATTGGGGCAAATGTTCGGCAGGCAGATCTTTTGTGTGGGGTAGAAATGTGAAGGTAGATGTATGGTGGTCTGTTCAATTTGAGAAATGATTCATTTTTGTTTGTCGTGCTTCGTGTTTTTTTGGCTCCTTCTTATGGTTCACTAGTGTNATCGTTTTGGAGGCTGTATGGCACGGAGCGGAATCCTGCTGGAACACGTACGGTCTGCCGTTGGCCACTCTAGTGATCCAAGGCTTCACGACGGTGTCCAGCATGAAAATGTACCACCCCCGTCACCCCCATCTCACGTGCCAACGGCTGAATTCCGATCCTCGGATTTTCCATCACGCGCGCCTGGAGGTCAGCCAGGAAAGCGTCGGATCCCGGCGCTGAGAATGTGGTTTTCGTGCTGCCACCGCTTCGTCGTCGTCGCTGTTTTCTCCCAGCTCACTCCGGATCGCCTTCACCGTGTTCAGCGAACACTGCACGCACTGCATGATGTCGCGGTTGTCGCGTCCGGCGCGGATCATCATGATGCAGGTGATCCGCTTCCACAATTTACTCTTTTTTGGCATTTTTTTGTCACGGGATGTTTTCGCTGCTTGTTCCGTACACTTTTAGCTGTCGAATGACATATTGCTTGTTTTCCTAGGCCCACGCAATCATGAGTTATAAACAAAAATGTAACTGTCAGAATTATCCCGAACACCCTGTATTTGTGAACTAAGAACCAACGTCCGGCGATGGTAAGGCTGACGATGACGAACCTATTACGATGGAGCCCCCATAGTGAACTGGCTGTTGGATTTTTTTTGGGAGCGGTTGGAATGCGTAGGTTTGATCAAAACGCTCTTCGCACTCGGTATGGTTTATAATATTGCTTTTCTGTTTCTTCTGCACTGTACAGCTGACAGTGGCAGGAGTATCCATTCTGCTTACGTGGAATGGATGGTAGAGCTACGTTTATTATTTCATTTTAACAAAAACTAATAGCACCGGAAGGCCCAACCCAGGCAGCTTGTCCTCGGGAACAGATTTGTGTCGCCATTCTTTTCGTTGCCATTTTCTTTACCGTAGGATTTGTGGCTCGTGTGTAGCCGCGTGAGTGTGTGCATGGTTTGTACGGTCAGCTTGGAGCAGCTGTCATAATTGCTACGTCCTTTAATATTACCCCGAAGCACCGAGCGGGCATAAATTGTCCCAAAAAGGTGTGCCTGATCAAGTTTTTTTCATATACCGATGGCGCTTTCGCACCCAGCACCAAATGAGATAGGTTTGTGGGGCAATGCAGAAACAGAAGTTTATCTGTGTTGACCATTAAGTGACAAGATGATGCTGAAGAAAGGAAGAAAAAAAGAAGTAAATGACACAAACAAGTTACGCTAGTGAAAGGACACGTTCGAATAAAATCGCACGCACTGGCGGGAATACTTTATACAATATAAAAGGCAGAAAGAGCTGTTCTCTTAGCAAAATTCATAGTTCACCGGAGGCACGTTTTGATTACTTTTTTGTAGTTGTGTATGTAGTTGCTGGAACAGAACACATTTTCTTATTTGTTCCGTTATTTGTTTTTTTTTTATAAAAAAAATGTAAAGATTTTTTTTTTACTCGGTTAGAACGGCCTGGCCGTATCAAGACTTATTTTACCACGTAGCAGGATAGTGAGTCCATGCTACGGGGGGACGGTCCGGATGGGATTTGAACCCGGTCCTGCCGTGTGGACAGGCGCCGTTTTTCACATGCACCACCGAGCCGCCCCATGTAAAGATTGTTCATAATTGAGAAATTATTGGAAACGATTACTAAAGTTGAATTTAAATAGAGTTAAAATATATATTCAAAGTTATCATTCGCTATTGCTTTTTTTAATTTAATATTTTTATATTTTTTTTACATCTTTTATCATATTTTTTACATATCTGACACTAATTATCTAGTCCGATTTAAAAATCTTCAGCAGTACATTACAACACACCATAAACGCTCATTTACATTCTCATTACAACGCTCACCACTAGCGATGTAAGTGGGAATGGCAAATTTCAATGCAAATTACCATAGTTAAACTTTCCATCGGTGCCGTGAATATGTTTTTTTTGGGTAGCAAACGAAAAGATAAAAAAAAACCACCTGCCATTGCATTTTATAGCTTCAATTCATTTCTGCACACCACGAACATAACATGGCTTTTCGGTTGGCTAAAGTTGTTCACCACTCTCTAACTCAACCACGTACCCAAAAAGCACCCGAAGGCTTCGGTTGGTTGTGTCACGATCGGACATGATCCGGCAATGACATTGTTTGATACCATCAGCGCACAGCAAGTTTGGCGCGAATGAAGAGGTACGCGAGCATAAACAATGCCCAAGGGTGTCCCGGTTTAAGTGCAGTCCCGTTTTGCTAGAGGGTGGGAAAGTAAAACGGCTGCGCCAAAGGTACACCCATCGGTATACCAGAGCCACCCTATTGCAAGGTGCCCAAGCTTGGTGATGTTGAAGTGTGGAGTTCAATTTCCGTAGCCGGCTTTTGTGTGCTGTAAGCAATAGTCCCGTGTACCTCGACCGGGTCCGTTATAGTCCGGATGTGATAAAAAGGAAAACGTCTTCAAGCAAATGTCCGGAAATCAGTCCAACAGTACACGATTGCGATCGTCGGACGTTGGGACGAAGGGGAGTTTCTTTTTTTCTCTTTTCGCTGAGTGTGCACATTCTTCGCTGATGCTTTACACACCGATACATCTTGCCCATCGTCGTTGTTTCCCATCTCAATTTGGTGCATGTTTTCCAGGTGGGACAACAAGATAGCTTGTAGCGCCACCGGTACCGGTTTTTGCCATCCCATCGCATTGTTTTCTGCAGTCTGGCCCAAAAGGTTCCTGAATCACTTCTTCATCTCGTTCACCTGGTACGGTTTGTGAAGCGCGACAATTGCGTTTCACATCACGTATTCCTACCCATGATAAGATATAATCTTTATGTTTCCTTTTCAGTTATTTATTTTCCAATTTCAAACTATCGTTGGCTTCCCTGGCTGGGCCAATACACGGGCACGGCGATGTTAGTTTCTATGTGTTTGTGTGTGTTGTTTTTTGTGCCTTTTTTAGGGTTTTGTGACCCTAGCAGCGGATGCTTTTTGATGATGCTTTTCCCACCGCAATGCCGTTTCGTAATCCAAACGCGTCACTGATGACAAAGGAATACATGACGAGAATGACGATGGGATACTAGAAAACACACACACACACACACACACACACACA
>CM028127.1:30003610-30016729 GCA_016254315.1 Anopheles parensis | reverse complement strand
GCACGATTAGTGATCCGCGAGGTAACGAGGGGATGCTTTACTCTATAATTGATCAATTGATTTTTATTCATGATGCTGTCCCATTCCCGGAAGGAAGGTATTTGTTACATGCGTATAAGGTGTATAATTTATCCGTTTTATTAATCGCCTTCAAGCGGAAGAGAACCGTCATTAAGATTGTGTCGTTTTATTATTTTGTTGCGATAACACTTGCTCTATGTTGTAATTATTGAGTACATTAATAATACGGAATCGCAGCAATGGTGTTTGGAACAATTTTATTAAGGTTAAATAAGAGAAGATGTTAAAGAATGTTTAAGAAAATATAAAAATGATTGAATTTCTAAAATTTCCGAAATAAAAGGTTTGTAAGACATTTTTACAAGTGAGAACTTTTAACACGAAAGCATAGGGGAAGCTCTGATGGAGGCGCCTGGTACTTTACAATGCACTTTTTAACTTTTCTCAATTTTGTGATAATTGTAACTGCAACTACTTAACAAATTTGTAAGAAAATGAACAAATGATTGAATTTCTAAAATTTCAGAAACAAAACGTGTGTTAGACATTTTTTTATAAATGAGAAATGTTAATACGAAAACATAGAGCAAGCTGTAATGGAGACGCCTGGTACTTGTTATTTTATCAAACTCATTGTCAAACCTTACTCAATTTTGTGGTACTTGCTGCAATCACTTAACAAATTTGTAAGAAAATAAACAAATGATTGAATTTCTTAAATTTTTGAAACAAAAGGGGTGTAAGACATTTTTTTCTAAATGAGAACTTTTTATATGAAAACATAACGGAACCTGTCATGGAGACGCCTGGTACTTGACATTGTATCAAACTTTTACACCTGCCTCAATTTGGTGCCAGTTTTTATTCATGTCTTTTAACAGAAAAATATGTTAAAATTATACGCTTTTATAGTGCTTGTTAGTTTTATCAAAAAGACTATGAATATCTATGTTTAAGATAGTTTGAATGATTCATGCTTTATTCAGCAGCATGGAACGGGCAAAACATAAGCTTCAGTTTTGACGATAATCGTATGAATGGTTGAAAATGGAAACAGAATGCATAAAAAATGTACAAAGAACAACTGCATGCGAAAAGTTGTAGTGGTTTCGGGGCTGTTCAAGTAAGCTATTTATATTTAAATGAAGGTGCAAGGAAACATTATGCATTAAGCTTCTTTTCGTGGGAAACATACATTCTGACCGTAGTTGATGGTATATGAATGTATACTTTAGAAGCAATAATGTTATCATTTTATTGTTTCTAACTTTTCATTAATTATATTAAAAATGGCATTTAAGGTATAGTTTATATCTGGCAGACAGGCAACCGACAAATGAGCTTCATCGAACGATCTTAATAAAAAAATGCGCCCTTGGAAGAATGGCGAAGATGGTTCAAAAGGATGCGACCAGCTCTGGGCCATACATTAATGGTCAATTATAGTAAGAGGATTAAAGAAGACGCCCCGCTTTCGACCATTTATGACGATTTTGGCCGGCCGTTGAGGACGATTGCGCTACCGTACGTATCGGAAGTGTCCCAAATTTCTCCAAGGTCGCACGGTTTGATGGTTGTTTGCTCTTTTACGACAAAGGCTGCTCCTTTTTTTTTTGCAGATCTTAAGTTATGTTTTGTTCTTTTTGGGCTATGGGTGAAGGGTATGGAGTGGTCTAAGCCTTGATGCAGAAATATAAAATCTGAACGACAAGAAACACTGCGCTGAATAATTCATTTCATTCGCTTAGCAGTGAAATTGGTGGGGTAAAACGCATTATGTACAAATGGGAAAATGGAATAAATAAACGCCCAGAAGCAAGAGTTTATTATTTTCTTATGGAATTCGATTTTATTTTCAAACGATCTCAACAAATGTTCGTAATTTTTCTTTGCATGATTTGTTTTATCTTCTCTTTTTTTTGTTGCTTGTCCACAGTACAACAGTGTCACCGCGCTGACGCACGTTTGGCATTTAATGGATTTGCGGTTGGTATGTTTTTTTTGTAAGTCTGCTCATTCTTCTGTTAACTAACACAACAGTCACATAAATGTTGGAAACGCATTTCGAAAGAGGGGGGGCGGAAATCTGTATCCGAATCGAGCACATAGCTGAATGTTTCCGTTGCCGTCGTTTAAATCGAATTTTTGTTTTTTTTTGGTTAATCTCGAAAACGAAACTCAACCAATAATTTTCCTGTATAGATCGAATCGCTGCTTACCGACTAGCATAGTTATTGAACAGCTTTGTTTTTCTTGTTTGGTTTGTTTTGTTTTTTGTTTCGTTTATTCACTTTCGCTGTATTCGCTTCGTGAAGGAGTAATGTTTTATGGTGTACGTGTTTGGTTGTATGCGTATGTCTCAATCCGGTCACTGCGGTTTGCTAACGATGTACACACTGATGTAGGTGATATCATTTCGCCTACTCGTTACTCACAAACATAGAACGTGTTACGCCTAGCCTAGTCCCCTCGTCGTGTATGCATGTTTGGACTGCTGTTTGGCTGAGTGTGTTTTGTTTGTGTTTTGTTTTAGGATAAGTTACTAGTTACATGGCTTGACGTGATTTATTTATTTCGTTAGTTTATTCTTCTCTTTTAATAGCTTACGTTTAGTCAATATTCTTAGCCGCTCTCTTATTCTATACAGATTTTTTGATCACTCGCTGTTGTTGTTTTTTTTTATTTTGGCTTACTGGAAAATGGGAACCGTAGGAGGGATGTATGATGTATGGGGTTATGTGTTATGTTTGTTGAACCAACTGCTTGCCCTGTCAGTGTTTATGCATTACTGAACGGTGAAATTTTAAAGTCCAATCATTTCTATCCTGTTTGTGGCCACTTTGCTGATTAAGTTTTGAAGTTTTTAATGTTTTTATCTCACTCACCTTCATTTAACAGCTGTGGCTGATGGGTGAACCACCACTGATCACACTCGTTTACTGGCCCGGTTCGGATGAGATAAGCTACCTTTTGTTTGTGATTTGCTAATAAAACAGAAACAAAAAAACAACAACATAAAAACCAACTCTATTATCGTAATGCTTTAGTACTTTCTTCTAGTACTTTCCATTGCGATGTTTTTGTTTTGTTTGTTCTTCTGGTTTGTGTCGCAGTGTTTTTGTTTGCTCTTTCTACTGATTCACTGGTTTGGAGTCGCATTAGTCTTCTGTTTATTTAGAATAAAGTAGTACAGAGAGTTATTAAGAGAACTGTTAGTTGCTTACACCGGTGTGTAATGCTATGAGCCACCGGGATAAAGTTCATTTTTTGGCCATCAATTTTTGTCCTGTTGTAGGTGTTGGTTGTTTTGATTTTTGTTTTCTGTTTTCTACTCCACCTTGGCTCACATTAGTAGATGTTTTGATTTTGGTATGTTTTTGTTTGATTTGAAAGTTTGTGTTTTTTGTATTGGTTTACTCCACTTTACCAAGATAGTTTAGAACGAACCTAGATTGTTTCATAAGTTTCTGCTTAGTTTTCTTTGTTGTTGTTGTTTTGGTTGACTTTATCCTAAGTGGGTCGTGTGCAATGATTCGGTACAATATATTTGCACTGGTTTTCAGTCGCCCTCACTGTGTTTTTCTTGCTGCTTCACTTCAGTTCTAGGTACCCTACTCATGCGCTTTTTATTCGCCATCGCTTATAGCAATACTTAATACTTACCTACACTCTTTCATACATTCCACTTTCGATACCCATTATCGATATAATGATTTAACTACAAGGGCAAACGAGCGCCCGCTTCGCGTTTCCAATTCCTTTTGCTTTTATAACTTGCTATTGGAAACCCTGTACGCTCACTTATGCACACACTTACATAGAAATTCCTTCGGAACAGTATTGTTTTTCTCCCGGAGTGGTTATGTTTAAACCGTGCCGCGTACCGACATGCTTACTGCTAGTAATTTGATTATCTCGTAACGAAAAAACTTAACGTCGTTTCCAGGGGACGAAAACAAAACGGAGCGAAACACTAACAAAATGGGTAAGATATTGATAATTCCTAATCTATGTACACATCACGCCATCACTGAGACGGACTGAGAAGATCTCATGTAGTTTTTGTTTTGTTTTGTTTTTTTTTTGCATAGTTATTTTGACAGCTCGGTCTATAAACCGCATAAGCTCCTCCATTGATATTTGAGCTTTTTTGCTGGGCCTCTCTCCCCCATCTTCCAGAGCATGGCCCATGAAAATTGTATATTTGCTTCCCAACGGATCGCTTTGACTGTGGTGTTTCCAGTGGAGGAACCCTCTTACGAACTACTCCAGTCAAAGCGTCGGTAGGAAAGAGGAATAAGGAATGGTTTTTGGGGAACAATTTACTCGGGACACTTGCTTATAGACAGGAATTGTCATGCACTACCGGAGGCACTCCGCCGGGGACGTTTTCGCGCTTCAGCAACGTGGACGCATCGTGACGGCTGTTGGCCACGATCTGTCGGATGGTGGGCGCGTACGGTGGACGTCATAGGCGCAGTTCCGGCGGCTCCTTACATCAAACCTGCGTGTGCGAGTTGGCATGGATCGGATCCGGATCGGTGTGCGTCGCCGGGGTGTAGTACTAGAACGGATACTGCAATTAGTACGGTTCGTTTGCTGTCCGCCAGTGTGTGTGGATGTAGCCACCACTTACCCCGATGCGACCGTTGTCATACTCCCGTGCCGCCGGTGGCATCGTGAGCCGGTTTTTGGAGTTGGAGTTGGAGGTCATCGTGTCGGAGAGTGGGATGCGGTTGCTGGACCGGTTGGAGCTTTTCATGCAAAACTCTACCAGTGCTACGGCGAGCGCTACTAGCAACCCGCCGATGAGGATGTAGAAGATGCCAGCCACATTGCTAAGGGAGAGTTCGTTACGGGATGCGTCCTGTTTGTCGTAGTGTTTGCATTCCGTTCTATCGAACCACCATTTGTTCATCAGTTTGTCTAGTTCACCGTTCTCCTTCAATGATAGTACTGCAAGATTGATTGGATCTCTGCAAAGGAGTATAAGAAATGTTCTATTTTAATTTTACAGTTATGGGAAACAACTAAATATGTCTTTATTTACAAGCTTTTGTACGAATTAAATAAAAAATGGTTGATCGTTCATAAAACGTTGATGATTTTCTTGGAAGGTATATCAAGGATACTACCTTATGAAAGCAAAAATTGGACATAATTTAGAAAGCCAAAGCGTTAATTTGGCATAAATGGCCAGGCAATGATAATTGCATCTTCTCGAATCTAAATGCAAGATGAACAAACGAATGTTTGTCTATTAGCTGTACATTCAGCATGAAATGAAAGTGTCGTTTGCGAATGCTTATTTCTCAAACAAATTAATTCCGTCTTGTGGCGTTTTGTGCTGGCAAAATACGCTGCAAGTATGCACGTTATGCCATTCGAATCGTGCTCATCACGAATAAGAGAAAAAAAAAACATTCAGAGACACACATACACGTGGCAGTGAGTATTTTAATATGCCACCCGGAGGGCATCGGACACTTTTCGTCATGTTTGTTTATGCCGAGCTGTCTGTGGTGTATCGTGCTATGCTCTCCGTGAGTGTCTTCCGTACATGATGACAGAACTCCTGCGGGCATCAGTGTGGGTCACGTTTCTGTAGTGGCTCTTGTGTTGTTGCTTCTTCGCCTCTTCGCACTTTACAACGCCGACGTGTCTGTTTTCGTGCGATGTATTGGCTTTCCGTACACTCCACACAACTCGTTCAGACGAGGCCCGAGGGAGCAAACTGGAAAAAGCGTTTTTTTTTGTTTTGGTATGCCCCGAGAGGGGTCCTGCATTCGGGATGGTTCTTTGCAATTGGATCACGACTACCATTTCTGCCGGTACACGTAACTGCCATTCAGCTCTTCCGGCTCTACTTCGACGGAGATCGTACGATGGTACCGTGAGAGGCTTAAGAATACTTCAGACAGGTACACAATCGAAGGAGACAAATTTCAAGCGACAAGTCAGTTGAGTATTGTAGTGAAGATGGTCCAAGTGCATACACACCAGGCAAGCAAGATTTGCTAAGGTTCAACAACAATCAAAGAGTAGTGAAATAGATTCTTCCATCTACTGTCCCCGGCCCAAAACTCAGCGACCAGGAAACGTTGAGCGTGATTGCTAATTGTTTCGAAACACATTTCGTGCCGTTTTGCAAGCAAACCAACCCCGCTTACGGCTTCATGCCGTCCCATGGTCGTATCGCACCCCAGTATGGTGCTGGAAAATGAATGACTTCTCTTGCACTTGCCGCTACTTCATTATGCAGTAGTGAAAATAATGTCACACGGTCTCAATCTTCGTCTGCCGTGACTGGGTCGCCGAGGTGACCTAGTAGCGGCAGAGATATAGCCTTGCCCGGACCGTCAGCTCGCCACGGGGTCTGTCTCGAGAGTATGCCGGGCCGTTTTTGCTTTTCGTTTGTTGTTTCAAACCCTCGTCTTTTTCTATTCATCGTTTTACTTTGTCCCTGCCGTACTATTTGTACTGCTGGTGGGGGGGAAGCATGGCTGACGAAGCAAAACGAACAAAAAGGGGACAAACGCTGCTCGAGAAGTAATGATGCGGAGGGAGCTGGTTTTCGTGCGGTACTAATGGGACACGGTCGGTTGATTTGTTTGAGTTCGGTGCATGCTGCACTAAACCTGCACACAAACACACACTCCCTCCGTTCAGCCCTTGGTTTGATAAGTTTTTGTTTTGGGCGACCTTTTCTTTCTCGTGCACCGTGGTACCGCGCTGGTTCGAATTTTTATTATTTCGCATTTCCATTTTCCGGATTTGTAGTGAGTTTTTGTGCAGTTGCATATTCATTTAGTACGGGGCAGTGGCAGCAGTTTTTTGTTCCATGCACCCGGGCAATCCACTAGGGCAATTTTACAGGGAAAAAACCCCTTTATATTGTTTTGTCTTAATCGAAACAAAAACGGATTTTCTCAAAATGGAATGAAGAGCATACGCAAAACAAAACAACAACAAAAAGCAAGCAAACCAAGAATTATGCTGATGTTCGTGCACTTTGCACCGTGCGAATGGTTGATGGAGGTTGACGGTGGTTGCTTACAATTTGTCGACCTTCGGTTCGAGCTGTCCCCAGGGCGGGAATACGAAGCACGAGCCGGCATATAGGTGCATCCGATATGAATGCATGCGACAAGTAAATATTTTGGCATGACGAAAAGGTTTTGCTTTCTATGCGACTAGTGAGCACCGCACGGATCGGGTTCGCGTGTTTAGCAACGCCGAAGTATTTTGTTTATAAGGTTCTGTTGCGACAATTCGTCAATTCGTGACATTTCTTACGGAACAAATTATACAAAGGCGAAGAATTTTTTTGTTGTTCGTGAAAATGGGCAATTTGTTGGAAGAAAATATTTACCGCAAATGAAACAAAGTAATGAAGGTTTTCGAAAATTTGTTTTTTTTTGTGGGAAAGAGCTTAATGGTGCCTGATAGCGCAAATGCCTGAAAGGCATGAGACAAGTGGAAAAAAAATGCAGATTAAATATGTCATGTTTTCATTTTCTATCAACAACACCATTTGTTTTGTGTACATTTGTACACTGCGAGATACACTAATGAATGTAATTTGGGATGGAATTTTAAAATATGTTGTCCTTTTCATCGGAATAAGTAGTGTAGTTTGATATTTCTTTTAATTTTTTTGGAGTTAAATTATGCGTAAGATATAAAAAAAAGCTTTGTAGAGGTATAAATCGCAAAATTCTTGGTGGTTTTAATTAAATTTAATTTTAATAGACAACGAAAAAATTTGTTTCTGATTGGTTATCCATTTTATTGCTCCTTAACTAAAACTTAAAAGGGATCAAATCTCTTATTATTATGCAAAGAAAGCAGTGCAAGAAAGCTTTTAAAAAATCTCTCAATGCTTTTATACGAATGAACTCAACGAAGCTTTTGTGAGAACGTGATTTTAAAAAACTTTTCCCTCTAGCAAGAATTTGCGGAAGCTTTCACGAACAATGCGAGCTTTTCGTTCGGAACGAGAGCTTTCTTCATTGTAAGGACATAGCTTCGAAACATTCTATCAAGAGGGCGCTTGTGTTGAACGACCGTTTGTTGAATGTCGTAAGGATATTCTTGACCTTTCCAACTACTTCATAGCATTTCCCGTGTTGTTTCCCATGCCCTACCATACACCAGCACCGGGTGCACGTGTTTACGCAAAGTTACTGCCATTTTTGTGCCACCGCAATGCTGCGGTGCGCACGAAAGCTCTTATCAAAACGTTTCGTTTTGCTTACCTTAGCGGTGAGCCCAAGGGCGTGGCAATGCCGAATCCTTTCGCAT
Source organism: Anopheles parensis (assembly GCA_016254315.1). Lineage (NCBI taxonomy): Eukaryota > Metazoa > Arthropoda > Insecta > Diptera > Culicidae > Anopheles > Anopheles parensis. The sequence continues at coordinate 30,008,404 of CM028127.1, read as the reverse complement.
CTAGATTTCGTCCAACCTTCATCGTGTCGCACGGTTCCCGCTCGTTCGTGTAGTCGTTCTTCGGTGACTCGATGAGCAGCGCGTACTTGCCCTTCGAAGTACGCACCCGCCGGATACCCTCGTCGTACGTCTTGACGAATAGTTGCTTGCGGGAGTTCATGTACTCCCACATGCGGCTGTACAGGGAGATTTGCGATTTCTATTCCATGCAGGTAGGGTTGAACAAGAGGTGAGGAGGAGAGTGGGTTGGGTGGGTGGTGAGGAAGAGTATTGAAATTAATGAGCTCCTGTGCGGGAAGCCAGGACAACCGCGCAGATACATACCCGGAAGAAGTCCCAGGTCGAGCCATGAATCAACGTGCCGTACTGGACCTCGGTTTGCGAGGCCAGATCCTCCGGGGAGTTGATTGGCGTGACCATGCGCTCGACTGTTAGGAAGGCGGCTAGGTTGGCCGTGTAGGACGAGATTAGGATGAGCGTGAAGAACCACCAGACCGAACCAACGATCCGGCCCGAGATCGAGCGTGGTGAGATGTCGCAGCCCTGCTGCATGAAGGCGCCCAGAGCGAACCAGAATGAGTTCAGAATGCTAAACTCATTTACCGTCGCCTGTGGCACTGCGTCCGGTTGTTCGCCTGACATTTCCGGTCGTGGTAAGGGCAGCAGCATCGGTAGTAACGCACGGTAGCCGAATTAGCCATAAAGTGTGTCACAAAGCAGCACGAACAGCGTACCGTCGCCAGCAGGCCGTGCCAATGATGGTCCGGGACGAGCAAAACACCCATCGTTTCGGTACACAAAAGGTGTCACGGCCCGGGACGGTTTTCGGGAGGAAGAGACGATAGGGAAAACATATGAGATAAGTTACGTCTTTTGTGCGCTCATGCGAGAGATGCAGTGTTTTCCACCGGAAGTGTTCACAACTCATCCGAATGCGAGCGGATTGGTACGTGCCGTGCCGACCCATCGGATGCCGACGACTTTGGTTGTAGAAGCCGCGTAAGGGCGGAAATACACTGCATCCCCTAGGGCTAGCGCACTTCCGAAAAGGTGAAATGGTGTCCGTTCCTTTGGACAGAGAAATTAATTACCGTTATAATTAACTAGTCGCCATTCGAAGGGCGAAAAGCGTGACACTATGTACAGGACGATGCTGACACCGACGTAGCTGAACAGAACGCAAACCTAGGGTAGGACGGAAGAGCGAGCGAACGATTCGCAAACACACCATTAGTATTAGATAACGCATTCGGTGAGGGAGATGCATTATTGACCACCTCAGGAGGTAAATTCAAACACGACGGATTGTATGACAGTTTGTCGTGAGGCTGATGCAGGACAACCAGAACACCATCGAAAGCTTGTGTTCCTGTTGCCACGGGTCATGGTTTTGGCACGCATACGCCACTACTTACCCAGATCTCTTTGGAGAGTGGATTGAGGAAGCTAAATACGCTCGGCTTCTGCTTGACCGGCCGTTTGATCATGATGGAAATGCCGAGTGACATGAACGGTTTACTAAAATCGATGACGCGCTCGCGCTCGGACGTGATGGTCATAGGGGCGATAGCGAAATCGGCCTCCTTTCGCACCAGCTCACCGACCATACCATCCCAGCCACCCTTGACGTCAGGATTTTCCGAACCATACTGACCATCCTTTACTATCCGCAGCTCATCTGGTTGTTGGGAGAAAAGGAATGAGGATGGAAAAGATTCAATTTTAAGTTTTTGTCTTTTGCGCTACTTCTTTTTTCATGGTGGACATTTAATTTGGATGAAAGTTGGTAAGCGCAAAAGCAGTTTCCGGCGTAGGAAACTGACAAAACAAAAACTCTAATGAAAGGGACCAAAAGGCAACCGAAAGGGAGACTGGTGAAAGTATGTCTACCCTACTAGACATCAAATAAGGATCGTGTCCGCATCTTAGGGGCTAATTTGAAAGTTTTCAAATATAAACTTTCGTCGGAAGATACCGTAAGTGGAATTTTCTTGTCCCTTCTTTTGCTTTCGGAAGGTTTGACCTTGATGAGGAAATAGAAAAAAAGGGTTACAAACAGTGGTTTTGTACCATTGTGCTGTACTGTGGGGTCTACTGGGAAGAGCAATAAACGAATGTTGGACTAGGGTCTACGTTTGTAGGGAAATTTGGTTGAGTATGGAAAGCGATTGAAACAATTAAGAGCTTTCAATTTTGTAATGATACTTTTATCACCTATTGCTGGAATTTCTTTGAGTGATATATTGGGGAGGGAATTCGAGTAAAATTCATAAATGGTATGAAAACATGATGGATGGAATGAAAACCTTTAAGGATATTCAAGAAATTTGAGCGTTTACTCAAAAATGGCAACAGCTATCAACAAGAATTTATTCTAAGAAATAAATAAGAATACAAAATAGTACTGCACAACCACCATATTATGCTTACACCATGGAGTTGAATCATAAATGATTACTTGTACGTTCATATGTTATCAGACCATCAGCATGAATAATATACATTCATCCACGACTACTATCGAGGGAAAATGCGGTAATAATAGGAAAGCACTATCAACAGCGTGAAAGAGCATTAGCTGGTTCCATGATGACACTTTACCATTCAATGCCTTGGGATAATGCTGCCTATCGTAAAAGGCCCTATTGACATTGGAACCAACATTATGTATTCATCTCCTTTTGCCAATAGGGAGCGATTAAAGGTCTTCATTAAAGGGTATGTCGTTTGCGAAATGGAAACCAGCTTGAGAATTTACTATAATGAATCTGAGTGTTTGTAAGGTCCTAAGGATTATTAAATAAAATATCATTAAATGAAAAATAAATCCGTTGAATGAAGCTTTATCGATAGATTGAAGAATTGATTGCAAAAAATAATTGCTCTGGATTCAATGAAGTGTTCATGCAAGAGAAAGTATCATGGATAAGTACTCAATGTTCAAGAATAGAGTAATTATTACATGTTTAATAAGTTATAAAGTAAATGCCGCATGAACAAAGTTTCAGACCTTTTGAAGGGTCCTCCTTGTGGATTAAATGTACTTTAGAGAACAATTATGTTCCGAGGTAAAGTGAACTTTGGCTAGAATTTAGGTTGGGTTCCAAAATAGACTCGCAAACATGTTCAAGTCAATAGAAAACATGATCCCAAAGTTTACATTCACTGTACACCGCAGCCTAAGGCTGTAGCAGTCGAAAATTGTGTCAGTTTGGTATCTTTTCACTAGAAAGCGCAGGGAATACAGGTAGGGATGTAAAAGTAAAAGGAACTCATACGTACAGTTGATGCCGAGTTTTTTCGCCAACAGCTCGGCCAGATCCTTGCAGTAGCCCTCGAAGCGCTCGTTCGTCTCCAGTGTCTCGCCCGGTTCTGGCTGTCGCAGCATGATGTACGGCTCCTCGATGATAGTCGTCACAATGTAGGTCTTGTTCCGCTCGTAATGCATGTCCGTCTTGAGCCGGGTGTACTTTGCGACGACCGGCGCCAGTCCACCTTCGTCCGACCACTCGGCCACCTTTACCATTGCGCTGTTCACTGTCATCTCGACCACGTGCAGTGTGTAGTTCTGGCGTTTGCCGTCCTCGTTGAATCTGATATCACCGGTAAGGCCCGATATTTCCACCTGTTCTTGGTGAAAACGTTGTCGTAAAAACGCGGCCCGTGGGTTTGGATGTACCCAGCCGTAAAGCAGTCACATGTTGTGTCGTGAATCGTGGTAGTAGCGGATTTTTCCCCGTTGGTGGCCCAATGCCAACCGTGCAATTGTGGCGAATGTAGTAGCGGTGATGATGCCAATAGACGGGAAGGTGTAAAAGTTGTGCCATTTGCAAGAACGATAAACAGACAGAGAGAACCAGTGAGTTTGATGGTACGGATAGAAATAACGAACTGATATTGGCCGACACGAGGGTTGCATTTCTCGAGAAAGAAACCCAAATATTGCTACGCAACAAACGCAGCGCAAGTGATGGTATAAATAAAGACCGGTAGCCATAATAATGTATCATGGGCTCATAAATCTTGGCTCGATTTGGCTAAGGAACACACCTAGGTAGATATTGAGCCAAGCTATTCTGAGAAAAGAGTCTCAAAACAACCCAATGTAGTTGGCATGGTGAGAGAAGGTTGAAAAATCGTAATAAGTGGTTGTAATGTTAAATTTCCGAAAAGTTGTAAAATAATAGCATCGCAACATGCTTATTGAACTAGTTAAAAATATTTGAACAATCATAAATTTTTGAAAAACTGTAATAAAACCAAAACTTCAAAATGTGTTCATAAAATCTACATTTTTCAAAATAACTACATTTCTTACCTTGCGCAGGTAGCATGAAATTTTATCACCGTGTTCCCATGGGGTGACCCACCCTTTGGAGGTATTACAGTCCAATGTTCGCGTTCCGTTGGTGGGAAGGTTGAACGGTTGGCCTCGATTGCGCATCGTGTACGCTCGAAACTGGTCCGGCTTTTTGCGCATAATTTTGGAGAACGCTTCGACCAGCACAAACACGGCATCGTACATGAGGGCAGCCTGAGCCGAGATCAGTTCTTTACCGGCGCCCTGCGATGTGGTCGGATCTAATCGCTTCCATCCATCAAGAAACTCCTTGACGCACTTTTTGCTCGTATCGACGATTCGGAAGCCGGTGATATTGATTGCTCCGTACTCGATAACTTCACTCTCCCAACGATCATCCATCACCTGTAGAGGAGAAAGGAAGAGAGAAAAACAGATAGTAAGTAGAACAGAAAGATATGCCGAGGGATGAGTACATAGATAATGTTTTGAAA
>CM028127.1:29979082-30003421 GCA_016254315.1 Anopheles parensis | reverse complement strand
GGCCGAGATCAGTTCTTTACCGGCGCCCTGCGATGTGGTCGGATCTAATCGCTTCCATCCATCAAGAAACTCCTTGACGTACTTTTTGCTCGTATCGACGATTCGGAAGCCGGTGATATTGATTGCTCCGTACTCGATAACTTCACTCTCCCAACGATCATCCATCACCTGTAGAGGAGAAAGGAAGAGAAAAAAACAGATAGTAAGTAGAACAGAAAGATACGCCGAGGGATGAGTACATAGATAATGTTTTAAAAACACGCAATGGATAGGATGAGGCATGTTGGGATGGGAAAGCAAGCTCGAATACACCAAGAGGTGGAATGCTTAAAGAACGATTTTATGTTCATTGAGAACATTTGGGTTTAACAACAACTAAAACTGTGATTCAAACACAAACTTTTCAACGATTGGGCGATCTGTTCAATATTTATGGCAGACGTGTGTTGGAAGTTGGTTGAGCTGACATTATCGATATGCAATAGAAATTTTATGACACATATCTGAAACTCATATATACTTCTACTTAAATTTTAGCTTCTTGTACGTTTATGGTGCGATTGCTTAAACTTTGTTTAGGAAGCATTATGCTCAATTCTCAAGACTCACAGAATGTTTCTGAAATAAAACATCAGACATACATTTGTCCATTAGACAGCCTTTCCAGCCAATGTTTCGCAAAATATTGAAATTAAAATTGCAGTGGTACAAGCTATAACAAGAGCATTGTTACCGTTTCTATGCATGAAGCCTTCAGCATAATAACGATGCATGGGTTTAGATAAAGCAAAGCTCGGATGTGACTTGCAAAACCCGACAGCTGAAACTCCGTCCAGCCGTCCAGCGTCACCGGTAAATGTAACAGCATCACGGGGAAGATAGTGGAACGGATCGACAGCAGTCTATTTATGTTAAATCATATAAATTGACTGGTGGCAAGTTTGTACTGAGTTTCACTTCTCGATTCTATTGAATTGATGTAAGCCCACCGGGGAAGCTTGGAAGCGCATGTTTTGCGTACACGCACTCGATTCGCATTTTGATTTCGGTTCCGGTTTTACTTGCAATAATACGAACCATATGGTAGGATGAGCAGAGGAGCGTGCGTATGTTCTGACGAGTTATGTTCCCTTTGTTGATGGCTACTGGGTGAAATACGAAACACCGATCGAATAAATTGAGTTCATGGAAGGGCGGGAAATGGAAGGAACGAGAGATGAAGTTCACAGAGGAAAGCAAGAGAATGAACGATGGAAGGGCTTTTTTGGAAATCGTTCGAAGTGAGGTCCGATCGATCGAGATGAACATTCAAAGCGCTCACTAAAAGAAATCTTAGCTGGTGATGGAAAGAGAATGTGAAGGTTAGAAACCCTGACCAAGGTTGTGATAAAAAGCGAGGAACCGTAAAAGTGAGATAAGATGGTAAGTGATAGATGGAATAAGCATACAAGATAAACGGTACATGATCAACGAGATGGGTCGGCCGAAGGTCGTTAGTAATAGTCGTTTTGGTAATGCTAACGAAACCAGGGTGTATCATGATGCACGCAAAGCGTTGAATATATCGTTGCGTTTGGCAGTAAATGTTGGAATACCAATGTTTTTTTTCTTTAATCTATTTTCAGAGTTGTTTGTGGTATTTTACTAAAATCATAAAATTCTGCTAGACTTTTGTAAAATCATGAACAACCAGGCGTCTCCATGGGAGAATAGTGAAAGAATAGTATGTCAATCTTTAAAAGGGTTTTGAACAAAATTGAATTTATTTGGAAGCGATCGATGTGTCAGGCATGAAATATTGTATTACTTATGTATTTTTTGTATTTTCCACTCAAAACATACAATATTGTTCGACTATTGTAAAATTATGAACAACCAGGCGCCTCCTCCATAGAAGAATCGTCGGGGAAGAATTGTGTGTTAATCTTTACATGTTCTGATTTTATTCTACCAAATCGAATTAATATGCATGCGATCGATGTGTTGGACCGTAAATATTGAATTACGAATGTTCCGTTGGAATTCAAAGTCAAAACATACAATTTTGTTCGCCTGTTGTAAAAACGTGAACAACCAGGCCCCTCCATTGAAGAAACTGCGAGAAGGAACATGTTGTTAATTTTTAAATAACTTGAAATTGGCTTAGTGATTCTAAAAAATCAAATTCATATTGCTGCAAGCGATGTGTTAGGCAGTAAATGTTATACTTTCAAAGTTTTTGTTGATATTTTACAATCAAAACATAAAATATTGATCGACTATTGCAAAATCATCAACGACCAGGCGACTCCATTGAAGAATCTGCATGAAAGAATCAAGTGTTGAACTTTAAATGGGTGGAAATTTCCAAATTTTTCCTACCCAATCGAATCCACATGGATGAATCTGAAATTTCTCTTTAATGTAGGGAGACTTGATTCGATCCAATGTTAGTATAGTCATCAAATCTAATTGCAAAATTTTCAAAATATACTTCGTTCCTTCATTATAGTTTCAGTATGTCATTAGGTATTAAGCAATGTAAGCTCGATACTGAAATCCATTGTTTGCGGTTTAGAGTCATATCGAAGGGATCATATGTGTGAAATTTTTATTTCCTTTTGAATACGGGAGCTTTTGCTACGGGAGTGTCTGAAAATTTCCCACACGCTGTTGTATTCTCGTATCTGTATGTAATTGTGGTTTAAGGAAGAACCTAAACAGAATGCTTTTGCCATTGCTAGGCCAACTCGTCCAATGGATGGCTTCAACATCCCGCACTTTAGTGTTATTTCAAGCGACAAAGAGAATTTCATTCGCTTCAGTGATCATCCAAGCTGGAGCAACGTCCAGTCGTGTGAGGCTGTCGTGTGTAAGAGCGATCAGCTTAACAAACCTATGAACAAACAAGGTACCAACGAGCTTGTTTTATATCGTTACATCGTTCGAATACACTGGCCGTGGTTTACCAGTGATGGTGAACAAGAAACAATTAGCAACATTCCGATAATGATGGAAAAGGCGTTTCGTTAGATGGTAGAGTTCCCGCTTGCCTGCTTGATTTTGACTGATGATTTAGATGTTGTTTTCCAGCCAGGCTGGCTCAATTCTAGGTGCAAAATATAACAAACTAATGGTCAACAGGCTACATTGTAAGCTGCTTTTTGGTTTCAAAGAGAAAATAGCCGTTAAATGTATTACGTCCTCATCAATCGCACTAGATGTAAAGGTCCATCCACGGATTGGAATTTGAGCCGAAACATGGGAAGAAATTCTGCCATTTGCTTGCAACATTCTTGGTGATTGAGTGAAACATGGTTACGGTTGGGGTTTTCGGTCGACATTGATCGCTTGTTGAGCAACGATAGCAACAACACAACATTTTGTGTTTCCAACGTCACTTTCACCATGTCACACCTGATACAAGAAAGCCAGAATCTACTGTCCAGCATGTTTGGGAATGTTGTTGTGGTTAACCACTTTTGTCTTTGTTGCTGGCGTCGTAACGCGACAGTGCGGTAACCAATTCGGAAAGCCTTTCGAGTGCAAAGTAAACGAACAAAATTTATCGGCGCTGATAATGACGGTGAACTTGATGATGATGATGCTGAGTCTTCCTTAGGGATATTGACGTGACTGCAGACCATCGGGATAACAACAGATGACCGTTACTGCTATCAATGAACTGATTGAAACACACATTTTGCATCCTGTGTGAGTTTGGAGGAATATCTAGATAGTGACCATACAGTTGATTTAATGAAACATGTCAGAATGAGGCTGATAGACAGGTGGAGAAAGCATCTGGAATAAATCAGATATTTGCTGTGCTGAGCTTAGTTTGTTGTGCAGTTTGTTGCATTCTGCTTTAGTTGCAGCGAACATCCTTTGGTCAAAAACATAATAGAAATTTTTAGCTGAATAAAATTCAATTTGTTTCTTGTGCTACTGGATGGTCTGAGGAACGAACTCGGGCACATGAGATACAGCTGTTTGAAGCACTCAGACATGGGTTAAATCATTGTAGTCTTAAAGATGAACAATGAATATGATTTGAGGACGGTGACCTGGTTGGGAGAGAAGAGCGTTCGAGCGTATATGTTTTGTGGTATTTATTATTTGGGAATGAGAACGCCTAGACAAAAAGCTTTACTTTCCAAGGCGAAGTTTGTAGAAGTAAATGGGAGTATAATTTATTTGGGATTTGACTTATGATTTGCATCCTCATTTGTTGGTTTTGCGATTTAGTGAAATGAAAAACGATTCGATAGGACGAAGTTTTTTGACTACAATAGTAAGAGTTCAGTTGACCAGAACCTGAATTTGAACCCAACTCGTGTTGATTCAAGACCTTAAATGTAGTAACAGAGAAAGTACATTAATGGATTTTAAAGCATACGATAGACCGGTTTTGAAATTAAATTTCATGCCCTTAGGCTTTTGTCTGTTTGCAACATTGTTTTCTGTCCAAAGTTCATGAAATTGCCTACGCATAAGAACAAACTACACTTAATGAGTGTCGAATTTCATTTTGTGGCTTATTACCTACTTTTCAGTTAACTCCGAGCAAAGGAAAGAGCAATTTCACGCTAACCTAACAGCGGTTAATGAACGAAGCAACGGATTCAATTTCGATGTTGAATACCTGCATCTAAAAATAGATTTTACTGTGCTTAAGTATATCATGTATCCGTTCTCAACAAGGTAACATCACGTGAATCTCTCATTGTGTTCATACATTACATCTTTTGCCACAAATCTCTTGCAACAGGGCGAGACAACTTTTGCGGTTTTGCAAAAAACTGAAATGTTGATATTTGCTGGACAAGTATAAAAATAAGCTGAAAAATGTAAAAACTATTCTTATTCCAGGAACCAACATTTTTTCAATCGATATGCTCTGGTATTTCTAACAAATGAACGCCATTCCGAAGAGTTGAGATGAAATGGAATCATCTTTAATGGCCACCAATGGAGAAGTTGTGCTGCAAATGATGTTAAATCTTATAGATAAACCTTAACTCAAACGGATGATCCAGTAAGAAGACCCGAAGAATGCATACAAATAAATAATACAATAATTTTCATTAAAATAATTCATGCACAGTGTAAGATGGCTTATATAGAAACGATTTTTTATCTGAAATATTATGCGCTCTAATTGAAATATTAAATATGAAGGAAACTTCAGCTAAATTCTCTTAAGCCATGCAGTTAGCACTCTCATACATGTACCACGTACAGAACCGGTACACACACTAATGCTCTCACTCAGCAGGAGAGCAAACAGGATCCTTCCAAGTCCAATATATTACGTTAACTTTAATGAGCAGAAGTGGGGCAATGTGGTTTCATTCCCTCACTGCTACCGGATGTTGTTATTCCTGCCGCTTTCGCCCACCACTTCCAGATGATTGAACCATTTAACGAACGGTATAATGTGAACCGTCTTACCCTAGGTCCATCCGTAGTCGCATCTAAGCCCAACACCAGCATGTACACACAGTATTTGTGGTTGTGTAATATCAAGTCTCCTAATTGAAGACCACCTTCAAATAAACCACCACAGGCAATATGACCCTCGGATCCCTTTCTCGACCATGGTCGTGCCGAGTTGACTAGCATTTAGCTAACACACCTTCTGTGTCGATGTATGCAAAACGCATTTAAAGTTTATGCTTATTTAATATCCCGGTAAACAGCTTCCAAGAGATTTCTTCTCTTAGGTCGACATGTTCTGATTTGGGGTATAGTAAAATGGACAAAATGAATCAACGCCAAAGTGGATGTAATGGCGTTGCCGTTGTTTTTGTGTAAACTCAAAGCATGAACCTACTTTACATTATGTGAACAATTGTGGTTTGGTTCTATCTTTCATCAATCTTATCCTTTCTTAGGCTCAAGAGCACATTTGGTTTAATAGACCAAACTGGTTCATGTCGTGGTAATATTACTGTTCTTAAGCGAACATTTTGTTGCCATAATCCTATTGATTTCTTGACAACGCCCTTTGACTGTCTAGGCGTGTATTTATTTCAGTCTACCAGTTGTGTAAGTAAATGTGATTCGATTTCGATAGACATTTGCATCCAACTCGCTCAGAAATACAACGTCAATCTTTAAATCCTTATGATGCTCCCCAAAGTTGCTTGAGTGGCAGTGTTGTGGTTGACTCTCTCATGACCACACTCCTCTGCTCAACAATTTTGGTAGTTCTTGGTGATTTGATTGAGCCAATCACCTTCTGCCATCGTCGCGACAGTCATCGTTAGTGAGGAGATGCCAGTTCTACCTTTCACTGGATGTAACTGAGGCCTCAGTACACCTCAATGTTTCACTTGTATTCCTTCAAACAGTGGGTAATTACATATTTCTGACTGTCGGTAAGCACGCCAAGGTTTAGTAGGGCTAAAATGACAATAACTATTTCGTGTCCTCAGAACGCACAATCACAAAGCTCTGTTGGAAAGGCTTATGTACTTTCCATCGAAATAGGAGGTAATTTCATGCAATGTTAAACAGAACGTTGGAGCAGACAACCCCTTCTGCGTTGTCTGGTAGAATCTCAACACAAAACCTTGTGCAATCCTGTAGCTTGATAGTGCTACTAAAGGGAATAGCTTACTCGCCTTCCTTCTGATGGGTTTACAACATCTGGGAGCTGGCAATGAAACTAGCAAGAAACGCATTAAAGGAGAAACTGCTGAAAAGCTCTCATCAATGACGTCATCGGGCGTGAAAAGGGCATTAAATTTGATTTTGATGGCTTTCAGGGGATGCATTCGTACGAGCATCCGACGTATCAAGGTGCTATCAAGAGAGCCGAGTGGATGTATTCGCAGAGTAGTTGTGTTTGTGTGAGGTGCCCTTGAGTAATTCGAGCTGTGGATTAAGTCGTACGGCTGAGGAAGGTTGCTTAAGTGGAAAGGCATAAAATCAGAAATACTAGTTTTACTGCCCACTGTGTACCTCCTGCCACGCTCACTGCTAGGAAAATGTTCATTGCAAGGCTCCGAGCATTGATCGCCGACTTGTAGAATCGTGGAAAATGTTGGATACGAGAAGTAAGGACTGTTGAGGATTTCTGTAAATGTAGAGTCACACCAGAGCAACAGAGCAATCACCGATGCCACCTCGAATGTTGCATTTCTACATTTAGAACCCGTGGGAAGTCGTTTCGCTGTTGGCCTACTTCCAACGAACAACAACCCTTTGGAGATGAGATTAATTTTACGCTCAACCGTACACAGAGAATAATGGAAATGCTGGAAAAGGAAAAATAATCACAGCTTTCTATTATTATTGCTCTACCAAATCAGTAACTGATGCGAATTGGAAACAGGAGACAATTCGCTGGATAAGATGACCGTTCAACCTACGCAATCGAATGCAAACTCAAAGTTCGATTTGTATGTAAATGTTTCTTACTGGCTGGATGTGCCATTTGGTTTAACAAGGGCAGAAGAAATAGAGTGAAAGGAATCGAGAAGGGGAAAAGAACAACTTCAATGGTGACGAACGAAACACTTACCAACCCACTCAAGAGATAGTGGTAGGTACGCTTGCCGAGCGTGATGTCCCGGACGTGACTGACCACGATGTCCTTGGCCAGCTCGGTACTACAGTCGAGGACGATGTGCTTCCGTGACCACCGGTTCAGCTCCTCGATGGTGCGCAGGAACTCTATCGCATCGCTTACGTTCGCTATCCGCTTGACCGTCTCGACGTGAAAGGTCTCGTTGCCTGGCCGCAGGCCCTGGTAGATCTGTTGTAGCCGCAATAGGCCTAAGGGGAGGGTGTGAAGAATAGAATAAAAGAGAGAGATAAAAGATAGAATACATGTACAATCGTTCAATGACACTACTTTTGTATACAACAAACAGAAAAGTATCAGCAGATTCGGGCAGACGACTCACTCCTCAACAATTCACAGACACCTGCAAATGGTCTCGAGGTGGATAGTTCTATTGGCGACNAACACTTACCAACCCACTCAAGAGATAGTGGTAGGTACGCTTGCCGAGCGTGATGTCCCGGACGTGACTGACCACGATGTCCTTGGCCAGCTCGGTACTACAGTCGAGGACGATGTGCTTCCGTGACCACCGGTTCAGCTCCTCGATGGTGCGCAGGAACTCTATCGCATCGCTTACGTTCGCTATCCGCTTGACCGTCTCGACGTGAAAGGTCTCGTTGCCTGGCCGCAGTCCCTGGTAGATCTGTTGTAGCCGCAATAGGCCTAAGGGGAGGGTGTGAAGAATAGAATAAAAGAGAGAGATAAAAGATAGAATACATGTACAATCGTTCAATGACACTACTTTTGTATACAACAAACAGAAAAGTATCAGCAGATTCGGGCAGACGACTCACTCCTCAACAATTCACAGACACCTGCAAATGGTCTCGAGGTGGATAGTTCTATTGGCGACGTAAGGTGATGTTAATTGACAAGTGTAAAAGTAAAAGTGTCCTCTCCGTGTGCGGCTACATGAGGCCCATTAGGATACGTATCCTTCCAATCATGGCGCTTTTAGTTTCTGTCCCGAATGTGGGACAAATGGGTTTTACTCCGACAACTCGGGCTTATGGCTCAAGGGTGACAAATGAAAATTGGCATACGTACAGAGAATAAATTGTATTGAATTAAGGCCTTAGGCACTGTTTTCTCTCGACTTCTGTGTCCTTCGCCAAGTCTGCAAAAGAACGACAGAAGGATAAACCGGTTAAACCAAATAGGTAGATAGAACCCTGGAGAATCTGATAGACCGAGATCGAAAAAAAAAATGGTTTGTGCTGAGTCTGGTTGCATCTTGGCTGCTTCCTCTTTCTTGATATCGACCCACAATAAGCTTCCTTTTCGAGTGTTCATCGGCGAAATAGAGCTTCTGACGGGTGACTCCTGGGAACAAAAGGAATCCCAGAAGGGCTTAGTAAACTTGTGCTTGAATTGTGAAAGGCGCATTCTTGTACCAAGGGCGAATAAAATTCCAGTTCTGACTTCCCTTTCAAAACTGCTGCATAGTTTCATGATGATAGTTCTGTTTCGCTCATGCCATTATCACCAGCACTATTAAGTTGAACAGTTAGGCAAGGACGAGAATATCTAGTTGGAAAAACTATCCGGAATATTGCGCTTGAATTCGAAGTACGAGTCTGAGTTTTTGACATCGAGTGTGTGAATGTGGGTAAGGTATACTGGAATAGAAAAAGGTCCCAAATCAACGGAAGAATATAAAGTCATTTACGCTTCTGGTAACTAAAAACCAAATAAAAGAATTACAAAGAAAATTTCGAGCATTAGTTCTTCCTATGTGTTGTGTCTCTAAGAACCCATTTTTTTCGAGGTATGCTTGTGTAAGTGGCACCAAAATTACCCAAAGCTGATGCGCGTGCAAAGAAGCATAGGACATCGTGTGGTGTTAAGGAAAAAAAGATGAACAGAATGGGATGATAAAGAATTTTCTCTGCTTCAGTGCTTTAAGAGCGGAAGAGTTTTCTCTTCGTGTAAAAGATATGAAAAGACGCTGTCTACCGCAACGGTCGTTTGCTTCCGGAACCGAACGCGTTCCAAGGGAAGCAACATTCATACGTAATATTAGTGCATGACAAAATGAAATAAATTAAATTAAATTGAATTAAAAGTTGCTCAGCTCAATGGCACAAAAGGGTGCGCGTGACCTTTTCAAGGGAGCTTTTCAGCTAAACACCAAAAGAGTGAAAGACAGAAAATGAGAAAACGGAAGAAGGAGAATAGAACACAAAATGAGAGTAGGAAAAAACCAACCTCAAGAATTGGCTGTTCAAAACAACGTTCCTTTAAAGGCATCCACGTGGTAGAATAAAAAGTAAATTTGTGGTCCTGTTTGCGGTGTTCGAGTTGTGGGAAACGTGGGATTTAATGTGTCACCAGGAATGGTGGCTTAGTCACAGATTAAAGCGTATTTTGTTGTGGTAGAGATAATTTGCCTTTAAAGGACAGTTTTTATTTTGATAGAGAGCTTTGAGAATATTTCATTTGAGTTGTGTTGAATGATCGAATTGTGATGTGATGTTTGTTGGATACTATTTCTCCAGAAACAAATTGAGTGTGAAAATGAGTTCCCTGTGTTAAGCAGGTGCAATAATTTACCTTATGTAGGTTTTTCGCGATTAATTAGGCGTTGGTTCGTGACAAAAAAAGGAACACTGCACGTTTAAAATATCAATCACAGGCATACTTTTCGCATTCTTTTAGTGATGGCAACGAGCCCCCACGGCCCATTTGAACCCTTTTTTCCGATGTAATTAAGATGAAATTGATTGAATCGGGAACCATCAAAAGGACGTTTTAGACGTGCAAACTTCCCGGAAGGATGGGAAAAACATTGGACGAGAATATTTTGCACAAGATGGTGGATTTTGTGTTTGTTCGGTCTTCTTCGAACAGTAATTTAAACTGTTTCCAGCGGTGGAGTTTTGCTTAAACTTTTTGGATGTTTCGGTTGTCCATTCCTCTTGCGTGTCCTTTACCTTCATGTCGTTTCAGTTTACCGCTTTGCTGTTGCAGGCAATGAAGCCTGAAGGTCGTAATGATTGATGAGTTTTAGTAGCAAGTCCATTTTGACGATATTTAATTTTAAAAATTCTTTTCTAACTAGAATCCCGCATCGAGATAACGATCATGCAGAATATTTCTTTACAGCATCCGTCTTCTGGTTTGGTTGGTAAAGGTTACCAACAGAGTGAAATATGCAATTAATAATAATGCTGTCTATCTCACGAATGTCAATTCAATACATGCTCGTTGGTAAATTTTCCAGATAAAAGCAGAAGGTACTTGTTGGAAAATCATTGCTAAATGTTTTGTCAAAATAGTGTATTAAATTGGTTTTTAATAATAATTGTTCGTGAGTTTTTGTCGATAAATAACATTGATCAAAATTCCTTTAATAAAGTTCTAATAAGAAATAAATTCTGCGAGTTGATTTCTAAAAATTATTTTATGAATTGACTGATATAGAACTCAAGGAACCAAACTCTTTTTTTCTGATATGTTTAACAAATATTGAACTCAAACACAACGTGTTTTTGTTCGTCTCAGCATCATCAAATCCTATATACAACCTCGATTCGAAGAACATCCCAAATTGGACCACACTTCGGTCCCAGCCTTTGGACCCCTTAACTCAAAGCGTTGGAATCGCAAATCTCCCTTTACAGCATTGGTCCCTTGATAGAACGCAGATTCGATGGGGAAAGTGAGAACATTGTCTCATACGTATTATCCTGGAATTCGGAAAACTCTCTCTTCCCAACGCTGGCAGTAGTGGTTTGTGCGTTTCCCTAATCCGGCTTTTTCAGCTTTGGCACTTCGTTTAACACCTCGACAGTAGCTATTGGAGTGAGCAGTAGTGTTCTCACACTTGACATAGTTGTATGAGGTGTCAATGATACAGCGTAGATAGTACTATGTAAGCTCGATGAAAGTGCTTGCAAGCAAAAAAGAAAAACCACACACGATCAAACGATGGGATGAAGTTTTTGCTCGCAAATTTCCTTCCACGACGCAGTAACGAGGGCTTAGTATTTGTGGAACAGTATGTTGAGAATAGAGCACGGGGCAAACCGAATGGAGGATTTGGAAGAAAGAAGAATTGTGGGATTATGGTCGGGAAAATAACGGATGAATGCGGAAAAGAGCTTATTTATTCGGTTGGACGACATTCTCATACTAATTACATCAGGCGAGAAAACACCGCATGAGCAGAACAATCCCCCCGGGTGGGGAGACGATAACAGTCAGATCACTAAGCAAAGAGGCGTCAAGGTGTAAGTGTGTCACTCTGTTCCCTGGACTTGTCTGTATGTATGTCGCATGATCATCGGTTCCATTGTGTTTCGGTCTGCAAATAGTGTTTCCGGTGTGAAAAGTTGTTCCTTTTCCAGTGTTCCAGTGTGAGCTGTGGAAGACTGTTCACACCGTATCCTCAGCAGACATAGTATTTTCTGTTGCACATGGACATGGAAGCTTTTGTACACCCTTGCATATTGCACCCGCACATCCCGGAGAGGGTTTGGACCATTGCTTTATCTCGATGCGCTGTCGTGCATAAAACTAGGAAATGATGTACGAACCAAAACTAGGTGCATGTATGTCGATGCGTAGATAGAATCCAAAGTCTCGGTAGAGGTGGTTCTTGGTAGATGGCGGCCAGTAAGGCGGATGCATCCGACTACCACAGACCGGAGATTATGTTCTGCGCCTGTGGTTGTGGCCCGGTGACTCCTGGTCAAACCACAGTTTCTGGGTGACGATCCATACGTTCTGTTACTGTTGTCCTATTTTCTCCAGTACCGGTTGGTGGGTGTTAGTTTTTTGTTCAGCTTCCAGCTGATTAAACGTCTAACTACGACCGTGTTCTACTTGGAAAGATAGCTAGTACCTGTGAATGTAAAGGTCGGGATAGAACCAACATCCTCCTCATACAATTGCAAAACCCGGGGCCCCGGAAAACGTCCGGCAGCATATTGTCTAGGTTTAGATAGCATTAGCTATTTATGTTAAACCCTAAGACTATTACGTTACGAAGACGGGTTTATGCTGGAGGGATGAAGAAGGACAATATTCTCTCATAAATCAAAAAAGCTGTATCATTATCGTCTAAATCCTTGAAATACAGGTTAGATTGTTCAGTGCTCAGGAGCGTGTACGCTGCCTGCTAATGAAATCTAGAATAAAGATTAAACACGTTTCGTGAGAAGGTTTAAGTGGGAGTGGGTGGGAGAAGGTTTAAGCACATAAGCTCTATCCCTTGAACAAATTTGCATACTGATCCTTTTGTGAGAATATGCTCTGGAGCTTGTTATTGTTTCATTTGAACCGCCATTATAATTCGGTGCGAGAAATGCAAATCCGCACAATAACTGGGACGAAGAAGAGTGCAAAAAAATGTGTTGAAAATTACTCTCACAAAATTTTTACACGGTAGTCCACGGTTTGAAGATTAGTTAGTAATTGAATGACCTACGATCAATTAGTAATAATTAGGGTAATCATTGGTAAATATTATTGTTTATCATTGCCTTGGTAAAAGCACTTCAATTCTTAAATTAGTCATATTCACGAAATTTACTTTCATATCTGTGGTTGGGGTTTTTTAGAGGATAAACAAGTTCTGAGGTCCAATCAGCGATTGTCACGTTAGGAAGCCATTTGGTCGATATATGTAAACCGTATCATCTTCTTCTGTGCTCCCTTTTTGGAGAGTTTTCCAATAACACTTCGGAACAAGCTGGTAGTAAGGTCGGATAGCGGAAACCATTTCCGTTTTTCATATCGCTTTTCTATGGATTCACTTTTAACGATTTGTTGGTAGAAAACTTTCCGCATCTCGTGTGTTTGTGTGCTGAATGTTTTTTCCCTACGCGAAATCCACACATCTTACATTTTATGAACCTCGTAGCCTGTTTTCACTCTGTTGACCAGCCGCGAATAATGGTTGGTGGGGTGGAAAAAGGGTCAACTTTCTCTGCATCGGAAAAGTGACAAAAAACCAAATGTCAACATAAAATCAACACTGTGTCCCAACCGCTTAGTGGCCCACGGGGTTCCGCCTTTCTCGGGTTCCGTTTGCAATGATGTGCGGGAACCGTTCGTCGTATACATTTCTCACGGTCCTTTAACTGTCACTGTGATGCCATGGTTGGCATGTGCAAACAAACTTATGCTAGGGGGAAATCGAATCTGCTCCGTGGTCTAAACAACGCCCTGAGGTTGTACCGCGTACCACTACACCGAAACACAACTTTTCTGACATCGAAATTGGAACCCGAACAAGCTTGCAAAACCGAACCGACGCATTTGGTCCAACCACCGACATGCTGGCGGTATGGTCTGGTACGGTGGTACATTCTGCGGTNATCCACTCAAGCGTCACTCATGCGCGCGGTTGTTCACTGGGACATGTCCTTTTCCCGGAGGCATCAGATATTCAAGTTTTGCGGCAAAGCACTCGGAACGTGAATTCAGTTTGCTGTTTTGTGCAAATAGAGACCAAATTTAAACAAGTTCTTATTTCAACGCGAAGGATATTCTAACTTTGAGACCTTCGGTACGGTTCGAAGGCAGAAGAAATGCTATTCCCTGCACTATTTGCCATTACTAGTGTTCCCACTTGGAAAGCGCATTGTGCTCCGAGCAAATACTGCAAACTGTCCGGTAATGGAGAAATCCAAATGGTGGTAAATCCGACTACGACAGCATCCAGAAGGATATCACGAGTCGCAGAAACAAACGTAAGTCTCCGCTGAGCTATCTTTTGTGTTGTAAAGTTAAACAAATGGCTTGCAAAACCGGTCATGTCCACTCGTCCGTTTGGTTGGGCGAAGTGTTCTTCTGGTGTACAATTCTGGATGATGAACGATGAGAGTCTAGCGCGCCGATAGGATGTTGTTTGATCTAAGCGAAGACTTGGTAAAGCGTCCGCTAGTAGCAGCGTTTAATTAAGTTATCAGTTGTGCCGTTCACAGACGCTAGCGTTAATGCACTGCCCTGGTGAGAAAATATAGCACGGCTAAATTAGATCCTTTTAAGGCAAGAGAATATTCTTGCCGTTTTGTGAAATGTTCGTGTTCAATTGGGTCACAGACCGCTCATTCTGAGGGGCTGTGTGTATTTTTTTTTTGTTAAACGGAAACCCAAAAGGAACATCTCGCCTTGGCCGATAGTATCGATAGTTGTTGGGAAGCGATGGTCTCCGTAACCATGCCGTCGGATGCTTGAGCGCTGCAGAAGAATAGACGCAAAAAAGACGGTCAATGAGCGGAAATTGAAGCTGAAAGGTTTCGCTGCAAGTAATGAAATTCCTTTCCGTAGAATTTTGCTTGCTGTTAAGCTTCTCTCCTCCATTTAACCATCTCTTGCGCTGCGGGCAATCGCAAAAAACAAAAAATGAAAAGGAAGTATAAGGAAAATCAGCACACAAAAAGAAAACATATCGATCGATAGTGGTGTGTAGTGCTTTCAGCAGTGTTTTGTTGTAGCTTCGGGCGAAATAAAACATATAGCAAAAACACAAACGTTTGCTTTTCATCGTGTGGTAAATGTTTGACCTTAGGTAGATGTTGTTTCTATTTTTTTTTCAAATGTATTTTGCTTTAAATCGAGTTCAGTTCAGTGTTCAGGCCAAAGGCTGGTATTGTCGAAAATTGTCCCGCGTCTGCCTTCGTGGAAACAAATATTGCGTCGAAATACAATATACTTTATGTTTGATCGGTTCATCGAATTGAGACGATGGATAGAGATTTTAAGTAATGTTCTCAGTAATCCACGTTAAACGGAAAGATATACTTTGAGTAATTTCGTGGAAATAGCTTGTAGGTATTACATTTTGTTGGTACATCATGAAGCTTAAATGTACGATAAATACATTAAAATTGGTTTTAAGTTCATGGAAACAACAAATAAATTTGATATTTAGATATATTATTTTTAGATATTATAAATTTAGTGTGAATTTTCTAAGAAAAAATATTATTTGTTGCCCTGCAAATAGTGTAATTTCAATTTAAAGAGCAAAATTTAAATTGATCGTAATTTGTTTGATGATTCTATTCGCCAAACAAACGCCAAATGGCAGAAGTACCACAATCAGGTGGTTCCCTCTGATGGGCCAGTTTTCTTTACGGGTACATTTCCGTCACCGTGACATATGGATCGCTTAGTATAGGCAAATTGCATTCCCCAAAAAACAGTAACTGCCGTCAATTGGCTGCAAACGGGAATGCATCATCTGCATATAGAAGTAGCATCTTCTTTGGCCACAAATCAGCTCGTTCGATTGTTTTGCTGCAGTCGAGTGAGATTTCAGACGACTGAATGTGACTACCCATAAAACACATGATAAAATGTTATACAAGCAGAAGAATACGAACCCCCAAAAATGGGGAGTTGCGATGTAGAAGCTTTGTCACATGTTAACTCGCTCGATGGGAAGGTTGATTTGGTTGGTTTAACTGGATTGAGTTATCGACGCTTCCTTTGGGATATCGTATCCGTTTTTGTGCTGGGGATAGAAGCTTTCATCCGTGTGGTATTATATGGTTGTGAGCTCGTTTTGCTTTCGAAGACGGAGGCTTCCGTTTTGTGGATTTTTCAAACGCTTCTAGTTTGTTACTGACATTTATTGGTCTATTTTTAGTGTTCCTAGGATTTGGATACAATAATTGTTTTTATCGCAAAAACTCACATGAATAATTTGTTCCTTCTCAAAATATTTTTTTTTCGCCCGATTTGATACTATTTACAAAGAAATGTAATTGCCTATTTCCATTTTTTTTATTGAAGTTGTTAAAATTGTGTGGCACTTTTAATTAAAACTTCCTTAAAAACTTTAGATTCATCCAACTACCCAATGTCTTTCCTTTGGATGTCGTAGAATTGTACCCAGTGGTGGGCCATAATTTGTACAACGATTTTGTAACATCATTCCTCAGGTTCATGCCGAGCCAAGGTGTTCGGTTAGGGGCACCGCTCTTCCGATTTCAGCACACTACCGTGGAATTTATTCATGCTGGAATGTGGTCCAAATTTTGGTGTAATCCTTCGCTTTGTGGCAAACCCGAGATCAAAAGCTGCCTTCACGTGCCAGCAGTAAACGGTATGAAGTACCAGTGACCAAGCACGACGACATCGTTCACATTCATCGACACGTAATCTGGTCCTTTTCTCTGTGTGTGTGTTTTTTATGTTGCTTGGTTTGTTATACGACAGGAATGTTCACCATTTTCCGAGACTGTTGCATGTCGTCGGACAGGACCGGACCGGAACGACACAAACACTTGCACACGTACGTGTTCTACAAGAGGAACAGTGATTTATCTAGGACGCCTGCGGTTGGCCCAACCTGCAACGCAGGGTACACGGGTATGGCGGCGGTAGGTGGTTTTGATCTTCGCCCGCCGGAATGCCAAATGGGACCCGGTAATGGGGAAAGTTTTGTACGCCCACCTTGCGGCCGGGTCTTGTGCATATCCAGCGAACTGGCAAGATTGGGAAGAAAATATTGCCTTTCACCGGATGCGGTTTTTTTGCGACGCTGCCGGAGGCAACAGTGGAACGTATCGTGTCCGGACGCTCGTGTCTAATCATCCCTTTTTCCACACCTCGATACCGTCCGTCAAGCTGCTGCTGGTTCCCGCAGCAGTTGTGATAAGTTTTACAGTAGCCCATCCCAAATCACCACA
This sequence comes from Anopheles parensis, assembly GCA_016254315.1. Classification (NCBI taxonomy): domain Eukaryota; kingdom Metazoa; phylum Arthropoda; class Insecta; order Diptera; family Culicidae; genus Anopheles; species Anopheles parensis. The sequence goes on along the minus strand of CM028127.1, from coordinate 29,986,219 downwards.
TCAGATACCAAACAGGGCCACCATTCATGGTCATGCAGAGCAGCAGCCCAGCCTCGTGTACCTTGCAACATGGTTAGCAAAGCAAAATTTCACTCAAGTATGTGGTAGATGTTTTACCGAGTACCACCAAGTGTATCAAGCAACATCAAAGATGTAAAGTTTTCATATTATTATATTTCTGATTACCTTATTCACAATGCCACCCGCGTACCGAGTGCCCCACACATACCCCACGTGCCATTACGTGCCGTTAGTTGCTGAAAGTATTTGTCAATGGGCTCTTTACGCCTGCTTCCAGAAGATATTAAATACTTTACCATACGCTCATGTACACTCGGCGTTACAATGTAGCTTTTGTGTGTAATGAATATTAAAAACCACAACCGAACAGCTAACGAAACTGGAAAATGTTTCCAGCAAAGTCACTCTTGCATTTTCTTTCCTTCCCCTTTTTGTACTGTTTGCCATGTTAAGCCTTTTCTTCCTTGGGTGTGATGTATCAGGGAAGATTTAGAATTTCTCGCTAGAATATGAATGGAAAAATTTCACGATGAAAAATGTTTTGTTTTTCATTTATCCCCCATAGAAGTGTTGGATGGAAAATTTGCTTCCATAAAACGGGATAACCGAAACGGGATATCGTTTGAAAACCTAAAATATATATACGCGTGGGCCTCACTTTTGGGCATGCTTTACATACACATCAAGAACGTTTTCCTTGCTTCCCGTGCGTAGATGAATCAATTTAACGATGATTTATTTAGCCCGCTAATGTCGCGGATAAAGCGGCATCGAACCGAACTGTTTATGTAAAGCTTTCATCTTATCGCTCGCTAGTTTCCTCTTTTTTTTTCGCCTCCCCTTCTGTCTTTGGTGTGGTTTTGTGTGTAGACTTTAGCCTTTTTGGAAACATACGAGTTATGAACGGTACGAGATTAGACTGGTACTAAATTTACATAATTCTTCCTTTTCCACTTGAGTTTCTCAGCCCGCATTACCTAGCAGCCGGCGTGACATGCATCATGAGTGATGTGTGTAGCACGGTGACTCGTCTTATCGCACACCCGAAGCAATAAAAGTTATGGTATTAAGCTCTTCCTACCATTCCCGGTGATAGCTCTGGTGAACCGGGGGCCGCTAGACCATCACAATTTGTAGAAATTTGACTTTATCAGCCACTGATGATCTGTCACAAAGTATGGAAACGTGTTTTCATTATCTACGATGTTCGGTTTTTCCCTTTCAGTAAAAGCCCGCGGTTTTTCATTTTCACGGAAAAGCCCCCGTATGTGTTTTACTATGAGAAACTGGCTTCTGTATGATGTACAGAACTGGGGAGCAATGGATGAGAGCAAAAAAAAAACGGCAAGCAAATAGCACATCATGTTGGAATATGTAAGCACATGACATGATGGCTCACAGCAGGATTGGAGCGAGAGCTGGTATACAACATGGGGGAAAAAGCACTACATAAATCACGGTACTGATATGTTTAACATAAAACTACAATAAATATTGGAAAATGATGGCCATTTCCTGGAGTGGGATTGACTATCAGTGCAACACTCTGCGTGCGTAGACGACACATGATGCTGAATGTGTGCTGAATGAGGATTTATATGTACGCAGTACATAAAGCTTTTTGAGGCAACTGGTGTTATCTACAAAGTGTATTGCTTTAGCGTCTTAACGTTTCAATCCAGCCACTTTTGCCTCCAGCAATATCACTTCCTAGTGCCAGTTTGGTTTTATTCATAAAACGGATGACCTAACCTTATAGGTTCCATATGCTAATTTGCATCGAACAGGAATGAAACAGAAACGGATGAACAATTCATTTTTGAAAGGTGAAACGGATATCTGTGGCACATAAAGCTGTAGGTTATAGCTAGCTGCAGATAAAGATGAGTTAGTCTACATTTAACCACAACGAGTACGTGTTCTGGAATAGATCATCAAGAACTTAATAAAATTCAATGTACACATTGTAAACTTTAGTGCACCAAAGGCTTGAATAATAATTATGAGAAACTCTCGCTACACAATGCACTTCAGCAAAAGGATCAGCTTCGCTGGTGGATTTAAATTAATGCAGTGTGAATACTCTTCAGTGAGATGGTTGCCATCGTTCTTTCGACGTCATGACAATTTACGGTTCATAGTGTGAGTGTGTGTGTTGCTGGTGCTAAAGTTTATATTGTTTCTGCTAAGTGTTAATCACGAGTCTTCACTAATTTCGCATGCATTTAGCTACGCGAACCCAAACGGCATCTCCGGACCGTTCCTTTACGCCCGTTTATTTCCGTACAAATGTCACCGTAAAACGTTTGTTCAATGCTGACTGTCACTTCAAAAGTCATCACTCTTTCGGTGAGCTTCTCAACACAGAAACAACGAAGGAATGGGACGGTTTTGCAGGTAAGGACACCGAAGCACCATTCAGCGAATACTATTCATCTACTTCAGGGTGTCATACATTCACATTCGAGCGTTTGATGAAGATGAATGCGGCCCGAATCCTTGGAACGCTACTGCTAATGTCATTTGAAGTTGGACCGTTGTGTGAGCTACGCATGTGGGCCATGGCACGACAAGTCCCATTCCTTGTGGTGGTGGTGAGCTAGACAAAGGATGCCGGAACTTCTGAGAAAAGCTGCCTGGGAGGGTACCGTGTCGTGAGGTAATGTAAAGAACGGTGGGATATATACCTGACTGGCCATATTTTTTGCTTCATCCTTTCTTCTCTCAAAGCACAACACGGCTGCCATTCTCGGCAGGCTTTCGAAGGCGGACCACGGTACCCGCTTGCTTAATGTTTGCATTTGTTCTTGGTTTGTGTTTTCTTTTCATCTCGCGCTACTAACAATCCTGCTGGCAAGTACGCACACAGTCCTTGACGCGGATACCGACAGCAAATGGTTGCAAAACGGATGAAAGCACCCGGTCGGATCTGCAGTCTAAACATTGCAGCATCGACCCGCAAATGGTCGGGACCAAGTGTAACAGAAACATGGGTGCGAACTAACACAAATGAGAAATACTTTGCACTTGGAGCGTTTATGTTTTTGGACCCTTTTTTTGGAAGGATGACTTTTGGTTTTAGGGCGGCATGGGATGGAAGGATGCAGGGAGCAATAAATTTCATTCGTTTTAGGCCGTTAAGTAACGAACTGTCTGCATTCGAGTGAATCACTCTGCAATAGCTGCAAACATTTCGGAGAATTTTCGTGTAGATGAAAATGCATTTTCAATCTAAAACTCAAAAGTTGAAAACTTTTTTTTTTTGAAAGTTTACAAGACTTTCACAGTACTTGATTGCTATAAAATTCTCGCTTGAAAATACACAGTAGAGTGCAAGAATAGAAGCAAAAATGGAAAAGACCTGATTGTTATTCCTTACCCGGGAACGATCTCCATTTTTTTTACAAAAATGTATGTTATACCAACACTTGTCACAAAAAAGTACTCCAAGTACTTTTTTACTTCCATGCTTCATACGATGTCTATTTTTTTTCTTCTCGCACCGGCAACAAGCAAAAGTTCATCTGCAAAAGAAGGCAAAAACAATCTACTTAAACAGTACGCACCATGGCACATCGCTGTGATTTATCAGGAACAGCAACACAGCAACACAAGACAGAAGATTCAGAACTACGGAAAAAAGCGTTCTGCCTCTTCCGGGGAACAGTTTCCCCCACGGGTGTCTCCTTTTCGTATGCTAGCGACTGGGGAAATGAAATTTGTCGACTGACGGAAGACTTGCAAACTTTGGTGCAATTCCACGTTTCCACAGCACTGCCACACCAATCCACCGGTGTGTAGGGCGAAGGGAAAACGTTGCACTACTGCTTGCAGTAAGCCAGTGATGAGTGCCAGACCCGGATTCATGGAATATTAAATCCGTCGCACAGTAAAAAGGGTGCTAAAATGTGGGACAGTGATGCTAACCAGGGAGGGTTTTTGGTAGGATGTCCTGCCCGGTTGTTGCACCAGTTCCGGTGCTTAACTAGGTCGGGAACAGGAAGAAGGAATGGCAGCAAACGTTTGCACGGAAATTATGCATTCGCTTCGGAACCTGCCCGTCACCAGAAAGGCTCAGCGGTGTTCTTTTCACTCGCAGAACTTCTGCTGCGGACGGATGCTTGAGTGGTGATTTCAGGCAGAGCTATTGCGTTTAAAGCAAACTGCAAGTAATACGTAGTCCACTTTTTTTTTTGTAGCTGCATAAAGAATTATCTTACTCACCAGAGTGCAAGGTAGATGTATCGTTGAAAGCATCAAATTAAGATAAAATGTTCATCTCATCGCCATTGCAGTGGTGGAAAATGTAGAAACCTTAGTGTTTCTTTTAGTTTCCCACTCGTAACAAGCAAACTCGACAAATAGATCCTAAAATTAAGGTCCATAAAATGAAAGCTGTTCGAATGAAGAGAGCATCAGAGCAAAATAATTGCCCCAAAACGGCATGCTCCAGGTTCTCTTTGCGATAAAACTTCCGAACCGAACCCGGCTTCATTTACGATCAGTTGTACGGACGATCGATTGGCAGGGCAAGGATGGGCTGGTGCAATGAAATGATGAAACAATTATTCACCTCTCTCGACGGATTTCACCATCCCGCAGCATTCTGCTCGGTGGTTTTTGGGCTCAAAAAGCTGGGTAGAATAAACTTTCATCCCCAATGGATCACTGTCGGTGATGCTGCAAGTGCCCGGAGGGTTTGTTGGTTGTCGGTAAAAGTTATTGAGTGTAGCTTCCATAGCTACAATGGTAGTTTGATCGGTTTGTGCCGGTATTAGAGAATATTTATTGAGAGCATGTATTTTTAAGGCCTCCGTACCGGTATCGTGGTTTCAGGGCAAGAAAACTTCTCTCGGTAGAAATTTATGGCCGATGAAAGTTGTTGCGGGCGAATTGTTTCATTCTGTTGCACTGTTGCAAGTGGCAGGAGAAGGAGCGGCACTGTTGGGAAGTGGTGAGCTTCAATGCCGGCTTAAGCGTATATATTTTTCTAGGACAACCACACAGCCANAAGAAAACTTCTCTCGGTAGAAATTTATGGCCGATGAAAGTTGTTGCGGGCGAATTGTTTCATTCTGTTGCACTGTTGCAAGTGGCAGGAGAAGGAGCGGCACTGTTGGGAAGTGGTGAGCTTCAATGCCGGCTTAAGCGTATATATTTTTCTAGGACAACCACACAGCCAAGCACTGTTCTTCGTCTTGCAATTGAAGTTTTGATAAAGTCTGCACATGATAGAAAGGAAATTGTATGCGCCAGCGGTACTGAGAAAGCTTCTAAAGAATCTCCGGAATTGTATATAAACTCATTGCAAGTGTGGTTGATATTGAAGGAAAATATTATTCCCATATGCTGTGGTGCAATTATCTTGCCTAATCGTGGAACAACATACGAGACCTGGTTTTTGTGTAGGATTTGTCATGAGCTTTTCTGTACCATCGTGCTCTTTTGCAGTTTCTTCATATATTTTTCAAGAATTGTATTTTTTTGTATTTAGATAAATATGTGGAAAAAGTATATAAAATCGTTCTTCTGCAAATTCATTTTTTGAAAAAATAAACAATACATTTTATGTGCAATCTTGTCTCATTTTACTTTTTATGGATAAAATGTACAAAAATCGATGCCAAGGAAAAAGTTTTCTGACCAAAACGTTGAAAACCAATAACAATGCAGACTGAAGAGATATGAATATGAATGATCTCTTTATTTGTCTCTATTGCGCTCGGGTGTTGGGTTAATGAATGCAGTATAAAACTCAACATTCAATAAATCTTCCCTAATCAATCAAACTGATTTCTCAACATGTGTAAAGTATGAACTTGAAATGAAGTTTTATAATATTTAAATTTTGTTTCTTTTTTCACACATCTAAATTGAAGAACATCAATTTTTTTTTTCATATACACGGCACTAAAACAAAACATGAGACGGAATTCAAACTTTAAACAAGAATGGCTATAAAAATGAGATTTACGTGTTTTTTTCTGACGATGGCTTTACTTGATCTCTCGTTCGATATAAACTAAACAAAACAAAAATTTATTCTTCTCTTACTATATTGAAGGAAAGCACTGAGCCATCCTTTTGTTTTCTCTACACATTCGAAACAGTGAAAAGTGAAAAAATTCACTTCGAAATGCAAAGTATGATATCGTTCGATTTTTTTCTCTAGTGCATTTAGTGCATCAGCAACAGAGAAGTGCTTCTACAATCACTTGCTTGATGGACTTTTTATTTCACACAGAGTACCCTCAGCTCTAAAGACTTGATGTTTGAAGCAGTTTGGCGAACCAGAAGTAGAAGAACTCCGCAATACTCGAGTTTATGAAACAATGGAGATCGAGTAATAATGTATTAAAAAGGTTTTTGTTAAGCTCTGTGCGGTAAAAAGAAAATATATGAAGTCCATAAACAAGATAGAATTTTACTTATTCAAATATATCTCAAGTTATAATTTAAGCATTTGATTATTTGATGAGAGTTATTTAGAAACATTATTTTGTATTTTTTTTATGGTTGAGTCAATTTCACATGAAACTGAGCTATCACTAGAGATCATTTCGTAGCTTTAGGGCATATTATGGTATGCGTGAAATTGTTAATCTAATAAATTCCTTTCCGGAGTATTTCATAAGCCGCAATGCACGCTGTTTTATGAGGTTGGTGTAGAAATAGCATGACTCATACACCAACCCCGCGTTTGACACGTCTTCTTGACACGACGACGAGAAGAGTTGTAGCATGCAGTCGATGATACCCTGGGCTAGAAAAAAAAACTAACCAACTCTAACTTACCGTCGTGCGAGTCGTACATGTAGATGATCCGATCCCAACCATAGTAGCGCACCGTATCGATGATGGCCTGATAGTAGTCGGGCCGCATGCTGATAGCGAAGTCGAGAAAACCGGACGACGGTGTGAGAACCTTCTCCGGGAACCATGGCGTCACGAATGGCATCTGGAAGGTGTTGCTGTACGAGTGCAGCGTGTCGAAGGAATCCGGCGAGACGGCTCCAAGCATTGAGAAGACGCCGCGTGAAAATTGATTGCAAACTGTGAACGGAAACGAGTAAAGAGGAGGCATGAGACGACATGATACAATGTTTGCTGGATGTT
>CM028127.1:29954901-29965121 GCA_016254315.1 Anopheles parensis | reverse complement strand
GAAAGTCAAAGGAATAAATTGTATTTGTTTGCATGTCCACTGGCTACAACAGATTGTTTGTAATATCAGATTTTATTTTAACATCTAAAAAGGATGATAAGTCGGTAGTTTTTACTTTATCAAACAAAATATGAATGAACAAAATAATAGTTTGATTCGTTCACTTTGTATGTCCACCAACCTGCCTGAATCCTGCTCATATAGGCATTACTCGTCCGTGTCAGCGAAATTCGATCTTGATGTGGCCATCTGGGAGCTCATAATTCACGGGAACCAAACAGAAGTGCACCAGATGCATTATCCTTGCCCGAGGCTAATGATTTTTTCTCAAGTTATGTCCAACCTAACCATGCCCTTATCGGGATGCGCTTTTTCCGCTTCCCTAGCAAAGAAGATATGGCACACGTGAGACACCAGTTCGGACAACGCGTTTGCATCATCATCATCATCATCATCGTCATCAGCACGCTGGTATAATCTCCAACAGATCATCAAGTCAGCGAGAAACATTCGAGGAAATCACACACCCGATGAAAATCTCCAAGGAACCCAAACTTCGTACCGTGTGGAGTCATTTGCTGTGCTGCTAATTATTCGGCCGGCCCTAACGTATCTCGTTTTGCTCGGGCCGTCGTTATCATGTGCGACACGGGTACACCGTACTTGCACAAACTATCGTTTTATTCGATTGTGGGACGTTGCTCACAGAGTCCACGCGCTACAAGAAGCTTCATCCGGGAGTGCATCGAAACAACTCCCCTGACAGACTCCACTTGTGGCTATACTGCATCAGAAAGAGATGGCGGTAGTGTAGACTTGGCCAGCGCATCATGATCTATCGTTTGTCCGAGATTTGGTAATTTGATCTACAATACCTCACTATTCACGCAATCTGGTCGCGGACATGGGCATGCTCTAGGCTTCTCTTGTGCATCAGTGGTTCCCATGGGAGGTTTCGTAAAACTTTGTGGTCATCGAACCCATTTTCATGAATCGAACAAATGCAGTATTCGTCGGTTGGTTAGGTGCTGGTCGTCTGTTGGTACGAGACTGCCGAAAATGCATCATGGCTTTTTGAGGGGTGGACGCTAATCCAACGTACCAAAGTAGCGTAGTAACATGTGGCTCACGACAACCGTGTGAAGAGATGGCTATCCGGCTGTTCCATCCACCAAACAGTGTTGTCGTTCGGTGGTACAGGTTCAGTGGCTAAAATATCAGGAGCAAACAGAAGGACAAACATTCCCATGTTGTGCGGAAACGAAAACAAATTCCGGCACCTTCTGCTATGACAGTTGATGACGCAGGAACATCGTTGCCGCATGCCTCTCAGAGCGAATCGCGGGCAGTTGATGTTGCACCATTAGACACTCGCATGAGGCCATAATAAGACGAGTTCGTTTTACGAACAGGAAAAGACCAGTTGTTAGCGCTGGGCTGCTTCCGGAGGTGCAACATTATGTTGAGTTCTAACAGAGTTTCTTCTCGGCCTCCTTCACGAATTTCGAATAATGAATTCTTCGAGGATGTTTTGTCAGAAACAAAATGACAATTTCCTTCCAGTTCGACATTTTTCCTAGGATTTTCCGTGGAAACATAACTGAGATGATTACTTTTACCTTTATCAAAGAAAAAAAACAAAATGCGTCGATACATGTTTGTAAAGACGCAGTACTTCTAAAGATAATATGAACAACGAAAGAATATTTGATGCATTCGGAGTATGAAGTGCATCCAGATAGCAATCCGCCTATGCACTCGAGCACACGAGATAAGGCGAAATAAGAAGAGGAAAGAAAGAAGACTTTGTTTTCGCGGGAAACTTTCTGGTGCAACTTTCTTTATGAAATTTCTGCTCTGTTCCGAGTTACAGAACCGAAACCACCCAAGCAAACTTTCATACAGCACTGCAAGCAACACTGACCAAGTCTCTGCATAGTTTCCTTGTCAACTGTGGCTTCGGCAGTCCTTTGCGATAGCTTTCGTTGCACAGTTCAATATTTTTTGCTTGTTTGTTTGCAAAATGTGTGTTGTAAGCTAAATTTTCCATCCTGGCGTGGGTCGTTTCAAAGGTGTCATCCGTGTATCCGTTGATTACACTGCATCGTCTGCTGCAACTCGCGGATCACAAAACTTTGAGTCCAAACCGCTCTTTGAAAGCTTCAACCAACAAAGTCATAAGCTGTGACGAAGCGCACAGATGGAACTACGGATAGAAACAAAGGCCAAACTTTTGCGCTAAGTAACGGAAGCGTAAATAACAAAATTGTCTACACAATGGTGATTTTCAAAACTGGACTGACGGGTAGATGATTTTGGTTAACTTATTTGGCTTACTCCTGTATCGTTTGAAATCGTAAGAACTGGAGCAGTTGCTTATTGTTCATATCAACTTGCAATTCGTCTGCTAATCGTCTATTTCATTTACAAATATGGAGTTTTCCCCATGTATTTATTCAATATTTCATTCGATAATTTAACAAAAAAAACTACTTTCTGTTGGATCGAATCGGTGTGAATTACGATACTATCAGCCATACAGGTTTCCATAAAAAATATAAAAGGTAGTGAAAAACTCCAGTCATTTCAGAAGATAGCCAGATAGCAATGCGATCTAATGCATCGACAGCACGATACGAACGAAAGGCCATCGTGTAGCAACCGATCGAGCGAATGTAATAAAATGACCAAATGATGCACTTCCGGTGAGCTTTCCTGGCGCTCTAGTCGACCGAACACATTCGCTTGTCCGAAACCAGGCGCATTTGTCTAGCTCCACTGCACAGCAGACAGAAGAATGCAATTAAACTCTACTTTGACTTAACGTTGTCTCCGCATTCGACCAACTGCAGATAACACTGTGCCCCAGCAGTGTACAACTCGATTCTGGGTGCATCAAGCCTCAGACAATGGGTGTTTTGCAATTGAGAATTAATCGGGAGTACAATTTTATAAATGCGAATCAAACACAAAAGGACTACCAAACAAATTTATAAATTTTGTAGTTATGTAGATAAATTGAGTGTTATCAGCAGCAGTAAATTTGTTAGCAGAAATCGTTTGTGAGAGCGAAAAAAATGGAAAAATAACAAATGTTTTTATAATGCTTTTATGTGTTTCTTTACTTCTTATGTGAGAGATAAACTCAAATGTTGATGTTGTGATATGTTTTTAATGGAACATGATCGGTTTAGGTTAAATGAACAAACGATCCTTCACTTCCGAGATTGCATCTATATATTTTTTCTGACATCCCAGGGTACCATTGCCGACCTGCTAATTGAAGCATGCTTCGCATTTTTGTGCGACATTGAAATAAAAACATAATTTCTCCATAGAATTGATATATTCCCTTCTATTCAATCGATCGAAAACTTGTTCGTAACGCTTGTGCATGTTTTAAATGCAAATGATGAACGGATTTATTTCTATTTAACGCCCAATGATTGCACGCCCCAATTGATCACTTCAACGCTGCTCAATCGATTGATAAACGTTCCGGTGCTTCAGTTTAAGGGCTTGCCAACTCAAATGGCATCGATCGGTTCAATTCAGACAGAAATAACATCCTCATTCCACACGCACACACGACACGGACCCAAATAAGCACACCTTCCACTTCCCTGCATGCACACAAAAACAACAGATAACATATTTCTATTCGATGTTGTAGGAAGATTTATTCGCACCGAGTCCTTTTTCACAGGACCGCAAGTAAAAAGAGTTGCATCTATTGCTATCGCCCTCTGTCTCTGTGCTGTGATGTCTCCGACATGCGTGCTCCTCATTCCACAGCATAGCTTTTCATCATATCCCTTACCATGTACAGGCTGCTATGCACTTAGATAAATAATTACTGCAGAATCGTATCATCATAAATTCATATTTCACCATTCGAATAAATTTAACACCACCTCCCGCATATGCTCCCGCATGCTCTAGATCCGCTTTCGGGGTGAAACTAAGCATATTCAACGCTACACTCGGCTGCTGGCCATCCATTTGAGGCTTCGGACTATCCAAACAAGTTAGTTTAGCGGCTAGTTTTTGACCGGCTCTGGTGGCGACCTGGGGGTCTATAGGGACTCAAAACTTTTTCCTATTTGTTGCATAAATATTCTTGATGGGTCTCTTGCGATCAGCCGACAGTGCCGCAGTCCTGTTTTGTTAGGGGAGCATCTGCATCAATGGTGTTGTTTGTGCGATAAATTCAAGCAATAATGGAGCACACAAAAAGGATTGAATAAAAATTGTTCCACCGATTCGCAACACACACACCAACAAGTGGAGCAAAAGGATGCAGAAAGTGAATGTAAAACTGCATCATGTTGCAACATTTCAGAACAATTTAGCTATCGTAAATATTGTTTATGTAGTATACAAATGAAAGCAGTGTTTGTTTAGTTATCACAACATGTAGCATACACACAAGACCTTTCAATAATTCACCTACATTTGTGGGTAAAACATACATTCGTCAGAAGCAGCAAAAATACAACGGATACACAACGATAACAAATTCGACGTGGAAAACTAATCGTTTTGCCATGGAAAATCGATGCAAACGATTCTAGTTCAAAAGTTTTTTAGTTGAGAAGAGAATTTTTATTACAGAATCAAACAATACTGTTCTGTGTTTGTTTAACATTTACCGAAGAAGGATAATAATGGTCGAAAACTGAACTTAATTGATTATAGCTTCTTCACAAGTTTGAAGATGTTGTTTGCAATGATTTCTTATAAGAATGCATGTTAAGAATGGTTGCAACATTTTCCATCCTCACCATTTTCGACGTTAAAGATTTCCTCAAATTGTATAAGTTTAACCAACAAAAAAAATTCTACTGGGTCTGGCATGAATGATGATTGATGAGTAACACATCGATTAATCCTGCTGATCACAACTACCAAACAGATTGGAAATAGACCAGTATTAACACACAATAGCTGGCGCTCCTGAGTGATTTGTTTCGTAACCGAGGAAATTGGGAAATCCTCCAGTCTTCTCGAGAAATTGTTGATGTGGTCTAGCCAAAGATACGAGACTGTTGCGCAAACACAGCGTAGATCAATCAAATTTTAAGGAAGTCCCTAGAAATATCCATGCATTAGATAACCTAAATGTCATTAGTCGGTGGAGGATATTAACATGTCTTGTGGAATGAATCCTCAATTCCGGATGTCAACGGTTACAAGAGTAGTCTTTTTTGGAACATTCGAACTCTGGTTTGAGGTTTAAAAGTCGAAGCGCGTATTTGTGTTTGTGACAGCAAATGTCAACGCACTTGATGAAAAGCTTAATGTGATGCTGGCGGTGTGGTGAATAAAAAATAGGGAAAATCTCGTTTCGCGTGTTCATGTGACATTCAACACGAAGTACGAAATAGAAGTCTAGCTGGATAATAATTTGTAGAATCTGCTCCTTCGTTATAAAAAGAATCCTTTGCCAATAAACAATTTTCACGTGTTTGCATCATCTGCTTGTAACTATTATGAGGCGAAAACCAAAGCTGCCACCTTCACATTCGTGAATGTTTATTCTGGCTTTACTTACTGCAAACTTTTCCACGCAGTGTCAACGGTCAAAGTTTGTGGCTGATTTATTGATTAAATTAGTGACCTGTTAACAGAATCAAAGCCTCCCACCGTGTTTGATATGGAGGAGATGAAATTTTATCGTTCGGTTATTCGGGTTTCTTCTAACCTTCATTGCACTAGATGTATTTTTACGAACGAGAGAATATCGTTGTTCTGTGTCGCTTAGATTTACGGCCAAAGTTACCCGGTCTTGAACTCGAGGTGTTCCGAAACTTCGGAAAGCAGTTTCTGTGGTTGTTGCGTGGGTATCATTGATTTGTTTGCTACATTTATTTCTAACCATCTTGCTTCTGATCGTCACCGAAACAAAACAGAGGAAATCCTTTGATACGATTTGTATCGCTTTTCAAAACATCTCTATTCGAGCGTTATTCGAGCGAAGAAGCTGAAGATCGAAGAACTGAGACATCGAGATATGGAACAAATAATTGGTTGTAATGATGACTTGTGTGTTTTTATGTTTTTATGTCAATTGAAAAAGAATTGAAAGAACAGTAATGTTCTCCCATCAAGCATGATATTGGCTAATGGAAGGAAACTGTAAGCAAGCCACAGAGTACCCAATTGACATCGAAAACTTTCTGATTGTTCTTTAAAGCCAACAGATGAAAAACTCCTGACCAAATCTCTCCAACAGCGTTTCTCTTTCGTTATTTTGAAATCGCTTTTTCAAATTTGAAAACACATTCTAGTTACTAACGTTCTCGTAAATAGTTTATCTTTGAATGTTAAGAATTTGTGTTCAGTTTCCAGTGTAACAACAATCTGAATATTATATTCAAGATGGCGGGACACAATTGCTTTGATCCGAGTTGCAGTACATAGTCGGATAATTCCAATACAAGCAAGAACCCAAAGAACAAATACGTTCAACATTATATGCAGTCGAACATGAACGCGAGCGATCTGCAACTTGTTCCTCGCCAAAGAACACGCATGCGATTCGACTTGAGGTGTGTGTAACGTTGCAAAGCCTCCACGTTATCTGGTCTCCCATAAGCACTAACACAATGTATGCTGTTATTAATTTTCATTTGTACTTTTGTGTGTGTTGTGTTGCGAAGAACTACGGAACTGCGACCGTATAGAAAACAGACGATGTACAACACCAACTTTGTGGGTATGGAGACTTTCAGCAAATGAAAGTCTTCCTATTCTTGCACCGTGAGACGGTAGTAAGGATGGAGCGGAAATTTGCGAGACACTTGAAATAACGGCGCCTGGGTGCATCCTTTTTGATAGACGATGGTAAGACCACTGGCAAGAAGTAGCTTAAATAGAAATTAATGGGACGGAACTACATGATGGTACAATTTATTGCATAACTTTAATTTAATTAGAGCTAGATTAGCCGTTCCACACTATTTTATGTACAAACATGTGCGATTGAGAAAGAAGTACGATATAAAATGGATTTGTGAAAGCTGTTGAGTCTTAGCTAGAACGAAGAATATTTAAAAGTTGAGTAAAAGAGAATGTTTTGTTTTATTGGTGAACCACCTTAAGGGGAGGAATTGATTTACCAATTCGTCGATATTTCCATCACTCATACAAAGAATCAATAGTCCAAACAATCACCATTTATGAAGTTAAACCTTTAATCAATCAAAAACACGTTCTGCTTAAACGCACCCAGTCTTTGGCTCGAGAACTTACTGAACGATAAGATATACCAATATATTGCATATTTTATGATGATGATGCTGTATCGACTAACTCTTCTTGTAACCAATATTCTCTCAAGGCACACATACCTCACACAAATTAAAACATTGCAGCGTTAATACTGCTGTGGAAAATATTACTAGTGATAAATGAGTTATGTTGACTTTTACTGCATCACAGCGAAGTTATAGCAGAGACGTATCATATTTATATTCATTCCCGGCAACGCAATCACTGCAGGCACACGTAGACCATTGTGAACAGACCGGTCAAGGGTCCAGGAGTAAATGAGACTATTGCCGTACGTAGCTGGATATTCTCCGTTCCCTGAATGTCCGAGGTCTTCCAGTATTGCGTCGTTCGTCGGATGTATTTTGGATATCCATTTTGCCTTGAAGATGGAGGAGTCTTCCTTTGTGGGCATTTTACTCAGCGCACCCGACTTGGCAAAAAGAGAGTAAACTCCTGGGCGTTTGTAACCGAATGCCCTATCTAGTCGTCAGCCGCTCCTGTGGACAAAATGGGCGAAGAAGAACGAAGGACGATAAAACTTTATCCATTATGTACAACTTGTATGTGCCGGACGATGAGCGGTCCGGAAGTAGGGAATGTGTGCATTGGCCACCCATATGAGATTCCTGAGGGGCAAATATGGGTAGCTGTTCCGGGAGCGCCTCACGGTAAAATTCAAAACAAAAGCCAGAGAGTGTGGAATACTGGAAAACGGGAAAGAAAGAGCCACATGTTCGTGGTCCGGTGGTCTCTACTCGTAGGGTTTTCGGNAATGTGCCATACATTAGCACGTCATGTGTGTCGGAGAGAATAAATAAAGTTTTACGTGACATGCGAGCAGCCAGGCTGTCGTGCAGAATAAGCAGCTCAGCAGTTGCTCCATTGAGAATGGATGAGACAAACGTATGAAATTTGGGTTTCGGGGAAAGCATCCTCGATAAGGATTATTTAACGTTCTTCTGATGTCATACGCTGCGGAGAGGTAATTGAAGAAATTTAAGCTGAAAATACATAGCAGTAATTATCGTTCTTTGGCTTGCAAAACATTGCAATATTCTTTTGTGTTGTGGTTGGTGCTTTCGTTACCAGCAATCTACGAAATATGTTTTTATCAATATAACCAATATGTGATTACTTTTTCTCGATAATTCCTCGGAAGATTTGTAAATCTTCCTCTTAAACATTTTTTCGGTGTTCGTTTTTTCTAGTCTTGTCGGACTGTAATGTTTTGAATTTGAGTCCTATGTATAAAACGAAGTAGCTAATACTCGTTTATTGGCATATGTTTAATGTAAAAAAAATAATTTCTCAAGTCTTAGGTATTATTGATTCGTTTCGAAACTATAAATCTCTATCTTTATTATATCTTCTGTTAATTATGAGCATTTCGGTAAATAGCTTGCGAGGAAAAATCTAAAAACACAAAGCTTGAGAGTCGTATCCTATTGAGCTTTACTCTCTAAATGAGCTATGTTCAAATAAAGCTTATGATGCTCCAGGGTGGATTTTGGCGAATGTCGCAAAATGAACGAGATTCGACATTGGAAAGAATATCGACGCATCGCAGTCAACCCACAAGAAGTGGAGATTTGTTCGTCATTCCCGATGTGTCAGCAATAATTCATCAAGAAAATTCAAACGAAGCTTCCATCAGTTGCATGCAACGGTTCAATGTCAAACCGACCACATTGACCTTAACTTTCGTAATAGCTTTAGGTCAGGTCAGACAATCTTGGAAGAATTTGGTCAGTTTAGTTTGGTTTGGTGTCTGGAATCGTTCGGTTAGCACTGCTCACGTTATCTTCCCTCTTGTATAAATTATTCATGATCCGTGAGCATCGGTGAGATCGGTGAGCAGACACACATTTAGTAAATGATTTATATCTTGAGTGACTTGTCTTCGGTCAGATCTTCTTTTTCATTCTTTCAATCTTTTTCATTTTTTTCTTTTCTTCAGTCGAATTCAATTCTTTATTTTTAAGTTGATTTGTCTTTATACGAATTAAGAAAAACATGTTTATAGTTTCCATACTTTTTCCTTCGTCGATCTGCGATAACAAAACTGACCTAAACAAATACCTTTAAAATCGTAGAATACGGGGAATTCTTTCCTTCTGTGTAATAAACATAAACAAGTTGTATAACCTTAGGCAATGCATCCAATGCCAATGTTTGTGAAACAATGTTAGAACCTAGAGATGCATTAAATTCAATCGTGGAATTGATAGTTTCCCCATTTCTGTATTTCCAACCACTTCTCTTTCTCCGCATTTCATATGCCTCTGGTATCAGCTACGTAGAAAGCGAACGGATCGAATTATGTTGGTATTGGAAAATTCGTTTATATTGTCATCATTGCGATAGCCTTCTCGGAATAGAAAGAATGGATCAATATTGATTCTAGTCGTAGAAATCAGTTTTTCAATCGTTCAAAAAGTAGTGTAGCTTTTTTATTTGAATGATACAACGACGGGATTTCCTAAACTCTATTGTTGATACTCAGTTGTATAAAAGAATTATTTCAAACTGTTTCGCCTTGCGTGATGCAACCCGAATTACTGAAGACACAGAACCGGTTGGTAGATAGTAGTAGTGAGCGCATCTGATAGGACCAGAATAGGAGGTGCGTAAACGCACTACTACGAAATGAATTGTCAGTTGCAATAAAGAGTTAAAAGAGAAAAGTTCGTTAATAATACTGAGTCACATTGTATCCGAACCGGCCCTTCGTACAAAGCGTACACAAACAATTGCGGTAAGTTCGATATCAATATCGGTATAGTAAAATAACAGGAACTGTAACGAAGCTTTCCAACGATGTCATATTCGGATCGCGTTCATTGCATAAAGTCTCATCTATCAAACAAGTGAATGCAAAGGTTAAGCAAATGACTCAGTTGTGATAGACCTGTACCACAGAACCGCCGTTGGCCGCAGATGTGAAG
>CM028127.1:29938645-29952493 GCA_016254315.1 Anopheles parensis | reverse complement strand
CCTTTGTGGCCCACCATTTCAAGATTATCGAGATTCTGAACGGGAATGAGAAAAGTTAAGGAAAATTGAATTAATTTTAGACGATTTCCATCAAACTTTACGTTGTATCGGCTAGATGGAAATGAAATGGGGAAGAATAAAGCACACAAATACAAAACCGACAGCAATACATGGTGACTTAGTACGTGTTTTTGTAAATTATGGTAAAATTGTATGGATCATTCCTCTTTAATGTTGACATTAGTAATGGCATGTTTTAAATGTAAAGCATGAAATCGAGCAAATTTGATGTTCAAGATGTTATATGTAATTTTCTGTCGTTTAGCAATAATTCAATAGAGTACAAAAATCTGGTTGTCATTCAAGATTGTCCTCTAAATTCAAAGCGAATCATATTTCTTCATATTGCTAATGAAGGCAAACGCTTTCAAAACCGAACAAAAGCTTACAAGGTTTGAGTTGATCAAGTTGTTATTTAGGCCGTCAAAAACCCTTTTCCTTATTTGCAACATCGATGCCGTCTGCATTCGCTGATAACTATTTCTCATTTGTATGTGATGTTCAAAACGCACAAAAGCTGATGTTCAACATAATTGCTTTTGATAATAGAATTAAAAATTGACATTATGACAGAATTTTTGTATTTTCAAATCTCATTGTGAAATACAACTTAATGTTCTTAGTAATGGAAATATGAATTTAAATTGTTCCTTATCCTTAATTGGGGACAATTCTAGAGAAAAAAATGATAGTAGCACCTAAACATAGGAATGTAATAAAACAGTTTCATTTATTTCATTTTGGAAAGGTTTCTTTTGACATCGCGACAAACAGATTTGCAGAAAACATCCCGGACGAATAATCTTTGCTTTAGTGTTAAGTGCTTTTATGTAAACATGATGGACACATTGTTCTGACACATTTATCCGTATGGAAAATGAGGATAAGTATAAGAATGGATGGAGCAACCTGGTACTTCATGCTCTTCAAGCTTCAACTTTTCAGTCTTCACCTATTAAATCTTTTCAAATTAGCTTCGAGCTTCGAATTAGCAAAGACTTCCTAAAGATCATAGAACTATGAAAAGAAAAAGAAAAGAACTTCCCCAACATTCTATAATAAAAGTTAACTTTTTGTTGCCCGATAAGGAATGATCGATGATATAATTTTATATATTACGTTTGGTAATAGTTAGATTTCCTGAAACCACACCGGAGCTATTTCTGTTTTCTAGTTTGTAATTTGCAAAATATACTTACAGCACGATTCAATAGAAACTAGTTTTAAATATTAAATGTTTTATGTCTTATGAATCTGTACTCTTTAGCGTTTATCGAAAGGATTTTTTATGAATGAAATGTTAAAACTTTATAAAAGTAACGTAAAGGGCCGGCTTTGTTGTGTATGTGATAAACGGCGCCGGTACACACGGCCGGACCGGGTTCAAATCCCATCCGGACCGACCCCCCTAGCAAGGATTGACTCGGTAATAATAAGTCTAGTAAGCCAGAACTGGCCGGCGTGATCTAAGAACGTTTAGAAACATCCAGGNAAAAGTAACGTAAAGGGCCGGCTTTGTTGTGTATGTGATAAACGGCGCCGGTACACACGGCCGGACCGGGTTCAAATCCCATCCGGACCGACCCCCCTAGCAAGGATTGACTCGGTAATAATAAGTCTAGTAAGCCAGAACTGGCCGGCGTGATCTAAGAACGTTTAGAAACATCCAGGAAAAGTGAAATATCCAGGCAAAAGAGAAACTAATCAGTCCTTCGGGATTAATTGCCTTTCTGTTGTTTGGTGATGTTTTTGTCAGTTGTGTCAATATGTTTTATACTTTTCGATGTATGGTGCAAAGGGTAGGTGCTGTTCAAAGGGTTATAGGATTTTGTAATAACAACTATTAAGCTATTCGGCTAAAGTCGGTACGTTTTAGCACAAAGCAGTTGGTAGCAATTATCGATCATCGCTCCAGGATGAAAAGCGACAGGCTCACCATAAAGCACACAAACCTGGAAAAGAAGTTTACTAGTTTTTACTTTATAGTTCCTATTCTCATGGATCATACATAGGCTGAAAGAAAATGAAAATCAAATTGCTGTTACGAAAGAAAGTCCATTGTTATTATTTTTACCTTGAAAAGTGCTGCATGTTGGTAAAATACTGTAAAACCTTAACAAAGCTTTGTGATAATGGTAGGGCAACCTCTAGACTGAATCAAAGTAAGGTTTAACAAAGGTACTCTAATCAGTGCCCGAAAATAAGCATACATACCTACAGACGTTGATGTTACAAGTCCTGCAAACATTCTTCAGAAAACAGCAATACTGTTAACAGTACACAGTGTTCAAATGCAGATAACAACAGATTCAGGATTTCAGGAGGATTTACAATTTGTTACGTTGATCATCGCTTCACCAACCAGAGAAGACTAATCCATACACCGTATCCGTACATCAATAAGCCGCTTTTGCTTTCCAGCTTGTATCAGGTTTTCTGAGACAGAAGAAAACATTATGAATATACTGAATTTTCTGAAAAACTCTGCTCAAAAGGCAAATTTTGCTTCATATGTGTACGAAAATAACAAATCAACCATGTTACGAGTGATGCAACAAGTTCATCATATCCAGGACTACTTCATCGAAAGTAGAAAATGTCTTAACCAGTTATGCATATCTGCTCTGTCCAGGTTCAGTTTCATTCTCTGTTCACACAAGCCAACGAACACTACCTCTCGTATGAAATTTCCAAAAATGCAGGCAAAGGGATGTTTTCACTGTTTGTCCATCAGGTTTAATGCGATTATGTAAATTAAAACAGACTCCTTCCGGTGAATAACATCGACTGACTGAAAGCGTCCTGAAACATATTGCTAGCTTCAAGTTAGTTCAATGAAATTCTGTGTAAGGAGCTTGTATAAGCTGCGTTTCGATTGAGTGGATTAATTTTACCGAACGCTGTTATTTTTCTTTCATGGACGGGAACCAAGTTGCAATAAATTTAATAACGATTCTTCAATGAGCATCAAAACTCCATCTTTTTCTTGTTTTTATGAAAACAAGAAATATTATACCATTCTTCAATATCTCAAAACAAAACAAGCTCTGGTTATTATAATTAAAATTGAAATAAAAAATTGCGCTATCACAAGATTTAAAAGAAACGAAGCTGGTGTAACAAAACCTGATATATTTAATCGTTATTTGTTATAAGACGCTAATATCAATCGAAAATAAATCTTGCACAACTCGGATGTATTAATAAATCATCATGATTGAGTTTGTGAATAAAACAGGTTAATCCGCACGTGACCATCATTCGATGTAACACTATACCTTAGTCCAGTTGGGTTCTGTGAGCGGCATACATAATAAGCATCTTGGCTATATGGCATTGCCGCCAACCTATTTTCGGATTGTTTCGAATAAACAATCAGTAAGCCAATAATTCATCAAACCTATCAAAAGCATAGAAATCGTCGAACGTGACGATGAGCATTTGAATGGTTGGATTGAATTGTGATGAACTGCTTAAACATGCAGAAAAGGTAGCGTTTAGCAAAACGATTTATTGGGGAAAAGGTGAAAAAAGAAAGATTCTTTTTAATCGATTCGTATTTTTCAAACTACAACGTCGAAAATATGATAATGCTTTCGTAAAAAATTGTTCGTTGAATCAACATGCATGTTGCCCGCAGTTTTGTTATGCAAAGCTCGAAAACAATGAAAAAACATAAGCCTTTTAACAGGTTCTGGTTATAGTATTTTCCTGATTACTTCCTAAACAACGTGTTTTCAATCGCTTGTACTCCGTATTGTTACCTTTCAACAACTTTGCCTTAAGAGCTTCTGAGCATGTGAATCCTATTAATCAATACTCTGAACTTCATTGCCGTAAATCAAAACGAACTATCTCTGCTTCCACGCTACCTTTCCGTCAGCCATGTTGTAACAATGAAGAAAAGGAGAAGTTCATCATTTTTGCGGCATATCACGCAACCTCTCTGACGCCATTCTTCGTTTCTAGCGTGTATTGAAGTTAATTTAGGTTATGTACTGGAAAAAAATACGGTAACGCACATTCATCAACACAAGCGAGACAATCTTTAAACAGTTAATATGAATTATACCCAAAACGAACAATGAGTATAAGAAGATTTATAAACGACGCTTTGTCCACGGATAATTACGGCAACTGCTCGCCTCTCACGAGATCCCTACAAGATATTAGCTTAGGTCGTTCGTCTAAGTGTGAAGGAATCATTTAGTTACAAGCATGAACCAACAAAACTACATCAATGCACGATTTAAACTCTTTCAAATAAAACTCGGTCAACACTACTTTCTTGCACTGGCACAGAATATCAATCGTTTCTCTCTCCAAACGAATACATTTTCATTGCCAGCCTCAAGGGTGTGGTGTCTTGTATCGTCAAATTATCATATAAATTACATCGCACATGGACATCGCTCTTGTGGAGCACACCAGAAAGCACACCCTTTGCAAGAATTACACCAATAGCATCAGCAACCACGAACACTATCGAGCATCAACAGCTTGTAGGAATAATTTCTGGAATCAATAACGATTGCCCAGGATGAAATGTTTCGATCGAACGCTTCTCATGGAGTCATTTAAGGCAATAACTGGTCCGTACTTCATGCAATCGGACAATCTTACCAAATGATCTCCCAACGACACGCAAGGGTGAACTGAGAGCAATTGGAATTCCTTCGATTTGAAATCATAACTACGATCATTGGAGTATTATGTATGAATATTTCATTCTATTCATATTCATTGAACCAACAGGAAGAGTCATAATCGTAGATCGATGTAATAAAAATAAAACAAGGCAACGTGTGTAATTCGCAATCCTTTCGTAGCAGCAAACCCGCCAGAACAATATTGTTGCTTTTAAAAGCCTGCAATTAATAGACTCAATCTAGTGATAAGAGTATGTTGTACGTGGAGATTACTTATTTTTAACATTTTTCTTCGTTAGTATCAAAGGATAAATGTTCGTTGTTTGCTGTTGGGTTAAAAGGAGAGACATGAGCCTGTGCGATGGAGCCCCGACAGTATGTTTGATTGCAGTCAACTATCAATCATTGCATGGTGCCAATTCAATATGACATACCTTGGCTAATAACGTTTCCAATACGACTGAAAAAGGCATTCCAATGACCTTATTGAGCAATATCATGCGTTAGACATCGTAGTGAGTGATAATCTCAGTCCATCCGGTTGTTGGTGCCTATTCCAATTAAGCATACGCAACAGACGCTTGTTTATTTCCAACAGGAAGACAGACCTACATAAAAACTCGTAGAACCATGATTTGTCCTCGTGTGACTATATTGTTCTCCACATCAGAGGACTTACGATAAGCTCTAGTTTGTGAAGTAATTGAAAGTCATGGAAAGAGGAACTTTCGCATATTGGCAATCAAATAGTGACGTTTTTCTGATACACAATTGGAAATTTCGTTCCGTTGAGTCCAGAGTTTTCATGGTATACGATTCCGCTTTTAAGTTCTATTAGGCCGTACTCTAATTCTACCATAGAATAGTGATGGAAACGAAATGAAATGGAGCTTGATTCCACACAAACGATAAAGTATTTTTAAAAACTTACATTTCACTCCGCAGCTTTGGTGAAGTTATGTCATCAACAAAACTGAGAAAACCAGGAAACAGTTATTTGGATTACATTTCGAGCTATTTCCAAAACCATCACCCTCCAGAAGAAAACGATTTCACAGCACAAAGAACGCCGAAAAAGGAAACAAAAGTCACTCGAGTGGTTTGTTTCGCTCGGAAACTAACTTCAGTGTATTTGATTTGTTGTCCGTGTGGCTTTTGTCATGCTCGCGAAATCCTGTCCAAACGTTTGTCCACCACCGGCAGGCATTTGACCACAAAAAGGACAAAAAGATAAAACACAAAATCTTCCTCCGACGCTTTCTCTTTCTTTCCCAGCCCTTTCTGGAGTACAATCCGTTGTCTGTGACAGTTTTCTGCAAAAGGGAAGAATCCAAACGAAAAATATGCTTTTGAAGTGGCAATTCCCGGTTCCCTTTTGGTTGTTTCCATCGTCAAGTTATTCTCACCTTTTACTGCCTGCAGAGCTGTGTGTTTCGGTGAGTATATCCTCTCAACAATACACCACACCTTAACGGAATGGTTTTTAATGTTCAAACAGGATACACATACTAAAGTATTCTACATGAAACAATGGGCGATTTTGCTGTTTCGTGTATTTTCCAAGGAAATATGGTTCACCTGAAGTACATACTTCGTTGGAGATGTTTCAACACAGTGAAGGTGCGTCGGTGACATTCGTGGTACTACAAAAATGGATGCAAAAGTCGAAACTTCTTTCCAGTTCGNGCTAATAGTCGTAGTTGAACATCATCATCATCAAAAATGGCTTGGTGGTCAGTGCTGAGAAAGAAGAGAGCGCCGTAAAACTCACAACTCCACAAGAAACAACATGCTGGCAGTTGTATCGCAAAAGGAGATGGTCGTGGTATGTTTCAGCGCCATTTCGGATCATTTTGAAAGGGACGGAGAGGGATGGAATTGATATTGGTATTCGGACAGAATTCCGGTTGAATTTCCTTTCACAGCGAACGTGAGGGAAACTTTTCCTAAATCGTCTTTCTCCAAGTGTACAGAAGCTTTGAAACATTTTCCCAGCGTATTTCCTTTTTCTTGTTCTGACCTTAAATCGGTAGATTTGGTCATGTTTGCAGAACACAAGTTCGCCTTAATCTACGATCCAGGAACGAACAAGCGGTGGATAACGCTGAGTCGAAATGCGGGCGAAATAGGAAATGGATAAAAGCGATACGCCAAAAAAGGAAACTTAAAAACCAAAAGGACGGATACAGATAATTTGGCGTAAGAAGACTTTGGAGAGAAAGGCCAAATGCCACAACCGTAGACAAGATGAACAAATTGCGGAAAAGCGGTTAATACGACAACGTGATGATTTGAAAGTCGTTTTCGGATGTCATTCGGCGGAAGGTCGGATTGTCAATGTAGATTCCCCGTTCCGCAGCTGTACCGCTTGTGTAGTTTTTGGGTGAAATGGCGACAAAACACCAGGTAACAAATCACCATAAAAAGAATTGACGTGCTGACGAAAGATCTTAAATTGAACCGCAATCAAGCCGGAGTTTCCGATACCGAAGCAATTTCCGTTTTCATTGCTAGTGTAACACCTTCTCCGGGAGATTTGTAAAAGTTGAGTTTAGTAACATTTTTGTGGGTTTTATGTCAAAGAACTTTGTGAAAACAGGATCCTGCTCTCAATCGATAATATGCTGCATGCAGTACGAATTGAAGCAAGTTGAAACAAAAGGTGCTTGAGAGTACAAATCCTACAAAAGTGTTGAAGATGACAACATATCGTTCACTGTATCGCAAAAAATGATAATATATCGATCAAATAAATATTCTTGGTAAAATAAACTGCTTAGAAAAGGTGTCGTGCATGTTAATTTTATAATGTTTTACACTTAAATCTCCTCAGGTTTTTACCAACAAAGTTGTGATCAACAATTGTAATTTGAGTAAGCACTGTTCCCGCTTCATCCGATGATCGTGGCCATTTTCTCGTAGTATATTCTGGGGAAGGTTACAATTATGTTCCTCGCCGAATACTCACAGCTGCAGCTCGTGCGGGATTATTGCTTGTAGGTTTACGAATTTATTGAGTATGCAATGCGGATTTTCCCAACTGGACGACGGAAGGTAGATATTTTCTTTCCTGTTCAAGTGGAAATTTGGTATTTTTTTCTACCTGTGTGCTCAAAAATTAGAACACACCTGCAGTAATTAAGAAGCTCAACCCTGGGGAACAAGTTTAACCTGGGAATTAAACATATAAACTTTTCAAGAAAACAATTTTATGCATTTGCTTGATTGCAGTCTGTGTAATTAAATACTTTTTATTGTTATGAAATGTTCGTTAAGGAAATTAAATTAATCCATTTTGCAGTCATAATGATAAAATTTGTAGAATCCTACATCATGCAATAAAAGGATCAATTGTAATTATAACCAACATGGTTGCCACCATCAATTCAATTTCAGCGTTAATCCGTCTTTCAACAGGCGGCAAGTATGTTTATTGCGTCGTAATCCATTTAGCTGCTTGTTATTGATTTATTGCGCTTAAATTAAGATTTGTTGCTTCGACATGCGCATACAATTTGCAAAACATTTGTTCTCGAGCAATAATTTTCTATTTCTAATCTCTATTTACTTCAAGCAAAACTGTATCACTTATGTAATGGACCGATAAATGTATAATAAATGGAATTTTGCTCTCACAAATCAGATATTTTACCTACGGTTTAAATAGACTTTTTCGTTCATTTCTTTCAACTTCTTTTATATTTAAAACAAATTGATTCAAACAGTACCCCAAACACACGTCGCATTTCATCGCTTGCCAACAGATTTTTTTAATGAAATGGTTGATTTATCAGTGGTAAAACAAGAGATGCCTTCAACACGAAGCAATGGCCGTTTTGATACATTTACAAAAACCGTGTTATACAACTCGAAAAACATTACTCAGTTGTATGGACACATTCCCATTCCTTTCTCAATAGAACCCAGTTTATGTATAGCGGAAAAATGAGGAATGGACTTTTCATTGGGAAATTAAAAATAAACCTGGATTTCTTCCAACTCTTTTGAAAGAGTCGCTCTTTGTCGGGATGGCTTCAGTCACTGCATGTGTAGTGTATCATTTTGTGCATGACCCAAATAGGCACAAAAAGTATGAATTCATTCAACGAAACAACACCATTGACCAGATGGTTGAGAAAAAAGGCTCAAATAGACAATCTACCCGAAACTTTTCAACAGAATGAAGATGAACTGAAGCAGAACATACAATCAACACAAAGCATGGAATGGCTGTACTCTTTTTACATTGAACTATTCCAATATCCCGACAGGCTTGATTAATTTCACTCTGCAATCAGCCTCCCAGCAAAAAGAATAATTGTAAGGGAATCATTTAAACTACATGCCTAAATAGCACGTATTTTATGTTTAATAAATCGAAACTCTCTTCCTGAGGTCACCATGTGATAAGAGTTCAAAATTACGCTGCAGTATCCATATTCGCTGTGTGTTGGTATAGCCGTACGAAAGGCTATTAACAGCACGTGTATATATCCCGATCGCTATCTATCGGTCACCGTGCACTATGGTTTACGAAATGGCACGTGTTTAGTTCCGGCATTTGAGGCGTGATTTTGTGTTGCATCCTGCTGTAGTGCAACAGCATTTTAGTACGTGTAGAAATGGCGTTAACGTGACTAACTTCAGCGTGACTGCAGTGTTGCACTCTTATCGAACAGTTAGCTTTAACTTTTACATTCACGGAAGAGGATCACATTTNAGCAAATCCTTTCCGTCGTAATGCTCTGTCCCAACAACGATTGTGTCCCATCAGATTCATTCTAAAATATCCTTCAGCAATCGCACCACGAACAAGCGAACTGTTGTTTTCAACAGCTTTCGCCGGCAAGCTGACCAAACAGAAGCCCCAACAAAATGAACCCTTGTCAAGAATTATGAAAGCAAAACTGGGATACAAATCCGACGTGTCAACAATGCAGCCTATCACTCAAATCCACCCGAAACTCATATGTTATTAAACGCGGTTTTACCACACATCGAAACAATCGTTGTACGTATCAAAGGTTGTATTTCCAGAGATGTCTCATAAACTTCTACTGAATTCGTTTTTTGAAGATTTCTTTTTTAATATCATCAAGATTCAACCAATTTCTGGTGTTTAATTATCAGTTGGTATCGTTTTGTTCGTTTTACACTCAAGATAGATATTGAATGCGACGAGTTTGGAGCGACCAGTATCAAACAGCCAAAAGGTGCACAGTCGCGATGGCTGCAGTATCGTCGAAATATGCAATTTCGAATTTACGTGCTCCAGAATGCTTTTCCCGGTCGCATGTGTACTTCATTCACATGTCGGCAATCACACGATTCACCTCGAACTGGGCCTTCCGTGCGTATGTCTTTCACTGTACTTCCGGATCAAATTCAATTTCATCAGTAAAAGCCTATAAATTATTTCGAGCCTTGATTCTTTCTGCGTTGAGAGCAATCGTATGCAATATCATGAAAACAAGACAGCGGTCAAATGATTCTCTGCAGCAAGAGCCTTCACAGACAACAAAAAATACGAAATAAAATCTTAAGTGAATTGATCGGTCGATAAATACGAATGTGATTCGGTTTTGGTCCGTAAGAGATGAATAATAACGCTGGTTTTCGCAACAAAAGCTGTTCTTCAACCATAAAACAATTGGTTAAACTAAGTTAAACCTACGGTAAAGAATTATTTTATTTTTGCTTTATCGTTGCTAAAACAACCAACCACGGGAATAAAAATGCCTATAGGTCACCGATAGTTGATAGCTCTAAGCACGAATATAAAAACAATAGCCCATACTTTTCTGCGAATAGTATTCAGAGATGCATTTTCATGTAGATCCACTGGTTTGCTTTGCGATGGAAAGTGGAAAAGTTTCATTTTTTGCTGCACGCTTTCGACTTTTCTCGCTTGGTTAGTTATTTTACCAGTTGTAATTTTTTTGTTGTGGTTTGTTGATCGTCAACATTGTACCTCCGTTCGAACAAACAGTGTTGCGATTTACTAAGCATTGTGTTCGGTTTCCTGCGTAATTTGTTAGTTTTTATTATTGCAACCTTATGCTAACCTTTCATCCGTTTCGAGAGTTTTCAAAGAAGAAGTATATATCTTTAAAACAGTTTCATATCAATACTTATGTAAATAAATTTATTTTATAAAGATTTTAAATTGATTAAGTAAATTCGGAAAGAATTCCTTCTGGGTTTGCTTGAGACCATCATATATTTGAGACCATCAAGTTCTATAATCCATTCTAAATTATGCTCTGAAAACCCGTTTCAATTTCTTTCATAATGTTACGGGTTCAATGCAGCTATCGTAAAACATTATGGAAGCTTCAACAACTTTGAAATAACAAAAAAAACACCTGCTAACCGTCCCAGGTACGAAATTGGAAAGTTTGCAGAAATGTCGCATTGCATAAATGAATGTTAAAAAGACTCTGGCATGGTGCAGTGTTACCTCTGATTTTTTACTTTCTTAAAAAAGCTCTGAAATGGTTTGATTTTGTGATGTTTGGGAATTGAAAAGAGTAGAACCATATAGTTCTACTGGTAGAACCATATAGTCCACTAATTTTTAGACAGGTAATTATGGCTTCAACATATAAACCGAATATATTTTACAAATTTTAAATGCCTCATTAAAGTTTTCCATTGAAATCATAATGTATAACATTATACTGTTTAAGATTAAATAGTTTAAGCAAAATAACAGGCTATCGGAAAAATTTCAGTATTTATAGATACAATATACTTTTTGTATACATGACTCATGGCTATGTATCCACCCTTTGCATTTTACACAACAACACCTGTAAAATATGATTGTTTTATTCAAAGATTACCTACGATCACATCTAGGTGAAACGATGACCACTGTCAAAAAGGCTTTATTACTAGAATGTAAAGCTTAACGAGCGAAGAAAATAAAACCAAGAAAATGTGATGAAAACGCATCGTTCACTTTTGGTTGCTGAAAAATGATGTCTTCTAGAACGTTGGTGACTAGGGACAATGGAGGAAGAAATGATTCAACTGATGATGATGGAGTAGTAAAGAAAACCTGCTTTCTTTGCCTATCCAGCGGAAATAAAAACAAATGAAAAATGATATGAATGCTTAAGTAGAGGAAATGAGAAAATTTCGTCACGTTTCCATGATCAGTCGATTGAAACGTTGGGGCTGCTAGGAATCAGGGACATTGGTTCAAAAATGTTCTACGAATCAGGGCATTGAATCAAGAAATAAATTTGATTACTTGAGTGTTGAACAGATAAAACGCTAAGGTGTTAGGTGTTTATGAAGTCCTTTACACTAGACATTGACAGAAGAAATCCGTCCGGTTCTATCAGCTTTATGAATAAAAGCTTAAATTACTACTGAACAACTACAATAGTCAAAACGAACGATATGATATGATTAATCTTTCAAGCTATTATCAATGAATCGAGAGCAATTGCCATTAAGCAGGATCCTTGAAGTCGAGAAAAAATAGGAATATTATTCCAAATACCAAGTATAAGATCTCAAGCAATAATAAAGAAGTTGAGGACTCAAATGGAATATTTTAGCACTAACAGATGAATGAGGTCTTAATTGCTTCTTTATTTTCACCACATCAAACAGTTTTTTTTAATGTGTTCTGAGAAGCAAGTTTCGTCAAAAATTTGTGCTTTTCTGTTACTAGCTGTACTGATGCTAAGAAAAGAAACGAAGAGAGAAATGTTTTATAAGATTGAGATTCTTCCGATTGTCCTTCTACAAACTGTTGTGATATTTTTAAAACAGCTATCCTACAAAAGGATCAACCAGTTTGATAAGAATGCAAACAAAAAGGGTACTTCTTTCGCTTTTGCCCAGTATAGCACGGGGGAGAAGGTGTGAAAAAGGCCTTTGAACCCTTTCACTGGTCATCCATATTGCATGAGAAAGTTTAAAAGATTATGTGAAGATAAACTCTCGGGCTTCATGATTAGGTTTTGCACCTACAAGATACTTTCAGTGTCACCTGGTGCAAATTTAGGTAATGTTTGCTCAGTATTTTTTTTGCACCTATCATAATGACGCCTATTATATTTACCCGGCTTAGGTGCAGTTAAGTTGTTTGTTTTGTCAGCAAAGTCAGCATCAAAACATTTTCGTTGTGATACAATTTAAGCATTTCATTTCATTTCATTAAACCTTTTTATGTTAAATTGAAATTTATTGAAATTAATAAACAATTAATTGATTTCATAAATCTGATTGATTTAATTGATATATTTTGTTTAATTTGAATACAAACCATGGATAAGATCAAAATTTCGCATTTAGATTGTTATGAACTACCAGGCGTCTCCATCGAAGCATACATTGCAAACTTGTACTTCACGATTGTTGTCTAACAATGATGATAACAAAAAATATCTCATATGGAACAATATTGATTTATGAAATCCATCTGGTTTAAGAATCCAAACCAGATGGATTTCATAAATCGATATTGTTCCATTTAAATACAAACTTGTGTTGTGATCGAAATATTGCATTTCGATTGTTTATAAACTACCAGGCGTCTCCACATAAACTTACATTGCAAACTTGTACTCTACGTTTATTGTCTATCTATGATGTTAAGAAAATTATTGTATTGGTTACTCAAATCTGATGGATTTCATTATTCGATTTTGTTTCATAAAAATACACACTATCGTGATGATCAGAATTTCGCATTTCGGTTGTTTATAAACTACTAGGCGTCTCCATCGAAACATACTATACTCCACGTTAATCGTCTATCAATGATTATAAGAAAAAATATGAAAAAACGAATTTCGTGCTATAGCTACAAACTTGTAATATTGTGATAACGAATTACCTTTCCTGGGTTTGTTGCTTTTTCTCTTAAAAAACTTCAAAAGTTGTTTTTTTTTGTACAGAACAGTCAACATCTGAAGCACACGTAGTGTTTTCCACATGTACAAACCCTCTTAAGCTTGAAAATAAACCCTCGTGGATAAACGTAAAAAAGCTGAAACTGAAGCCCTGAAAAGCTTACACTTTGGCTTGGCGTGTAAAGTAACCGGGATTGCTAGCTTAACTGTTAGTTCCACATAAGAGTGGTTGTGAATTTTCCGTAAATCGCCATGAAAGATGATGC
>CM028127.1:29869259-29937244 GCA_016254315.1 Anopheles parensis | reverse complement strand
TACGAAATGGCACGTGTTTAGTTCCGGCATTTGAGGCGTGATTTTGTGTTGCATCCTGCTGTAGTGCAACAGCATTTTAGTACGTGTAGAAATGGCGTTAACGTGACTAACTTCAGCGTGACTGCAGTGTTGCACTCTTATCGAACAGTTAGCTTTAACTTTTACATTCACGGAAGAGGATCACATTTGATCAAATAATTTCTTACAGGATAAGCTCAAATTGTTTAAATAGGTTGAAATTCATAAGGTCATTAGCGTCTTTTATTTTAAACATTTTTTCGATGAAACTTTTCCATAAGAATAAATACATTTCTTCAAAACGAAATAAAAGTAATATTTTAGTTAGAACTTTGAAGCGAAATAAACTGATGTCACCGTTTCTATTATATCCGCTTTTTTTGTTGAATTGGCTGATATGGTATGTATGAATGAATGACCAATCGTTCTGGTATTACATCTACATTCTCATTTTATGACGGTATGACCTGTGATGTCATTCAACGATGATATCACAGCACATCATAGCAGTGGCATTTGATGGCGGGTACTAGCATAATTATCATATAGATTGCATTTTTCCGATATGATGCCACCGATGTACTGAACATATTCTCTATTGACTAGTTCTTTTCCCAGTTAACATGGTTCGTCACAAGTAATTCAAAGAGTTGAATTTAATGTTTGGTTGTATTTACTATCATGCTTCAGTGTAGCTTGTAATGTTTTCACTACAGTTTTTGGTGAAATTGTTAATAAATACAACGCAAAAAGCGTTTGCACCAATCCGGAAATCCGCTTCAGCTCCATCTCTCTCTTCATATGTTTACAATAGATCAACAACGGTTAAAATATACGAGAAAATGGAAGCGTAAATATCGATCAGTGTATGATAGCAAATAATGTCTCATTAAATGGTTCCGGACTGGGAACAATGGCAGCTGCATTTAATCATCGGGATTTACAATCAACTTCATGCATATTTTTGTACCGATTGACACGGCGTAGTTGCAATGAGAACTCATTCATTTGCGAAATTTAAGCTCAACAACTGATGCAAACATATGGTAATCAATCCGGTTTTAAAACAAAAACCCATCAAGACTATGGATGAAATTTGCTGAAATCTTTTAAAGGAGCTAATTGGATAAAACCCATAATGCAACCTTTGTTTCATAGTTTATTTTGATGCTGAAAGTTTTGTTTATCATTTAATAAGTTTAAGTATGTTGATGTTGGTATAAGTTGAATAAAGTGTCAGGATACTTCGTGTTCAGTGGGATAATTTATCAAACACCACGGAAAATGCATATAAACTAGAAATGCTTTATCTCACAATAAAATACCAACAAGCAAATCCTTTCCGTCGTAATGCTCTGTCCCAACAACGATTGTGTCCCATCAGATTCATTCTAAAATATCCTTCAGCAATCGCACCACGAACATGCAGACTGTTGTTTTCAACAGCTTTCGCCGGCAAGCTGACCAAACAGAAGCCCCAACAAAATGAACCCTTGTCAAGAATTATGAAAGCAAAACTGGGATACAAATCCGACGTGTCAACAATGCAGCCTATCACTCAAATCCACCCGAAACTCATATGTTATTAAACGCGGTTTTACCACACATCGATACAATCGTTGTACGTATCAATGGGTGTATTTCCAGATATGTCTCATAAACTTCTACTGAATTCGTGTTTTGAAGATTCCTTTTTTAATATCATCAAGATTCAACCAATTTCTGGTGTTCAATTATCAGTTGGTATCGTTTTGTTCGTTTTACACTCAAGATAGATATTGAATGCGACGAGTTTGGAGCGATCGATATCAAACAGCCAAAAGGTGCACAGTCACGATGGCTTCAGTATCGTCGAAATATGCAATTTCGAATCTACGTGCTCCAGAATGATTTCCTCGGTCGCATGTGTACTTCATTCACATGTCGGCAATCACATGATTCACCTCGAACTGGGCCTTCCGTGCGTATGTCTTTCACTGCACTTCCGGATCAAATTCAATTTCATCAGTAAAAGCCTATAAATTATTTCGAGCCTTGATTCTTTCTGCGTTGAGAGCAATCGTATGCAATATCATGAAAACAAGACAGCGGTCAAATGATTCTCTGCAGCAAGAGCATACACAGACGACAAAAATGCGAAATAAAATCTTAAGTGAATTGATCGGTTGATAAATACGAATGTGATGTGGTTTTGGTCCGTAAGAGATGAATTATAACACTGGTTTTCGCAACAAAAGCTGTTCTTCAACCATAAAACAATTGGTTAAACTAAGTTAAACCTACGGTAAAGAATTATTTTATTTTTGCTTTATCGAGCTAAACCAACAAACCACGGGAATAAAAATGCCTAAAGGTCACCGATAGTTGATAGCTCTAAGCACGAATATAAAAACAATAGCCCATACTTTTCTGCGAATAGTATTCAGAGATGCATTTTCATGTAATTCCACTGGTTTGCTTTGCGATGGAAAGTGGAAAAGTTCCAGTTTTTGCTGCACGCTTTTGACTTTTCTCGCTTGGTTAGTTATTTTGCCAGTTGTAATTTTTTTGTTGTGGTTTGTTGATCGCCAACATTGTACCTCCCTTCGAACAAACAGTGTTGCGATTTACTAAGCATTGTGTTCGGTTTCCTGCGTAATTTGTTAGTTTTTATTATTGCAACTGTTCGCGCAGAACAAAAGTGTTGTTTGACAACACTGATGACAGGACAACAACGAAGATTGACAGAGGCGAAAATGGTTTAGCGCGAGGCGAAAAGGCAGTTTAGGACCAGCGCCATCGCGCTGCTGTAATAGCGTCAGTTCATTACAAGAGTACAAGCCAAACACAACGTAGGAGCTAAAAATTCACGTCCAAATTTTAAACTAAATTTCTCGCAATAAAGCGTTCCGCGAGTAGCGCGCGAACAGCAACCTTATGCTAACCTTTCATCCGTTTCGAGAGTTTTCAAAGAAGAAGTATATATCTTTAAAACAGTTTCATATCAATACTTATGTAAATAAATTTATTTTATAAAGATTTTAAATTGATTAAGTAAATTCGGAAAGAATTCCTTCTGGGTTTGCTTGAGACCATCATATATTTGAGACCATCAAGTTCTATAATCCATTCTTAATTATGCTTCGAAAACCCGTTTCAATTTCTTTCATAATGTTACGGGTTCAATGCAGCTATCGTAAAACATAATGGAAGCTTCAACAACTTTGAAATAACAAAAAAAAACACCTTCTAACCGTCCCAGGTACGAAATTGGAAAGTTTGCAGAAATGTCGCATTGCATAAATGAATGTTAAAAAGACTCTGGCATGGTGCAGTGTTACCTCTGATTTTTTACTTTCTTAAAGAAGAAAACTAACAACTGTGAAATAGGAACGATCCCGTGAATAGAAAAAGAAAACAGATAGTGTAAGAAAGGGGAAAGGAAAAGGGAAAGGAAAAGGAAAACTATAAAGAAGTGGGTGGTAAGAAGGAGACAGATAGAAGAAGAGAAGAGCGAAAAGAAGAAAGCGAAAAATTGAAATTAAAATTATTAGAAACCAAGTTGAAGCTTCTTAAACAATTAAGCAAAGCAAAGCGTTCTGACCATGCAGAGTGCGACGTGTGGGGATGGCGAGGGGAGGACGAGAACGAAGAGGTCGAGAAAGGACATAAAAACCAACAAGGGAAAGGGGACTGGGTGAGTCGATCTCACCCAGTAGAAGGCTGGACACAAAATCATTAATGAATTATGCAAAAATTAAAACAATAACCGTCAGTTGTTATGAAGGTTTCTTTTTATTATTTTATAGAAAACTGGTGCAATAGAAATCGTATGTCAAATAAAAACAAACCGAACGTTTCAAAAATATTTTCTGATTAATTTCTTTATTCATTCAACGAGTAAAAAAAACTTTTATGTTAAATTGAAATTTATCCAAATTTTTTTTTTTTTTTTTTGCTCGGTTAGAACGGCCTAGCCGTATCAAGACTTATTTTACCACGTAGCAGGATAGTCAGTCCATGCTACAAATAATTGATTTCATAAATCTGATTGATTTAATTAATATATTTTGTTTAATTTGAATACAAACCATGGATAAGACCAAAATTTCGCATTTAGATTGTTATGAACTACCAGGTGTCTCCATCGAAGCATACATTGCATACTTGTACTTCACGATTGTTGTCTAACAATGATGATAACAAAAATATCTCAATGGTTTCTTAAACCAGATGGATTTCATAAATCGATATTGTTCCATTTAAATACAAACTTGTGTTGTGATCGAAATTTTGCATTTCGATTGTTTTTAAACTACCAGGCGTCTCCATATAAACTTACATTGCAAACTTGTAATCTACGATTATTGTCTATCAATGATGTTAAGAAAATTATTGTATTGGTTACTCTCATCTGATGGATTTCATTATTCGATTTTGTTTCATTAAAATACACACTATCGTGATGATCAGAATTTCGCATCTCGGTTGTTTATAAACTACTAGGCGTCTCCATCGAAACATACTATACTTGACGTTTATCGTCTATCAATGATTATGAGAAAAAGTATGAAAAAACGAATTTCGTGCTAAAGCTTCAAACTTGTAATTTTGTGATAACGAATTACCTTTCCTGGGTTTGTTGCTTTTTCTCTTAAAAATCTTCAAAAGTTGTTTTTTTGTACAGAACAGTCAACATCTAAAGCACACGTAGTGTTTTCCACATGTACAAACCCTCTTAAGCTTGAAAATAAACCCTCGTGGATAAACGTAAAAACCCCTGAAAAGCTTACACTTTGGCTTGGCGTGTAAAGTAACCGGGATTGCTAGCTTAACTGTTAGTTCCACATAAGAGTGGTTGTGAATTTTCCGTAAATCGCCATGAAAGATGATGCGTCGAGGATAAATTTTCCATGTGACAGGTACATCAGCTCTGCTAACGTGATGCTACGTGGTGTTTCTCGTGGGACAAATATGCTATCAGTGGATCAGCATCTTACCTTTGGAGCGGGTGCTGGCACATGCACAGCTGACACCAAATTTGTTCACAGGGTTTTGCAGTCCTTTCGATGGGCAATGATGGAAGCGACCAAGGGGGAAGGATGAAGCCGGTCGTTGGTAATGATGAAGTACAGGAAAGGTGTTGCACTCGTGCAACAAGAAACATCGTTCGCATCAAAAGCTGCAATTTTATACGTCAAGTGCATCCCGTGTCAGACGCGTGCATAATGGATTAGATAACATGCTAGGACCATATTTCGTATTGGACACCGATCGCTATTCGTTGTATAATTTCTGTTTCTGAAGAACGTGCGATACGTCTAAGAAAAATGATACCAAGCTTTATGAAGCATGTAAAATTTGAAAATGTTTGAAANGTTTTTATTTTGGCAAGGACAATGAAATATTAAAGAGCTTAACATAAAACACGCAGTGTGCAAAGTAAAACATGCATTGCAATCTGATTTAAATACATAAATAAATAATGAATCGGTGTTGAAACACAATATTGTTTGACGAGAAATGTGACAATATCCCCCTTTTTGCCACGAGCAAAAGCAATCACCATGCGGTAATGATACAATTTCCTTTTAAATAAAGCCATTATCCTGTTCTTTGTGTGTCTGCGTGTACTGTGCGATGCATATATCCATATTTTTCATAATTTATTACCATTTTTATCCGGCGTCACATAATCCGTACATGAAGAAGGTAATGAACGTACGCTGGTAAGGGAAAATGAGGGGGAAAATAATGATGTTGGCAACTTTATGCTCGGAGTACTATGTGCTGTTGGCAGTTTTTGTTTTTTTAAATTAAGATATTATGTCTTTACTTTAATTTGAAAATTTAAACTCATCCATATTCTCGGTTGCCTTTTGAAAGGGATATCCAATTATTTTATTTTTCATATAATATTGTTACCTAACATAATCATGTTCTGATTTGCACTGTGCAATATAATTGTTTATGAAGTGAGTGTTTAATAGACGTGCTGTTTATGCAATGGCCTCAATGGTTAGAAACTTTTTATCGAATATGCTTGTCTTTCAGATTATATTCACACAGTAGTATGCGTTTCTTTCATTTCATATGCATTTAATTGGTAAAGTTAAGCCATTTATTAACCAACCGGTGTAGTGTCTATTGCGACTGTTCGATATTGTTCAACTCTATAAAACAAACTTAATTCATAGAATTAGTTCAACAATTTTACGTACATATATTAAAATTACACGTCATACTTATCAATTAAGAAACGACGAAATCGATAGAAAAGAGCATAAAAAAATCATCTCTTGAACCAGCTTAATTTGGAATCAACTTGGGTTGATTTCAATCAACTTGATGTTGATTCATTGCTAGACCATTCATACCTTTTAATGATTTTCTTTCCGTTCCACTAGATAGAAGATCGATTGCACGCCTTTCAATCATGTGCTGTTTCGTTCAATCTCTCGCTGAGCAAACTTGTGCCGGCACAACCAGTTGAACCACCCATGAAGGAAAGGTCACATGTCTTTCCTTCGTTTTGCAACAACAAACAAACCCATTGAAACTATGTAAGGTCGTTAGGAAACTGTCTTGTACTCTTGTATTCGTCACTAACCTACGTTGGTTTTTGGTTGGAATGGGAATGTTTCATTTCATGCTGTTATGCACACAACGCTTCACTAAATGTTGTACAAGAACTCAGAGAAACTGGGAAAAAGCCTTCACCAATGACACTGTACTTCTGTCATTCAAGCTTTTCACAGTGACAGTTCGATTGTTAGTAGCGACCATTTGTACGGATTTCCCATGTTGTACCATCCCATCGTACAATAAGTTGATTTGTGAACGTTCTTACTTTTATAAATAACCAATGCTTAATGGTTTTATGCACTTCTGTTTTAATGTTGCAAGGTTTTTTTTTCTTGGTTTGCTATCGTCATTTTGTTCACATTAAACCTGTAATTGACAGCGTCGACTTACGGGCTACGTGTCATGATAACGAATGCGGTGCGCCAGGCCGGAAAAATATGATTATGTTTATGTTTGAACAATAATACTATTTTATACTCAACGGCCAGTTCCAGTAATAGTGGCGTAGCTCGTAAAACTGAATAGACAAGATGAATGCAGTTGCCGGCATCGTCCGAGCTGGGTTACACCCGTACGGATGCAGCGCTCGGGTTAATGGTGGAAAATGGAAAATTTTTCACTGCCCTTTTACTTTACCACACTAGCGCACGGATCCCACTGGTTGATGAGTGTTGCTTTAAGCGAATGTAATAAGGAAGAAAAACAAAAATAATCCAATTTCCAATCCACCATCCGAGTGTGGCTATCCTTGTGGGACTCGAGGATACCGCAAGTTTCTGGTGTAAGCCCCAACATTGTGTCACGGTGGTGCTGTTATTGTTGCTTTGTAAGTACTGCCAACGTAAAAAAAAGCCAACCATCCGTGTCTGTGTTTATGTATGTGTGTATGTGTGCGGGGGTAATCAGAGCGGAACATAAAAACCGCACCTCCTGTAAAAGAATGGCAAAGGGATCTGATAAAATGGTGGACCGCTAACTAAAACCACCACCACCGACGACACATCTGTACTTCCGGCCGGCGTAGTGGGAGTATTACGATGGAATAGACGGTTAGTTTAAAAGAATAAATGGAGTTTTCCCGTGGTTTCTATGCGCTTCCACCGAACGAAAATGTTGAATATGCAATTCGTGCACACGTTATGCTCGTTGCTAACCAAATAAGGAAATGCATTGTAATGGACAAACAAACACACGGTTGAAGTTTGTACGAATTTTACTTTAAACCTACAATAAACTGAAGAAATTGGAATTATTATTACTTCCATCCAAGGTAAGCAAAGTTCCATTTACCAATAAGCACTGAATACTTTCATCATAATCATTTTCTTTCGCAAAATAAAATCTCTTTTATTACTTTTTTAAACGACTTTTCTTTATACACCAATCAAGCACTAAGCTATTTATAATCATTTATTCAAGCATTTTTATAAACTAAACCAATCTAGATGAGTCTGTGCCAAAAATAACGGTTTTTCTATGGCTGGACCGAGAGGGGATTTTTGCGGCTCAATCCCACGGGATTAATCTACGTATTACTCAAAATCAATCGAATAGAAAAAAAATACAAAACACAAATTTCAATCCACGTTTGTCGACGAGCATGTTCGTTCAATGATAAAATGTTGTTTTCAAAGTGCATTTCTTGTTTTAAAAGAACTTTTTTAGAATTCGTTTGCACATGATATGAAATTTAATTACTATATATTTTAAACAATTTCTTATTTATTTCACTTTTAAAAGCACAATTTTGACATTAAAATTTGGCAAAAGTCTCTAGAATTATTACAACTGAAGAAACAAAACAACAACTCTAGAAAAACAACAAATAACGAATAGCTTGGAAAGAAAACCTCGAAGCCATTTAAAAAAATTTCAACGCCAAAACAAAGGGGCAAAGGCAGCTACAAGCAAAAGATAAAAAAAAAATATGGACGACATTTTAAAAACTCATCAATTCTTAAGATTTTTGCTAAGAATGTTGCCTAATAGGACATGAAGATAAAACAATTCATGTGTAACAGAAAATCACAATTCCGATTGAAATTAATGAAGGACTTTTAAGAAGTTCTTAAAGGTCTCAATCTCAATTCCTGCGTTACGCAATTGTTGAGTTATCCCTTATCACTTCTTTAAAGAACAAAACAAAAAACAAATTCATCGTTGTTTTATTGTTGTTCTAGTGTCGTAAAGTAAGTTTAATTGGTGGATTTGTTAACTAGTGCAGGATCTATCGCCAAGCAACCCATTGCTATCATTCTACCGACTCGCCTAAGCTGATCATACATTGAACGTGATGATTTATGAAAATATGATTTACATGTGATTTATATGCTCAACACGTACCCGTATTGCTTTGCTCTGCGCTGCACAGGTTATTTACATTCCGGTAAGCGAGGGCGAAAAAAGTTTTGTTACAATGTACATTTCTTTTTTATTTTCGTTTTCCATTTTCCTTCCTTACCATTCACGCGCCCAACGCCGCGCGTTCAATGACATTACCTTTTGCATTTACAAAAAAAACTTTGAACGGGTCCATTGCTAACACCATTCAGGAGCGCAAAATTTAAACCGATTATGAAGCCATTTTGCATGTATTGTCTGATCGAATGGAGTACAAAAACGTGTGAACACAAGTTGACTTCTTCACTGCTCGTTGAAGGAATCGAATGTTGTTGCTGTGGTCATGGGAACAGTACACACGTGTACACGTTCGTACAGAGCACACGTAAGGGGAGAAAAAGGGAAAATAAATTATGGATGAGATATGGGACAGTTGTCGTGGCAGTGGAAATGGTGTTACGCTTTTCCATTGCAAGCCTTACTGCTTTCACCGTCTGAAGGATTGAAAGGATTGTACACAATTTGTCGTTTTGATAATAATGTGTTAATACGTTCCTTTTTCAGTTAAAGTGATGAAAAAATAAACTTCGGAAAAAGTATTTTCTAAACAAAAGTTTCCTGGTTCATGGTACGATTCAACCATATACAGCATATTCCAATCACTGGATCGAAATCATTATTTTCAATTGCACCAGATGATGAAAACATCACAGGGCGGCTCACAAGCTGGGCACATAAAAAAAGTGTACATATGCCAGTCATTAAATGTTTCCATCTGAATAGCATTCATTTTAACCCTCGTTTCTTTGAAAGCGCGTATTTCCGTTCGCTTTGATTTGAATTGTGCTAGTGAAAAGGGCAGAGAGAGAGAAAGTGAAAAAAAGCTGAGCAAATCCGTTTTGCATGACAGCATTCTGCACAATGGGGTTCTCCCATCAACTACGAGTGTAAACGAGCCGGCTCACTCCGATAAAACAATTTAAATGAACTGTTTAACTGTGAACAAACAAACGAAAAAAGTTCATTGACAAAAAAAAGACTTTATAAACGATGTAGAACGTACAGAATGATCTTCCATCAAGCAGATATCAAGCCAGCAGAGAACCAGGATACGCTTCCATGGCGGAAACCATTTTCTGTGTTGGTCGTGGTATGAACCATTCTCGTTGTTTCCCCCCCGTTTTACAATACAAAAACCAACCTTTTCCATAAATATATTACAGCTGCATACAGAAAATTTAATCAACAAATGGCAATGATGTGCAGCGCAAAGTGGTTACACAGGGTTAGCGATGCAATCCACTTTGGTGGGATTTTGCAAGCGGAATGATGTGTGGCCAATTGCACAAAAAGCATTTGCGTTTGAATAGTTTTATGTAACCGTCTTTTATAGGAAAAGCTTCATATAGCAGAGCAAATAATGGAAAAACTGGAAAAATAATTAATAGAAATAGCTGTGTTTCAAAAACAGAAAGATTTTTTCAATGTAATAGGAACAGGTACAATGTAACAAGCGTCTGAAATTGAAAGATAAAAGAATTTAACGTGGGAAATTATAGTTATAAAATAGAATTAATGCATCACACTTCACCAAGCCGAAAGTAACACATATTAAATTTGGGAATTTGTAGCGTTTATCCAAAATATTTCAAAGCAACGTTTGAGTACTTAAGTTAACATCTAATAGATTAAGCTTAGATTTTTTTATTATATTTATTATTATCTCTCTCTCTCTTCTTGGATTTAACGACCTTACAGCTCACGCCGGCCATTTCTGGCTTACTAGACTTATTTTTACCACGTAGCCGGATAGTCAGTCCTTGCTGCGGGGGGACGGTCCGGATGGGATTTATTATTATTATTACCCCATTTATTATTATTTTTATTTTTATTATATTTCTTTTATGCCACGTGAAAAAAAAAAAGAATTGACGACAACGC
Source organism: Anopheles parensis (assembly GCA_016254315.1). Taxonomy (NCBI): domain Eukaryota; kingdom Metazoa; phylum Arthropoda; class Insecta; order Diptera; family Culicidae; genus Anopheles; species Anopheles parensis. Next base: position 29,926,381 of record CM028127.1, on the reverse strand, counting down.
AGATGTAATTTTATTTATGATAATGATTTCGCAAATTTTTATTAACCAACATTTTTAGTCGATTCAATGGTCTCAAATAATTTTTTTAATGACATATTTCTTTTGAAAACATTCATGAAAAGCAGGCTTAAAGTAAATTTAATAAGGGATCTCCCATTATGGGTTTTTTTACTTCGACTTTTAAATTGGTAAATATTCTTTTATACTCAACCCAATGCGTCATTATATTTTCATGCACGTCGAACAGCAAGAGCTGATGATAAATGCGTTTACAAATATTCATCCGGAAAGCTTTAATATAATGAGTTTAAAATAAATCTGATACCTGAAACTACTTATTCAATATTAAAAAAACTCTGAGTATTTGAGTTTACTATTGTCACCTGGTGATGATTTCCCATTGCATTATGAAATTTTGAAGATTGTACCTATCCCGAAAAAACGTACGGAAAAAAGCAGCGAAAACATTCCACCCCGAATACTCGTAGACTATGGACGAAATCAGCTGAAAGTCATCATCATCATCTCCGTCACCTATTTTTTTTTTCTTCTTAGTTTGCAAACGTACAATTCTGCGAGCAAAATGAAAAAACTTTTTGCGCACATTCGCAAAGAACGGTGAACAAATTGCGCCGATCTCAGATCCAATATCGAACCGAACTGGAATGTTACGCCCCGCTCGATCAACCGGCTGCTGATTCCGTAATCTGCTGGATTGAGGTAGTTTCTGAAGACGCTGCATGTCATCGGATTTTCCATTACCGCTGTCTTCAAGATTACACATTCCACGAAGCGATGGTATCAACCCTTTTTTCCATGGCCCGGCAGCCAGGATACGGATACGATTCCGGAACACGAAACTTCAACGATTATCGCTGTGCTGTGGGAGGGAAAAATATTCAACACCAAGAAGACTGAGAAAAAAATCACATAATAGAAAGCCTTTTGCTGTGTTATGCAAATCGGTGGGAAGTCGGTTTTAAGAAACGCCGTAAAAATCTCCATCACCCGCTTTTCATTTGTTTGTTTTCAGCCCCCCCCCCCTTATGCCAACATCGCTGTAAACTTTCATCGTTTAAATGTTGTGTTCTGGAGGATTCTATTCAGCTACCTTTTGTCTACATTAATGAAACCGGTGTAGATTTCCAATCGCAAGCAATAGCGATGGATAATGATTTTCAGCAAACTGCAGATTTAAAATAAAAAAAAATCGAAGTTTCCACACTGTGAGCTGTTAGCACTGGTCCTTATCTATTCATTATTATCTTATTCGTGTTAAATTTATGCAAACCCATCACGTAAAACATCAAAATAGAAATGAAAATCTGGCAGCAAACTCTTAATGTTTTTGGCAAAGTGTAAACGAACAGAACACGTGTACAAATATTTTTCACTCGCAAATTGATGATGGCATGTTATCTTGACAAAAGTTTCGGAAGAAAACAACGTACGGACGCGGAGTAAAAATAAACACATTTAGCAGCAAAGTTTTGGGAAACGGTAACAATAATATTGTAACAAGAAAAAAAACGCTACACCTAATGTAAAAAAACACAACCACCGAAATCTTAACACAACTTCAATGATATTTGTTTCCCCTAATTTTATTTACAAACGTCCCTTTTTTGCTGCAAACCACTCAATCATTTTCTTATTTTCCTTTCCTAGGAAAACAACTTTTTTTCCTGCAAATCAAAGTCCTACAGAAACTTTCACCGGCAATGATCGAACCAATGCGTCATTACCTAAAACCCACTTCACTGTTTGAGTGTATTTAACATGTTGGAATAATGCCAAACAGATTCATCATATATATCTGCTGGTAGAAAAAATAATACGAGCTTCACATTGATCTTCTAAATGTAATGGTAAACTAATTAAACATAGCAAATGGTTGAAACATATCAATTTCATAAACAAACTGCGTTCTCACAGATGAATCATTTTTAATATTCCTCGTTGTTACATTTCCTTCTCTTCTCTTTCTGTGTCTCTCTGCTTGAAGGTTTTGTCTTCCTTTTTCAGTTTTAATAAACGTCAAAGTTTCTCGCATTAAGCGTGTTTCTAATTGTACCCATGAGAGCTATATTCCTTATCCGATATCAAACATTTGACCGTCTTTAAGGCACCTTTTAATAATATCTTNTCTCTCTCTCTCTCTCTCTCTCTCTCTCTGTGTCTCTCTGCTTGAAGGTTTTGTCTTCCTTTTTCAGTTTTAATAAACGTCAAAGTTTCTCGCATTAAGCGTGTTTCTAATTGTACCCATGAGAGCTATATTCCTTATCCGATATCAAACATTTGACCGTCTTTAAGGCACCTTTTAATAATATCTTTCAACATGTTTCGTTTGTGAGAAAACCAAAAGCTGCCAATTCACCAAAAGAAAAAAAAAACATAAGAGACATTCGTTCGTATAGTAAACAATGCTTCCTACAAGAGCTACGTTTTCGTGCCAATCATTCGCAGATTTACTCATGCGTTTACACGAAATTGGTTTATTTGTTCCACTTTTATGGCTATCGTTCTCCCAAAACAACAATTACAGCAGCCACCGATCAGCATTATTGCTTTTTATTACATTCTTTTGCCGCTCCTTAAGAATGCTTAAGTTACCGTGGAACGGTTCAATTACAGGTTTTTAAATGGTGGCGTGAGTGTTCAAAGAATAATAAGCAGAAGGAATACGATCACAGAATCTAGACCATCCTCATGAGTGAAGCGTTAATGGACACCTTTCCCTTATTTTCTGGAGGAATTAAATTTCCCCTACATCACAACATCAGCGCATGAAATGGATTGATGAATTATGTTGAAAATGTTAAATTGATTTTTTACTTAGCATACACATACGAACTACACAAAAAATCAAAAACATAAAAATTGTTTTCGAAACAACAAACCATCGACCGAACAATGCAATGTCCAAAAATACAGTTACAGAAAGCAAGAAACTACACCGCAACGAACGCAAAACTTATCCGCATAATATGAATATGAAAATGAAATATCGACAAGATAGTAGATAAAAAGTGTGGTAGCAGATAAAAATGCAAATGCCCCCCCAAAACGAACCAACCGTGCCCGTGTGCCGTCTCGATGGCGATGCTATCAAGGCGGGCACGTAATTTATATTTCCAATTCCACCTATGTGTAATGCGGTGGGTTCCATTCTTATGACACCAGCTCCCGCAGTGTGGTGGCGTTTGCTTCAGTTCCGGAAAATGTTCGCGTATGATGAAGTTTTTCTTGGCTTCCGGTACTATTTCGGTACATTCGCTGTGGAATGTGTAACCAAACGGTCGTACCGAATCGTACCGATTGCCGTTTCTTATCGTATTTTTCTTTCCTTTTTTGCATTGCGCCTATCGTACATTTCCATCTTTTGACGGTAGTGAATTATTCGTTTCCCTTCAGGGGTAGACATTCGAGCAGCAAACAATCTCAAGAAGCAGTCGTTCTTGTGTTTCAACTTATGTTAGTTAGACAAAAAAACAAGAATCTTCGTCTGTCATTCGTGATTAAGCCACAAGTGCAATGGAAAAGTTTGAGTGATTTTTCTCATTCCCCTATGTACACGCGCACCCAATCATACGCGGCTCGATTAAGATTCTTATTTATACAGCAAGATTTGCACACGAAATCACCGATGACGATGTGTACCTAGGATTAATATATCTCTATACTCGAAGGCACATAATATTTATTCATCGATATAAAAGTAAAATTTTACTTCAACATATGTCAAAACCATGTATGAACTTTCGGGAAAAAAATTATCGGGACATGGAAACGCACCCTAATTTACTGCCAGCTGTCGGTGCCAGATGAATCCATCTGAACATAAATTCGAGATGAAAGAATTCGATTATGAGCGAGTACAACAGCGATCGTACATGTCTAGTAGCTGGGTTGGGATAAGCATTGTTGCAGTAAATATATTTCTACGGGTTTGAATTCAGTCCAATAAGTTTTTTTAAACTTAAACTGATTTTATTTTCAAAAACGACATGATGCCATATTTCTATTAAATGCCTTAAATTACCGCCATCTCCTTAGAGCTTTCAAAACGTTACCACTAATGCCATCTAGTGGAGATACACACACCAATGTAGCGTTTCCTTGTAATTGTTATCAGCTATGACACGCATAAATCTTGACCTACAGGTCTTTGCCATCCACAGCATTCCCACTGCACGTATCCACCGCCCGCGTTCAAAACCATGTGAGAAACCACGAGATCAAATCCGGAAGAACGGATACTCTCATCATCACCTGATTAATCTCTTCTCACCGTACGATTCTCAGCGTATCCGGAAACCTTCTCACCCATAGTGAAAAGCTTCCCTCTCACGCGGCCATCTCTCAGCGCATGGATGCTGTGCAGCAGCAGTACCGAAGTGGTACCGGTTTTAGTACACGGCACGACGAACATTCCTTCGCACACCGATCGAGCCGTTTCGGGCGGCCAACGGGAACTGCCTTAGCTGACGGCTGCCTTAGTACTAAAGTGGACGTCAGTCATGATGGGCGCGTAGGCACGGTTTGCTGCCGTACGAAAAGTGGTGTCAAATTTTTTTGAGAGCCCAAATATAATACCCTCCTGGCAGGGTATTCACTCGCTACCTGCCCCCTATAAAACAACTACCCAAAAACCACCATCCCACGTGGACGGAGTTGATGTGTTACCGTGGGGGTGTTTCGGTCGCCGTTTTCCGGCCTCTCCGTAATTGCATCGGAATTGGATGCTTACTTCCATCGGGGTTTTATTTGTTTGTTTGCACTGCTCAACGATTAGCGTCCGCGAGATGGTGTGAAAAAGCTGGCAAAAAGAGAGCGAGATAAAGAGAGTGTAAGTGATCATTGGTGGCGTGACAGCTCGCAGCTGGTATGGGGAGAATTTTTCACGAAAACACAGCTAAAACCTTCATCGGGCACGACCCGTTTGTAATGGCAGTGCGTACAACTGTGTGCCCTGCGGTGTTCTCGGTGTGTCTATGTAAGTGTTCTCAGAACTCAGATCCTGCGTACAGTGAGGTAAACAAATGTAAGTGTAAAAGCCCATTGCTCCATTGCTAAAAAAAACGGAAGCTTTAGCACCGTGCTAAAGAAGGGATCAACCTCCGGTGTAATGTTGGGCAAAAGTTTGCTGTTCATTTTTCATGCCAAAAAAAACCGCAAGTGTCAACGGGAAGCGGTGAGTGCTGTTCGTCAAACCTTCGGCCTCTGCTTCTGCCGCATCGTTGCAAATACGTCTAAATCAAGCTGAAAGCATTTTGAAAATTGTACCGTGAAAAGGCAATAAATCACTACTGCTTCTGCTTGCGGCCAGCTGGAAAAGCAACCTGCGCTTGCCTACTGGCTACGTGTCAACGCTACTCGACCTCAAAGGATATACTTGTGTACTAGTGTGTGCGTGCGTGTGTTGTGAAAGTGTGATTGTGTTTTTGTGTGGCTTTCTCCATATATTCGTCCAGCATTTATCAATGTCCCTGGTGAATAGTATTGAAAAGGTAGTGAAGAATCTCTAGAAGCAAAAAGAAGGAGAAAAAAAAACATGGCGCAAAAGTTTTCCCGACCCAAGTTGAGCAACTACATTTGGAAGGTAGTGGTTTCGGGCCAAAACTTTTTCACCTGCTCGTGTTAATGGGTGAGCCGAATTTCTACTGCTGCTGGTAAGGGTGGGTTTTGCGACCTTGGGAGATGGTTCTGATTTGCCGTGGGGAAAGGGAAAAAAACATTTCTCCGAATTTCCCAAGCGATTCGTGCAGGTTAATTGAATTTATTCAATAAACACTACGAGAGTTTCCAATCCTATCTAACGCAGGGATAATAATGTGGAATAATTTTCTAACATTCAACAAATAGAAATAGTGATTTAACATTTAACAAAAGCATTTATCATTGTCATCGTGTACATCGGTTGCTTGCCGTGATGAGAACCACATACAAACGCAACCCCCCCAAAAAAAAACAAGAAAACAGCATCACAACATAAATCAATCCCCAATCGATTTCAAGTGTGTGGTGATAAGGTGAAAAAGTCTCTGTAAACCGTTGACAGAAGTGTCTCGAAAGTGAAAATTCGATCGATTTTCTCCGAACAAATCCAAAGTGCCCTAAGACAAACACAAGGAATGTAACACGCACCGATAAGGAACGGAAGCAACAACAAAAAAAGCGAAACACAACAACCCGCGTGACGCGTGAGTTCGGAAGTGAGCATCGGAATCGTAAAGCAGCTTTACGGTTGAGCGACAAAAAAGGGCTTTTCCGCTTTTCGACATTCGTGCTCGTGTGCACGGCCGTGCTGCGTAGGCGTGAGCACTCGAAAGTCATCGCTAGCTAAGCCAGCCGTCAGCCCAGTGCGCCCGCACCCAGTGCGCCATTTTGCCCTGGTGATGGTTTATTCAAATCAATATGTCATGGCGGTAACGATTTATTACGCCAGGCGATGTAATTTATGGTGCGTGCGGGTGAGAAACGTGCAACACAACACAAAAAAAGAATAGAATTTTACGATTTCAATTTTTCGAAAAACAGTGCGACAACAAATGTCACCGTGTCAGTTCGGCAAGTTTAGTGAAGTTGATTTTGTTTTGCTTTTAATTGCTTCGCTAAATTGGGATGTACTAGCTGGGGAAGAATAAAAGTTTATAATGGAAAATGTAAGAAGAGGACTTTGAAAAAAAGTAAACCTTTTTTTATCTGATTGTATGATAGAATATTAAAATTTCATTTTTCATTGTGTCACTATTTCTTTAGTTCCCTCAACAAGTCTTTGTTGGGGATGAGGCTGCAAGCAATTCAAGTTTCCACTTTCTCCAGCAGCTCACCACGATGTTGCCCATTGAAAGGCATCCTAAAAGCTGAAAAACCGGGAAAACCGAAGCTGCTAATCTCTAAACGCTTCATGTTAGTGTTCGTGTTTTAATCTTGTATTGTACTGCGTGTATCCCCGGTTCGTGCTGCAGGCGGAAGCGAAAGCAAACAACGTGAAATCACCATATTTAAATATCGTTCCACCCACGTGTATCTTTATCCTGAAGAGGGAGAATCTCCCATTGTGTTGTGATTGCTGCAATTTACTTTCCACAGCAGTGTAACCAAGTAGTAGCGAGAAAAGAAAAATAGTGTCCTGTTGATCTGTTTACTTTCCTCGGAGTAAAGTTGTAAAAATAAAACAAGCAATCCTAGTCTCACAAAGTGTGTGTGTGTGTTTGTGTCTTGGTGTCCTGTTGTGTACAAGAGTGTGAGTGTGTATATATATGTACCGGTGCGGCTACACTCAGTCGCGGAAGTTGAAAGCATAACGGGCGATAATTATGGAATTAATCACTAGCATAAGCGCCAACAGCACAGCCAGCGGTTGGCGGTCTAATAATGTCCCATCGTCAGGAGTAGTGCGAAGATCGAAACCAACCATTATGCACCCATTAGCAACCGTTATACTGCTAGTGATGTTGGCGTTCAGCCACATGCAAACGCCAGTGTTGGCCAACGCACAGCCACCAACCGAGAAGATCCCATTAGGTAGGTAAAATACGGGTGGGGGATTGGCATTTTCTGTTATGTTTCTTTTCTATTCACAAAATATTTCAATACGAAACGTCTGTAAGAAACCATCTAACACACAGGCACAAAGAAAATCCGCCCCAGATAAAATGAAGACATAACTTATCCGTTGACTGACTCGGGAGAAAGATGAATGTATAGCTTTCTTTGTCACTTGGTCACAACATAATCCCCATTTCGAGGCCAGAGTAAGATTAGGATTACTGTTGACTAGTTATTTCTAGATTGCTTATTGAGGCCAGAGCAAGTTGGTGAAATAGTAATTACTATTTATAACGTATTCTTCTATAGAAATACACTCGTTTGTGATGAAAATTAGTGTTCCCATTTGTGATCCACAAAACCTTCTACGTATAAGATATTTTGTTTGTCGACTCAATAAAACATACAACAGGGATAGAAAACTCTATCTACCCTTCGAAACCTCTGGTACCTAGTGATTGATACATAAGTATAGCGTTATCTTTAGCTCCTTTAGCTTGAAAGTCAAACGTAACTAACTTTTCGGGAGATACACGATCTTGGCTTGCTGCAGAAGTTTTCTTAACTGCTCGCAGTCGAACGGACACGTTTCGTTATCTTACATCCAGACTTCTCTCCAGACGCGATTAATCCATCATAATTTGGGCCTTTCACGCTTCGTCTGTCTATTAGGACAGGCGAAAAAATTATACGGGTCACCATCCTGTGTCATTCCAATGGCATGAGGATCTCACCGTAGTCTGACGAGTCTAATTCGTTGGACGATAGATAGATCATCATACAACCTAAACGGCCCCGCAGTCTTCTCAGCATGTTTTTTTAAAGGCTGTGAGGTTTTCCAATTTTTGGACAAAGTCCGAACCTCAGAGGCCTATGTGAGTACTATAGTTGTACCTCATATAGGGTCAATGCTGTTGTCGGTGCTGACTTTTGATCGAAGATAGTTGAAACTATTGATGAATTCAGAATTGAAAAGACTGGTCTGTACATCACCCCTATGTAGGTCTCTATATGTTACGCTGGTAGTAGTAGCATCAGTTTGGAGTTTGTCTCGTTTAACTCCACCTGAAGGTCTCTTTTACATATTCAATCATAGAGTAAATCGAGAGACATACAAATGGACCAAATCTATGACATCTATGACAGCATCACCCCAAAGTCGTTACTTAATCCAAATTAAAAAAAAAATCATTGCTGGTAATGGCAATTGAATTAAAATTCGTCCCAACTTTATGCGAGTTTCTATCACCTTTTCACCAAAAAAAAAAGTTCCATGAAACTATTCCAAATTCTAAGCACCAAAAGGTCTTAAGGTTCGTTCTATTACGAACCAGCAAAAAGTAACTGAATATCCGTTTATTAAACTGATGTGACCGGTATCTCCTAGATGAAGCTGTCACACTTGGTTGCATCCTTAGAAACGCATTCACGTGAAATGAAATGAAATCAGGCATGGCCCGTTTTTTTTTGTTAAACTCACACGCACACACACAAAGGCGCAAGCGTTCCAAAAACTTCTGACAGATGTGCTAGGGTGACCGTGTGATTAGAGTTCAAACAAAAAAAAAGCATCTGCCGTTGTCCTTCACGTCCATGTGATGAGTTTCATCGTACGCGATAAATACCCGCAAGTGTGGACAGCCACTTTTTCTTGCGATTGATTTCCTATCACCATCATCACCACCGTACCGAGCTGAACTATGACTACGGAACAGCGATACTGATTGCGAGTCAAAAAGCGAAAGGCGGACCATCCTTTTTGCTCGCGAAATTTCGTTGGCTCGTTCCTGTGACACTCTCTGCATCTTTTGCGTGTTCTGCTCAAGTCAATGGATGGTTCGTGGTGTACGTTTTTTTTGTGTGTGAACCATGCTACCATCCAACATCAATCGCATCAAACGCATTAGTATTCCTGTCGGATACTCTTTCATCGTGGTCCTTTTTGTAGCAGTTTTAATCATGATCCTGTGGTGTTTTTTTCATGAACAATTTGGCTTCAACTTTTCGTTTACAGACAATCGTAGTAAAGAGGGGAAAAAATACTTTTAAACAAAACTCCAGAAAGTTATATTAAGCCAAACGTTAATATGTTCACTTCGATGAAATTACTTCAGCTGCCTGTACATCTTAAATGTGGTTTTATTTTTATTTTATTTTTTTGGCATCATCAAATTCATCAATGTCAATCGATCCAGCATCATCGTTCGCTTGTCATGTTGCATGTCACGACTGACTGTCTTTTATTCGGGAAGGAATCGATCCATTTTCCACCTTTCTTTTTTTTGTGTTATTCGTGCATACATTCATCTTTATGCTGTTCAAACGGACGTGTGATGTGACGACACGCCTCAAATGGTATCCTCCGTTTTTCACAGCTCGTCAACCTCACGATCCAAAATACTGCATGCACCTTGTTCGATCTATTTCAAAAGTGTACGGAAAGCTCTTCATCGAGTGCTTTTTTTTCTAAGTGCATCACTGGCACGGAATGATACGTTTGAGAGAACTTGTTTTGGCATACTGTTTTTTTTTCTTTTTTTTTGCAACGTTCAGAATGAGCATTGATGCATTTTGACTTTGTCGTGGAAAACACATTTTCCGATTGCTTTATTCTTCTATACGTGTTTTGAAGCATTTGGGTGTCTGCTCAAGGTGACAACCGATTTTCTTCACCTGTACTCAGCCGCTCGGATGATCAGCACAATTGCTTAAGTTGAGTGGAAAATTGATCACGCAATCGAGCTTTCAGCAGCATGCTTAGCTTTTCATAACATTAAGCACCATCTTCGGGGTACGTTTTTGATAGTTTCTATTCACGTGAAAAGGTAGATATAAAGTATTGAAGAAAAAAAACTTCTACAATAAACAATTCTTCTGGGCAACTGAAAATGTATGGCAAAGTTTCGACAAAAGGCTACAAAAAAAAGTTGGGGTTTCATTCACATAAAATTACTATTCAAAAGTAAATCCGTCTCATTTCTCAAAGACCACCCACTTGGAAAGATATCCAAAATGAAGATGAAGATGTTTAAAAATCAAAAGATTATGAATGTCATAATACATTTAATTCATTCACAGCTTGATAGACACAATTGAAAAGGGTCTTAGGTCACGTTTTCTTGTGTTGTCTGTTTTTATGTTCTTTTATCAAAAAAAAATCTTTGCTTGCTTTCGAAATTATAGCTCGTCTTAATTATTCAGGGTTAATTTTTCCACAGTTCCACCGCATCTTATTTCGCGACACTTTTTCATTGGGCGTATAGAATGGAAGTGAGTGTGCTAAAAGAAAAAGTATCCGTGAAAAGCCTGCAGAAACTGCTTCAGACTTCTTTATCGAGACACAAACAGTTCGTTTGTTTTCTTCCAGTAGGAAGAACAGAAAGAATATTCAAGAGAAAAAAAAATCTTCTGGTAAAAACTTTATTTTCACAAGTCCAACATTTTTTTATTATTTCTTCACGGAGCATAACGTTTTCTTGTTCCAAACCATCCCAGACAATGCGGGATTGTAAGAAAGAAAGAAAAAACGTTGAGCCTCAAACAGCTACTTCGAAACGCTTTTGTTGGTTTGACTGTTGCGGACACAGCTTTGAATCGATATTTAGTTTGATTCACGTAACAGTTTAAAGGATAAAGGCGATTAAAAAATGAGAATAAACTTTCCCCAAACATTGCAAAACTGTGGAAACCTTTGGCAAGCAGAAAGAGCAAACATAATCTGCACCGTTTGAGAGAAGAAAAAAAATCACTTCAAGATGCTTGAACTTTGTTCGATATTTCTTTTGAACAACGGATTAATGGTGTCCGTTTAGCCTTGAAACAGTGTAAAGATCGAATTGAATTTGAAATTTCTTTCTATGGGCTTTCATGAGATCTTTGCAAAATACTCGAAGAAAATGGTACAAGACAAGAGATTTCATTTTTTTCTTTTTTTTGTAGAGAAAGTGTGAAGTGAAATAAAGCTGAACGGTTTGCCCACAGAAATCCTACATCGTTCAATGTTCTTAAGCGCCTTAAATGATGCGCAGCATTAACTTTCACTGGAATTGTTTTGTAACGAAACAAAAAGCAACTTTTTCTACAAAACACAAACAAACCACTCAAATAAACCGCAAGCTCAATAAATGTTGGTTCTGTACGCTGATTGCCTGAAAATTAGGAAAGGTTATCTACTGCCTCAGCCATCCACTTGCATCCGCTTCAATCATTCCATTCAAACCAATACCGACGAAAGGGCGGATATTCGGTTAAATTCAACATCTTGATGTGATTAAAAACTTCCTCATTTCACGAGAAGTAATCTTTGAAAAGCGAAACAAGATGCGGCACCGTGCTCCAGCTTGGAAACCACCAATGAAATGTGTTCGCTTGAATGTCTCTCTAGTTTCTTTATCCCTTTCCGTTGGCTGGGGAGAAGATATTTGAGAATGTGGAATTGATTGTTTATAATTAATTTCGTTTCCTTCTGCGCTTGGCACTGTTGCCGACAGCTGCTTGTCAAATAATTTACACACTTTAACTGTTACCGCATCTCGTATCTGATGTGTCGTGCTGGCAAAGATGCTACCAAATGTTGCCGGTTTAATTATGATCAATTTGTTCCAAACCATAGCTGGGTTTGCTATCGTATGGAGTCGCTGTGTAGTTTACAAGAACATGCCATTTTNCACTGTTGCCGACAGCTGCTTGTCAAATAATTTACACACTTTAACTGTTACCGCATCTCGTATCTGATGTGTCGTGCTGGCAAAGATGCTACCAAATGTTGCCGGTTTAATTATGATCAATTTGTTCCAAACCATAGCTGGGTTTGCTATCGTATGGAGTCGCTGTGTAGTTTACAAGAACATGCCATTTTGAATAAATTGTTTAAATTAATAACCATGTAATGTTCAAATTTATATATTCTAAGTGAATATATGTTTCATTAAAAAAATATCTAAAAATTTTATTTTATGAAAAAAGCAACTACATTGTGTGTTATTCATATACCTCACTAGCCATGTTCTACAAAGCCTAGTAAAACATCGATAATGGATGGTTTTAATTGAAAATCTTTTATCTTAGCTCAATCTCATAACTTCTATGCGCCGTATATGTACACAAACGGTAATCTTTTAATTAAATCCACTTTTTGCAAAAACGATACCCACGCTAAGGAAGAGCTTAAGCAAGCAAAAAACAGCACAGCAAAAGCATTTCTATCCTTGCTTATCATTGCGTTAGTCAAATAGTTTTTAGACGCAGGAAATCATCTTGTTCACAACAGCACAAACATATCGCAAAATATCATTTGCGACGGGTGCAATCTAGAGCGAAACAGAATTGAAATAAATTGCTGTGAAATTTATTCACAAATGTTTTACATTTTCAAAACGCTACCATCACAGCCTCAAACTCAAAAAAGACAATCGTACTTTGCATACTTTGGGGATTTTTGTTTTGTTTTGTTTACTAAAATTGTTCAGAATAAACACACTAGCGTACTAGTCGCGTACCCTTACCAGCTTTGTCCATTCGTTTAGAGTAATAAGAATTTTAACTAACAGTAGTAAGCGCCGTCTGCCATTCGCGAACCATGCCAAACACATTCCTGGCAGCGAGTTGGCGTGGTAAAAGCGTTCCATAAACTTTCTCCCGGAGCGTTCGTAATTCTCTCATGCCATCCGAATGCCGAAACTCGATGCTGAAAGTTTTTAGCTAGCGATAAAAAGTGCTTATTTACATCTACCACCACAAGCTACAACCACTGCCCTGCTACGGCAGATTTGTGATACTTTTAACTTTCTAACAGTTCGCAACCGAAGCGATCTCCGGCCCCTAGGAAGCCGCACCGTGGCCTCACAAAAAGTGTGGCAGCACGGGGGCTTCTTGTCTTTGTTTACAACGTTTGTCAGGAACGAGTGACGCAAATAAGTGGACCCTTCCTCGATAGAAACAGCCGCACGCTTTACCCTACAACGTGTCGAGATAATCATCCACAGTGAGCGAGTGGAATGGCAATGTACCGTCCCCTGAAATTTTCTCGTTTTTACCATTTCATCGGCAAGAAACGGAAAACAGGCCACAAAAAGGGCAAAAGGCAAAAACGGTGAGCTTTTTCTTTTCTTTTTTTTATTGTACGAGGAATGCATTCAAGAGTGTCACTGAAATACCCTTCAATTCATCGGCCCCCTTCATGAGATCAAGTGGGGTGGTCTCCAAAGAAACAAGGAAATATTCCAACCGAACCCTCGATATTGTATGGAAACCAGAAGGAGAGTGAGGAGAAAAAAACCAGAAGCTTGAAATTGTGTAGACAAGATAAATATCGCACTAATTAAGATAACAAATAGGGCTGACGTTAGCAGCATTCGTTTAGGGTGGCTAGTTTGATAAGAAACTTCTGCCGAGTGTTTGAAGCCTCTCATGGGATGGGAAAGATGAGTTGAGGATAAGAATACCTGCATGCTTTCCTGTTTTCGGCACAGGAATAGTTCAAGCAGATGATGCGGATATAGAAATTATACATCGGTGCGCTTGCTTGCGGGTAAACTAATTAAGCTTTAAACTATATCTCTTTTCGATGCTGGGAATAAGATGAGTTGGAATTTGAATCACTATTCTGCAAGGTGTAGTTGCCTTCCACAACTACAAAGGATGAAAATTAAGACCCGAATTTATTAGACACTAAAAAGAGAATTACTAGTCACACAATCACTACCAGATCGGATCGTTCGTCAATAAATGAAAAACATCTCTTTAATATAAGACTCCCGTAAACACCCATTAAAAGGGAATAATATTTGAGAGTATTAACACCCAAAGTCTTTAAGAGTAAAACTCCAAAATGAATACACTTCATGAAGTGGTTGTGCAGTACCTCTATCCGGGATGAACGTGATTTATACTGCAGTAATCGGATTAATTCTTTTTACTGCTTTTTATTTGACAATGCTCAAAAATCGTTTCGCTCTTTTCTTCTGCAAGTGAACGAAACAAAAAAAGCACCATTATAAAATGAAAACGATTCGGAATTTTACCATGCCCGACCGACTCCTGTGCTGACCGATGCAACATAACAAAAACATTCTTCTCGGTGTACTAAAACGAAACACGATATACATCAAACACGTGGTAGTTTTCCATTTAAGGTTACATTCATGGTATGACGACTGGTAAAAAAACGACAGCAAGGATGGAACTGTCTGGCTAGTCTGGAGATATATTTTTTCATAGTTTTACTTTTATCTTTGTGAGTGGTGGGAAAAGAGTTGAGAGTGTTTTCCTGCTTTTGTACGAGTTGAAATAGTTGAGCGAACAGAAGGTACTTGTTGTCGAGTATTCGGTTTCTGAGTTTCAACCTACAGCTAGCTATAAAAAGGATTCGAATTATTAATCGTTATTAATCGTATTTCCAAAGAGAAATAATCATTTTAATAAGAGAAGATAAATATTATGAAATATGTTTTTGATACAATCAAACAATCTTGCAAAATAGTCATCGACCAACCACTAAGTGTAGGGATGTCGGCCCTGTGGTGATTGTGGTAAACACCATCAGTTCCAAACGGCAGGACCGGGTATCAAATCCCACCCGGGCCGTCCCTCCGTAGCAAGGACTGACTATCCGGTGAGGTTGTAAGACAAGTTTGGTAAGCCCGAAATGTCTAGTAACCCTGTAATGTTCTTTAGAACACAAAAAGGGGTGTGAAAGTTTGGTTAAGTAAAGAGAGTCAAACCAACCCGTGTTTTTTTTGACCTTGTATTTTTGAAACAGTAACACACGATACTTTTTTTGTTTATCTATTCGCAATTAATTATTCCAGCATTGGTGGTGAATGTTTGTACCTTTCTAAATATTTTGTACAATTTTTGATATCCAATTATACGCAATTATAATGCATAATATAAATACAATTTCTAGATAAAACAATAATTATACCATGAAACATCAGGCCCTAAAAAGGTCTAGAAAAATCATGTTTCCACTACGTCATAACGTTTAGCGAAAAATAAATCGGTGCATTTACATATGTGATATTTTCCATCTTCACCAATGTGGACATAAAGCTCACACTGTGCCCACAATTCTCGGACACATACTCCTACATATCAGATCATTTTTTTTGCCTTTCTACATAATGCTGAAAATAGCACCACGATAGTAACAGCGCCAAAGTACTTTCGCATGGTTGGAGCAAAAATTTCCATTTAAGCGATTTTTATCACGCCTCTGTGACAAACATCAATCAATGTTGATAAAGTTAACAACACCCGTTAACGTTGAGGTCACACGTTACCCTACCACGGATGAACGCTTTATTGATTCAGTTTTTTTCCCCTTTATTTAATGACAATTTTTCTTGGCTTCTGCAATGGAATTTCATTTTTATTGATAAATGTTTCATTTAATGTCCACCGCATTTACAAGTGTTTTTTTTTTTACTTTATTCCCTTTCCTTTTTTTAAATGCTGCTCTACAGTTTTGTGGTAGAACATTTCAAGCCATTTTGATTTTAGCAACAACAAAACTTTATTGTAGTTTATAGTGCCTGAGAATATGATCTCCAAGTTAGGAAGTTTTTTCTTAAATCGGATCACTGTTTCTGATATGGTTCTGGTCCAGAATGGTAACGGCCTGTTAACGGCTGAATAAATCGCAGTCAATTGGGATTGTATTCATGTCTTCGTGTTTGCTTTCTTTGTACAATATTTCGATTTCGTTAGTATGTTGAATTTTTTTCTGTATGTTATTTGCTTAACTTGAAATCGCTCAATAAAAAAGGCAGGATGTCGTTGCGGATGGAGCGCCATGCTAACTGCAATGACACTTCTCACGAAAAGAGAGAAGAGGAAATGAAAAAAGAGAGATACGAATAATGCCGATTGTATACTTTTAACTAGATGTGCATTGAATAGTAATGATATGACTAAATTAGAAAAAGATAATAAAAACCAATACTCAACAGAGCAAAAGAAAGGACAAAAGAAAAAGTTCTGCTCTGAACAATGTATGCATTAATACAAAACATCAAATTGTTGTTAGAAATTACTAAAACTTCATTTTTATGCAAAAAAAACTTTAATTTAAAGAAATTGTTGGCCATTTTGCATCCTCACTCTATCACAGGAATGCGCCGGATACAGAGGTCAAAACTACGCTGCTGAAAGGCGTAAGTCACCCGTGTGGTTCGCACAAATTACCGATCGATCAGCTGAATTGATTCAATTAAAATTTGCATCTCAAAGTACCGTCGAGATGGCGAGAACTTCCAAGGACCAAGCATCAAAATAATGCATTCTATTCAATATTCACTAGCCGCCGCTGCAATCCAATCACTTGCCACGAAACCTTAATAAAGCAACCGGCAGCAAACATTTTGCAGGTACCTAGGGCTGGTTTTGCATTTTTTAATACCTTCCCCGTTTTCATAAAAGGCTGCAATGACGACGTCCCGTTTAGCGCAAAACATGACGAACATGAGCGAATAAGAAGGCAAAACTCTTGCGAACGATCTTCTGCACATTTGGCGCTTTGGCTAGGATAGAAATAAATCAAAATGCCATCACAAAGTTTTTCATCCATCCGGGGCATATTCCTCTGCCACCGTACAAACATCGCACAATCGCTCGCAACCGCACCGCAATTCGATTTGCGTGTTTTACGAGTGTTTATATTTTGCTTAATTCGTATTCCTTCTTGCGCAATTCATTTGTGTTGTTTCGCACGTTGCAGATTTTTATTTCAATTTTTGTGCTTCGCGCTGAACAGAGCGTTGCGATTTTTGCAATATATTTTCCATGGGCAAGACTTCCATAAGCAAAACTGGCCGTTTAAATCTCCCAAGGGGTACGCAAACTTTTTCGTACAAGACCAAGGGGAAGGTTTGTACCATAAAATTGAATTTCTTTTGTTTGTGTTTTTTCCCTTCTCTCTCTCTCTCTCTCTTTCTCTTTCTCTCGCTCTTTTTCTCTCTCTCTACATTGTGACCAGACAAGATGTTTGACACGATGCTGCCTTAAACTTTCCAAACGCTAAGCTCAACACGTGTTCACGGGACGAAACGAGAAAATGGCGTTTATGGTAGATGATAAACAGTCCCAACAAAATACTAATTGCAGAACTTTTAATCACTTTTGTTTTCGCAATTACTGTTCAATGCAGATTTAAAAAGCTCCAAAAAATTATTTCACTGTTCCACATTCTGAATGGCGTTATTGCTGATTGTTAAAAAGTTTTCCAACAGAAATATAGGGGGCGGAGTAGAAAATGGGGAGGGTTTTTTTTCTCGCATCTAACAATAGTAACTAAACATGATTTCATGTCAGTTGATTTCTTATTGCTAGACTATATTTCTCTTCCACTCTTACACTATCAAGGCTTGTGGTTCTCTCTCTCCCTCTTTCTCTCAAAAGCAAAATAGCCCACAAGCTGCACATTTTTCATTATCCTTGAAAAAGTAAACCTTTTTATAGCGCTTTAGCCAATTCCCATTAATCTTATCGGTCGAAGTTTAAAGCTTTCACAATCAAAGGACATTCATCACCACCTGAAAGCTTTTTCGAACTCACTCGGTACGGGCAGCAAATTCTATTGAAACTTTTTCCACTGTGCGGAATGTGTGCCGCTTTAGCGCTTTTGCTAGTTGCGGGAAATAAATCACTGCTAGAAAATGTCAATGCTCAAAAGGTGTTATCGAAAAATGGTACTTTTATTTTACGATTTTACGTCCATTCACTGCGAGATATCGGCGAGCGAGACATTCAAAAAGAAAAGGAGACATTCAATTATTTGCCATTGACTGATAGTTTAAATTTATTACTTTCTTAAGAAATTTTACATAAGATTACTTTTTAAGTCAATTCTGGAGGATAACCTTTGCGACAACTTTTAAACATATTGATATAAAAAAGTGTAAAGGTCAGTCTACACGATACGATTCTTTGATCACCAATTTCACACATACTGTCGCAGGCAGCTGAAAAAAGATTGGTATGTGTTTTCGTGCTCTCATAATACGATTCTTTGTGGCAGGTTTGCTTTCTTCTCACATTTGAGGTCAGACATCGGCGAAAGATTCGTTTTACCCTCCAAAGTTGGCCTTTTCTGAAGTTTTTCTGGAGAAGAAGATTGGCCAACTCTAGCAAACATCGTATCGTTTAGACGGCCCTAATCGCTTGTATGTTTCTGTGCAAAATTCAGTTAGAATTTCAATCGAAATCTGTCATAAGCCTCAATTATCATACACAAATTGTAATGACAAGTTGTCAAAAACAGAAGATTTGTATTATGACAGTCAAGTTTGTGATCTGTTGGAAAAATCAAATTTAACGAAACGAAAGTTTACAAACAAGCAGGCTAGATTTGCATCCTTATACACAAACGGAAACCCGAAACTCTCAAACAACTTTCCGTCAGCTTTTTCTCACGGAAAGGTGCCAATTTCGGAGCGCGTGGCACATTTTTGTTGCATTTTAGTGCATAAACTATTGAAATAAGCAAATGTTTTTGTAAAAACATTAATTTATGAATAATTTTACATGTTTTCGTTCATAATATGGCATATGTTTAGGAACATGTTTAGGAATGTTTTTGGGGCGGCCCGATGGTGCATGTGATAAACGGCGCCAGCCCACACGGCCGGACCGGGTTCAAATCCCATCCGGACCGTCCCCCCGTAGCAAGGACTGACTATCCGGCTACGTGGTAAAATAAGTCTAGTAAGCCAGAAATGGCCGGCGTGACCTGTATGTAAGGTCGTTAAAAAGCCAAGAAGAGAGAGTTTAGGAACAACAAAGAGCCTCGCATATCCATTTGTATGCGATATTTGTTTGCATATCTGTGAAGTTTCTTCCACAATTCTCAAACACTTGGCAAACACCACGGAGATAGAAAAAACACGGCATTGAACATGTTAAATATTTTTTGCACAAATATTTCGCATACTTAACACGCGCTCGTGTGATAAGTGGCAAAGGATCAGAAATAATTCAAAGGAGTCGTATTTGTTATGCCAGATCGTTGTATCACTTACGTAGCAGGAGAAAATCATTTTAATGTTTTAATCAATTATTTAATACACAATCTTTTCTCAAGCTAACAGTAATGGGAGTTGTTAACGGTTTTTTGTTTCGATTTTGAACAGTTTCACACATCCATGGTTGCTTTGATACAGCTTTAACGAAAGAAAAAATTTGACGAATCTTGTCTTGTCACAAGAATGGTTTCATAATACAAATCTATTTTCCGTTTGTCTTGGCTCACTTGACTTGAGACATTTCCGTTTGTGTATGAAAATCGATGTGATATTGTTGACTTATGCTTTGCCGAATAATCGTTTCAAACATTTATTTCTACCACTAGCGTGTGGTGTAAAATGCTATCATGTTTGAGGCCTCATTTCAGGGTCAACCGTTGAACCTCACCCACATCGGTTTTCACCAACACCAAAGACAAATCAGACGAAAACAAAGAACTAAAGCTTTTGCAAATTATTTAGCATTAATCATCAGATGAGCTCGACAAAAATCATCGTCAACCCACACGTTTAGGTTGATCCAAAAAATCGACTTCCGACCGGATGATGCAAACACGCATGTGCTTTTTCACTAACCTACTCCTACACGCATCGTCTATCGTGTTGAGCGTAGGCTTGAACAGTGGCAAACGTGTGCAACTAATTAAATATCATCAATCTAAATTAGGAACCATCGGAGCTTATTTTTTGCTGCAATGTTAGACAGGCAGGAAGTGTGGCAGTACGCATATAATGATGAAATATTCAGACACCTTTGCTAACTCTGATGACAACGGAGGAGTTTTTTTGGCCAAACTTCGTTAGTAAACGAAAGAAATATGTAATGAAAACTCGTTCGATAAAAATGTTCTAATNTAAGATTAGCTATGATTGAATGAATGAATGAATGAATGAAGTTATGATTATTTGAAATGTGTTTAACCATACTAGACTAACATGTTCTCTTGGGAAACTTGAATGGAAAAGTAAAATGTACAAACACACTGTTCATTTTCACACGAAGCTTACCGACGGCCGATTCTTTCAGCACTTGCGAGTTACGATGTACAGCCCCGAAGCAAGCCACCCTCCCTGCCAAAGGATAAACGGCAGATCTTGTTCCGCTTCTACAATCTGTTTGTAATTAACAGTGCAGCTGTAATAACATCCCTTTCTACGCTTCATCCCTTCACGAACGCAATGGAATGGAAACTGTTTCAACAACGACACAGAGCTCTTTTCACACCTCACCGGAGACGTGGCCAACAGTATACCGTAACAAGCATGCGAAAAATAATAAATATCCCTTACCAAAACCACACCACGATTAAAGAATCGACAGGTGAGAGAACCATCCACAAATAGAAAGCACGAAAAGATAACAGCACAAAAACCGCGCAAAAAAATCCTGCCAATAATGTTAACGGAAAATATAATCAACGAACTGAAAAACTCACACTGTTTACAGATTGATTACCGTGTCTGGATGTTATCCTTCATTTGGGTTTTCGATATTTTTTTATTTGGTAGCATTTGATGATCTCTTTAAACCAGTGAAGTCTAACTTATTTTTTCTCTCTCAAGCTGGTTGACGTGTGGAACGAAAATGTATAATAGAAATTCATTTCGAGAGAATGACATGTTTTAATCTACCTAGAAATAATTTTATTTGTTTGCTAAGTATTAAAATTGGTGACGTTATAAACCTAGCTGAACATGTGTTTGACATATCTGGATTAAACATTATTTTATATAAGTTTCTTTACCAGATATATTCTTCATTTTCTAAGTAGTTTGGGCTTTAGTATGTCGATGGAGCACATTTAGTTGTAATTTTATAATCAGTTCTCCTGTTTTGTCATTGAATGTTCTTCAATCTTTGAGTGTGGAGAGATGTTTAAAATAAATCATAAATTGGTACAGGCTTTAAACAACACAAACACAAGAAAATGTCAATTGCAGTTTCAATTTAAACCTAACCTTAAAAAACCTTAATAAAACTTTCTGGTTTGCTTGTTTTCAACTTATTTATTTCGGAAAGTATTAGTATCTAGCAATATAATGTTTAACTTTCGAATAACTCTACAACTAACTGCTCAACCACAATTAAAAGTTTCTTCAAATTCGTCATCTGTTATTTTGTACTATATATTTATTCTTTTCTGCCCACCATACAGATTTATTCAAATAATTTAAAATAAATAGTGTATTTTTAAACTTTAAATTAAATGTTCTTTACTGAAAATGTATAATATTAGCAGTCTCATGTAATAATAGTGCTTCTTTCCATGTAGCCAAAAAGGAAATCTCCAGGAAGCTGAGTTTTGTTATTAAAGAAACTTTTATTCCGCGCCGTCGTCAATCTGAAAAATTTTAAGAAATAGAAATTGTTTATTAATTTCCTCCTTACTTTACATGTTTTATAATTATTTCAATATGAAACTTACATTTGAAGCAAAAGTATGATTCCTGTATAAGAAACTTGCTCATTGCATTTACACGATTGCAAATGTCGAACTTGAATTCTTGAAACCTCAATTCTTGAAACTAATTCATGCATCTTATCTGAAAAAGAAAGAATTTATAGAAACTGGAATTAAAAATGTGACAAACTAACCAAACAAACCAAACCAAAACTTGTAAAAAAAATATTCAAAACGTCCTGTGTGATAAGTGTAAGTAAACTTCAAATTCGTTGGTGTCTTTAAAATAGAATCTCAATTGCTAAATTATACGCCTTTTTCTATACATGCCTAAAGCTTACAATTCAAGCTTAGTTGATGTGGAAAGCGTGTACTGTAAAAGCTTCGCACAAGCTTTTGTTCTCAGTCCGAGGTAAAAGCAAAGAAAATACAGTAAAAATGATCGTCTGAAATGACTTGGGGCCAGTGTCCGCGAACCACATTGAATTGTATTGCCCCATAGTGCTTCAGTTGTACAAACTGTTGTAGAGAAAATAAGGCCGTTTCAATGATGGTCCGGGACGAGCAAAACACCCATCGTTTCGGTACACAAAAGGTGTCACGGTCCGGGACGGTTTTCGGGAGGAAGAGACGATAGGGAAAACATATGAGATAAGTTACGTCTTTTGTGCGCTCATGCGAGAGATGCAGTGTTTTCCACCGGAAGTGTTCACAACTCATCCGAATGCGAGCGGATTGGTACGTGCCGTGCCGACCCATCGGATGCCGACGACTTTGGTTGTAGAAGCCGCGTAAGGGCGGAAATACACTGCATCCCCTAGGGCTAGCGCTTTTCCGAAAAGGTGAAATGGTGTCCGTTCCTTTGGACAGAGAAATTAATTACCGTTATAATTAACTAGTCGCCATTCGAAGGGCGAAAAGCGTGACACTATGTACAGGACGATGCTGACACCGACGTAGCTGAACAGTACGCAAACCTAGGGTAGGATTTGAACGAAGAACGAGCGAAGGATTCGCAAACACAGCATTAGTATTAGATAACGCATTCGGTGAGGGAGATGCATTATTGACCACCTCAGGAGGTAACTTCAAACACGACGGATTGTATGACAGTTTGTCGCGAGGCTGATGCAGGACAACCAGAACACCATCGAAAGCTCGTGTTCCTGTTGCCACGGGTCATGGTTTTCGGTAGCCGTCCTCATTAGTCCATCCTTAACTCCTGCACGCATACGCCACTACTTACCCAGATCTCTTTGGAGAGTGGATTGAGGAAGCTAAATACGCTCGGCTTCTGCTTGACCGGCCGTTTGATCATGATGGAAATGCCGAGTGACATGAACGGTTTACTAAAATCGATGACGCGCTCGCGCTCGGACGTGATGGTCATAGGGGCGATAGCGAAATCGGCCTCCTTTCGCACCAGCTCACCGACCATACCATCCCAGCCACCCTTGACGTCTGGATTTTCCGAACCATACTGACCATCCTTTACTATCCGCAGCTCATCTGGTTGTTGGGAGAAAAATGAATGAGGATGGAAAAGATTCAATTTTAAGTTTTTGTTTTTTGCGCCACTTCTTTTTTCATGGTGGACATTTAATTTGGATGAAAGTTGGTAAGCGCAAAAGCAGTTTCCGGCGTAGGAAACTGACAAAACAAAAACTCTATTGAAAGGGACCAAAAGGCAACCGAAAGGGAGACTGGTGAAAGTATGTCTACCCTACTAGACATCAAATAAGGATCGTGTCCGCATCTTAGGGGCTAATTTGAAAGTTTTCAAATATAAACTTTCATCGGAAGATATCGTAAGTGGAATTTTCTTGTCCCTTCTTTTGCTTTCGGAAGGATTGACCTTGATGAGGAAATAGAAAAAAGGGTTCCAAACGATGGTTTTGTACCATTGTGCTGTACTGTGGGGTCTACTGGGAAGAGCAATAAACGAATGTTGGACTAGGGTCTCCGTTTGGAGGGAGATTTGGAAAGCGATTGAAACAATTAAGAGCTTTCAATTTTGTAATGATACTTTTATCACCTATTGCTGGAATTTCTTTGAGTGATATATTGGGGAGGGAATTCGAGTAAAATTCATAAATGGTATAAAACATGATGAATGGAATGAAAACCTTTAAGGATATTCAAGAATTTTGAGCGTTTACTCAAAAATGGAAACAGCTATCAACACGAATCTATTCTATAAGAAATTAATAGGAATACAAAATAGTACTGCACAACCACCATATTATGCTTACACCGTGGAGTTGAATCAGAAATGATTACTTGTACTTTCATATGTTATCAGACCATCAGCATGAATAATATACATTAATTCACGACTCCTATCGAGGGAAAATGCGGTAATAATAGGAAAGCACAATCAACAGCGTGAAAGAGCATTAGCTGGTTCCATGATGACACTTTACCACTCAATGCCTTGGGAGAATGCTGCCTATCGTAAAAGGCCCTATTGACATTGGAACCAACATTTTGTATTCATCTCCTTTTGCCAATAGGGAGCGATTAAAGGTATTCATTAAAGGGTATTTCGTTTGCGAAATGGAAAGCAGCTTGAGAATTTACTAGAATGAATCTGTGTGTTTGTACGGTCCTAAGGATTATTAAATAAAATATTATTTTTTAAAAAACTCAATTCGTCAAATGAAGCTTTGTCGATAGATTGAAGAATTGATTCAAAAAACAATTGCTCTGGATTCAATGAAGTGTTCATGCAAGAGAAAGTATTATGGATTAGAAGTCAATGTTCAAGAATAGAGTAATTATTACATGTCTAAAAAGTAAAAAAGTAAATGACGCATGAACAAAGTCTCAGGCCTTCTGAAGGGTCCTCCTTGTGGATTAAATGTACTTTAGAGAAAAATTGTGTTCCGAGGTAAACTGAACTTTGGCTAGAATTTAGGTTGGGTTCCAAAATAGACTCACAAACATGGCCAAGTCAATAGAAAACATGATCCTAAAGTTTACATTCACTGTACACCGCAGCCTAAGGCTGTAGCAGTCGAAAATTGTGTCAGTTTGGTATCTTTTCACTAGAAAGCGCAGGGAATACAGGTACGGATGTAAAAGTAAAAGGAACTCAATCGCACAAGCCAACGATCTCGGTGTGTATACGTACAGTTGATGCCGAGTTTTTTCGCCAACAGCTCGGCCAGATCCTTGCAGTAGCCCTCGAAGCGCTCGTTCGTCTCCAGTGTCTCGCCCGGTTCTGGCTGTCGCAGCATGATGTACGGCTCCTCGATGATGGTCGTCACGATGTAGGTTTTGTTCCGCTCGTAATGCATGTCCGTCTTGAGCCGGGTGTACTTTGCGACGACCGGCGCCAGTCCGCCTTCGTCCGACCACTCGGCCACCTTTACCATTGCGCTGTTCACTGTCATCTCGACCACGTGCAGTGTGTAGTTCTGGCGTTTGCCGTCCTCGTTGAATCTGATATCACCGGTAAGGCCCGATATTTCCACCTGTTCTTGGTGAAAACGTTGTCGTAAAAACCCGGCCCGTGGGTTTGAATGTACCCAGCCGTAAAGCAGTCACATGTTGTGTCGTGAATCGTGGTAGTAGCGGATTTTTCCCCGTTGGTGGCCCAATGCCAACCGTGCAATTGTGGCGATTGTAGTAGCGGTGATGATGCCAATAGACGGGAAGGTGTAAAAGTTGTGCCATTTGCAAGAACGATAAACAGACAGAGAGAACCAGTGAGTTTGATGGTACGGATAGAAATAACGAACTGATATTAGCCGACACGAGGGTTGCATTTCTCGAGAAAGAAACCCAAATATTGCTACGCAACAAACGCAGCGCAAGTGATGGTATAAATAAAGACCGGTAGCCATAATAATGTATCATGGGCTCATAAATCTTGGCTCGATTTGGCTAAGGAACACACCTAGGTAGATATTGAGCCAAGCTATTCTGAGAAAAGAGTCTCAAAACAACCCAATGTAGTTGGCATGGTAAGATAACGTTGAAAAATCGTAAAAGGTGGTTGTAATATTGAATTTTCAAAAAGTTGTGAAATAACAGTATCGCAAGTTGTTTATTGAGCTAGTTAAAAATATTTGTACAATCATAAATTTTTATAAAAACTTTAACAAAACCAAAACTTCAAAATGTGTTCCCAAAATCTACATTTTTCAAAATAACTACATTTCTTACCTTGCGCAGGTAGCGTGAAATTTTATCACCGTGTTCCCATGGGGTGACCCACCCTTTGGAGGTATTACAGTCCAATGTTCGCGTTCCGTTGGTGGGAAGGTTGAACGGTTGGCCTCGATTGCGCATCGTGTACGCTCGAAACTGGTCCGGCTTTTTGCGCATAATTTTGGAGAACGTTTCGACCAGCACAAACACGGCATCGTACATGAGGGCAGCCTGGGCCGAGATCAGTTCTTTACCGGCGCCCTGCGATGTGGTCGGATCTAATCGCTTCCATCCATCAAGAAACTCCTTGACGTACTTTTTGCTCGTATCGACGATTCGGAAGCCGGTGATATTGATTGCTCCGTACTCGATAACTTCACTCTCCCAACGATCATCCATCACCTGTAGAGGAGAAAGGAAGAGAAAAAAACAGATAGTAAGTAGAACAGAAAGATATGCCGAGGGATGAGTACATAGATAATGTTTTGAAAACACGCAATGGATAGGATGAGGCATGTTGGGATGGGAAAGCAAGCTCGAATGCACTAAGAGATTGAATGCTTAAAGAACGATTTTATGTTCATTGAGAACATTTGGGTGTTACCACAACTAAAACTGTGATTCAAACACAAACTTTTCAACGATTGGTGGATCTGTTCAATATTTATGGCAGATGTGTATTGAAAGTTGGTTGAGCTGACATCATCGATATGCAATAGAAATTTTATGACACATATCTGAAACACATATGTATATACTTCTACTTAAATTTTTGCTTCTTGTAGCATTGAATATTGCTAAATTCTCAAGACTCACAGAACTATGTTTCTGAAATTAAACATCAGACATACATTTGTCCATTAGACAGCCTTTCCAGCCAATGTTTCACAAAATATTGAAATTAAAATTGCAGTGGTACAAGCTATAACAAGAGCATTGTTACCGTTCCTATGCATGAAGCCTTTAGCATAATAACGATGCATGGGTTTAGATAAAGCAAAGCTCGGATGTGACTTGCAAAACCCGACAGCTGAAACTCCGTCCAGCCGTCCAGCGTCACTGGTAAATGTAACAACATCATGGGTAAGATAGTGGAACGGATCGACAGCAGTCTATTTATGTTAAATCATATAAATTGACTGGTGGCAAGTTTGAACTGAGTTTCACTTCTCGATTCTATTGAATTGATGTAAGCCCACCGGGGAAGCTTGGAAACGCATGTTTTGCGTATACGCACTCGATTCGCATTTTGATTTCGGTTCCGGTTTTACTTGCAATAATACGAACCATATGGTAGGATGAGCAGAGGAGCGTGCGTATGTTCTGACGAGTTATGTTCCCTTTGTTGATGGCCATTGGGTGAAATACGAAACACCGATCGAATAAATTGAGTTCATGGAAGGACGGGAAATGGAAGGAGATGAAGTTCGAAGAGGAATGCGGGAGAATGAACGATGTTAGAGCTTTTTTGGAAATCGTTCGAAGTGAGGTCCGATCGATCGAGATGAGCATTCATAGCGCTCACCATAAAAAGCTTTGCTGGTGATAGAAAGAGAACGTGAAGGGAAGAAACCCTGACCAAGGTTGTGATAAAAAGCGAGGAACCGTAAAAGTAAGATAAGATGGAAAGTGATAGATGGAATAAGCATACATGATAAACGGTACATGATCAACGAGATGGGTCGGCCGAAGGTCGTTAGTAATAGTCGTTTTGGTAATGCTAACGAAACCAGGGTGTATCATGAAGCGTTGAATATATCGTTGTGTTTGGCAGTAAATGTTTAACTACCAATGTTTTTTTCTTTAATCTATTTTCAGAGTTGTTTGTGGTATTTTACTAAAATCATAAAATTCTGCTAGACTTTTGTAAAATCATGAACAACCAGGCGTCTCCATGGGAGAATAGTGAAAGAATAGTGTGTCAATCTTTAAATGGGTTTTGAACAAAATTGAATTTATTTGGAAGCGATCGATGTGTTAGGCATGAAATATTGTATTTCGTTTGTTTTTTTTTTGTATTTTACACTCAAAACATAAAAAATTGTTCAACTATTGTAAAATCATGAACAACCAGGCGCCTCCATTGAAGAAATTGCGTGAAGAATCATGTGTTTATTTTATAATTCATCTTAAAATTTCCATGTTGTTCCTATCAAAACGATTTAATATGAATTCGATTCGTTGTGTTTGGCAATAAATGTCGTACTTTCTATATTTCTGTGGGTAATTTACATTCAAAACATAACATAACGTAAAAATTGCTCGACTATTGTAAAATCATGAACAACCAGGCATCTCCTCCATAGAAGAATCGTCGGGGAAAAATTGTGTGTTGAACTTTAAATCGGGTTTCAACCAAATCGCCAAATCCACTTGAAATGGATGCGATCGATGTGTTAGGCAGTAATTATTGAATTACGAATGTTCCGTTGGAATTCAAAGTCAAAACATACAATTTTGTTCGCCTGTTGTAAAAACGTGAACAACCAGGCGCCTCCATTGAAGAATCTGCGAGAAGGAACATGTTGTAAATTTTTAAATAACTTGAAATTGGCTTAGTGATTCTAAAAAATCAAATTCATATTGCTGCAAGCGATGTGTTAGGCAGTAAATGTTATACTTTCAAAGTTTTTGTTGATATTTTACAATCAAAACATAAAATATTGATCGACTATTGCAAAATCATCAACGACCAGGCGACTCCATTGAAGAATCTGCAGGAAAAAATCAAGTGTTGAACTTCAAATGGGTGGAAATTTCTAAATTTTTCCTACCCAATCGAATCCACATGGATGAATCTGAAATTTCTCTTTAATGTAGGGAGACCTGATTCAATCCAATGTTAATAAATTCATCAAATTTAATTGCAAAGTTTTCTAAATTTACTTCGTTCCTTCATTATAGTTTCAGTATGTCATTAGGTATTAAGCAATGTAAGCTCGATACTAAAATCCCTTGTTTGCGGTTTAGAGTCACATCGAAGGGATCATATATGTGACATTTTTCTTTCCTTTTGAATGCTACGGGAGTGTCTGAATACTTCCCACACGCACATTCTCGTATTTGTATGTAATTGTGGTTTAAGGAAGAACCTATACAGAAAGATTTTGCCATTGCCAGGCCGACTCGTCCAATGGATGGCTTAAACATCCCGCACTTTAGTGTTGTTTCAAGCGACAAAGAGAATTTCATTCGCTTCAGTGATTATCCAAGCTGGAGCAACGTCCAGTCGTGTGAGGCTGTCGTGTGTAAGAGCGATCAGTATAACAAACCTATGAACAAACAAGGTACCAACGAGCTTGTTTTATATCGCTACATCGTACGAATACATTGGTCGTGGTTTACCAGTGATGGTGAACAAGAAACAATTAGCAACATTCCGATAATGATGGAGAAGGCGTTTCGTTACGGTGGTAGAGTTCCCGCTTGCCTGCTTGATTTTGACTGATGATTTAGATGTTGTTTTCCAGCCAGGCTGGCTCAATTCTAGGTGCAAAATATAACAAACTAATGGTCAACAGGCTACATTGTGCGCTGCTTTTTGGTTTCAAGGAGAAAATAGCCGTTAAATGTATTACGTCCTCATCAATCGCACTAGATGTAAAGGTCCATCCACGGATTGGAATTTGAGCCGAAACATGGGAAGAAATTCTGCCATTTGCTTGCAACATTCGTGGTGATTGAGTGAAACATGGTTACGGTTGGGGTTTTCGGTCGACATTGATCGCTTGTTGAGCAACGATAGCAACAACACAACATTTTGTGTTTCCAAACGTCACTTTCACCATGTCACACCTGATAGAAGAAAGCCAGAATCTACTGTCCAGCATGTTTGGGAATGTTGTTGTGGTTAACCACTTTTCTCTTTGTTGCTGGCGTCGTAACGCGACAGTGCGGTAACCAATTCGGAAAGTCTTTCGAGTGCAAAGTAAACGAACAAAATTTATCGGCGCTGATAATGACGGTGAACTTGATGATGATGATGCTGAGTCTTCCTTAGGGATATTGACGTGACTGCAGACCATCGGGATAACAACAGATGACCGTTACTGCTTTCAATGAACTGATTGAAACACACATTTTGCATCCTGTGTGAGTTTGGAGGAATATCTAGATAGTGACCATACAGTTGATTTAATGAAACATGTCAGAATGAGGCTGATAGACAGCTGGAGAAAACATCTGGAATAAATCAGATATTTGCTGTGCTGAGCTTAGTTTGTTGTGCAGTTTGTTGCATTCTGCTTGAGTTGGAGCGCACATCCTTTGGTCGAAAGCCATAACCATTCCTGCTTTCGAAATGGAATGCAAATAGACATTTTTAGCTGAATAAAATTCAATTTATTTCATGTGCTACTGGGTGGTCTGAAAATGATCCCGTGCACATAAGATACAGCTGTTTGAAGCACACAGACATGGGTTAAATCATTGAAGTCTTAAAGATGAACAATGAATATGATTTGAGGACGATGACCTGATTGGGAGAGAAGAGCGTATATGTTTCGTGGTATTTTTAAGTTGGGAATGAGAACGCCTAGACAAAAAGCTTTACTTTCCAAGGCGAAGTTTGTAGAAGTAAATGGGAGTATAATTTATTTGACTTATGGTTTGCATCTTCATTTGTTGGTTTTGCAATTTAGTGAAATGAAAATCGATTCGATAGGACGAAGCTTTTCGACTACAATAGTAAGAGTTCAGCTAAGCAGAACTTGAATTTGAACCCAACTCGTGTTGATTCAAGACCTTAAATGTAGTAACACAGAGAGTACATTGATGGATTTTAAAGCATACGATAGACCGGTTTTGAAATTAAATTTCCTGCCCTTAGGCTTTTGTCTGTTTGCAACATTGTTTTCTGTCCAAAGTTCATGAAATTGCCTACGCATAAAAGAAGACTTTACTTAATGAGCGTCGAATTTCATTCTGTGGCTTATTACCTACTTTTCAGTTAACTCCGAGCAAAGGAAAGAGCAATATCGTGCGAAAGAAGCGCGGTTAATGAACGTGTAAACCGATCCAGTTTATACGTTTCATACTTTCAGCCGAAAATAAATTCCATTGTGCTTGAGTATATCATGTTCCCGTTCTCAACGAGGTAACATCACGTGAATCTCTCATTGTGTTCATACGTTACATCCTTTGCCATCTTCCAACAGGGCGAGACAACTTTTGCGGTTTTGCAAAACACTGAAATGTTGACATTCGCTGGACAAGTATAAAAATACGCTGAAAAATGTAAAACTACTCTTATTCCAGGAACCAACATTTTTTCAATCGATATGCTCTGGTGTTTCTAACAAATGAACGCCATTCCGGGAAGTCGGAATGAAATGGAATCTACTTTAATGGCCACCAATGGAGAAGTTGTGCTGCAAATGATGTTAAAGCTTTTAGATAAACCTTAACTCAAACGGATGATCCAGTAAGAAGACCCGAAGAATGCATACAAAGAAATAATACAATAATTTTCATTAAAATAATTCATGCACAGTGTAAGATGGCTTATATGGAAACGATTTTTTATCTCAAATATGATGCGCTCTAATTGAAATATTAAATATGAAGGAAACTTCAGCATAATTCTCTTAAACCATGCAGGCAGCACTCTCGTACATGCACCACGTACAGAACCGGTACACACACTAATGCTCTCACTCAGCAGGAGAGCAAACAGGATCCTTCCAAGTCCAATATATTACGTTAACTTTAATGAGCAGAAGTGGGGCAATGTGGTTTCGTTCCCTCACTGCTACCGGATGTTGTTATTCCTGCCACTTTCGCCCACCACTTCCAGATGATTGAACCATTTAACGAACGGTATAATGTGAACCGTCTTACCCTAGGTCCATCCGGAGTCGCATCTAAGCCCAACACCAGGATGTACACACAGTATTTGTGGTTGTGTAATNAGATCAGTTCTTTACCGGCGCCCTGCGATGTGGTCGGATCTAATCGCTTCCATCCATCAAGAAACTCCTTGACGTACTTTTTGCTCGTATCGACGATTCGGAAGCCGGTGATATTGATTGCTCCGTACTCGATAACTTCACTCTCCCAACGATCATCCATCACCTGTAGAGGAGAAAGGAAGAGAAAAAAACAGATAGTAAGTAGAACAGAAAGATACGCCGAGGGATGAGTACATAGATAATGTTTTAAAAACACGCAATGGATAGGATGAGGCATGTTGGGATGGGAAAGCAAGCTCGAATACACCAAGAGGTGGAATGCTTAAAGAACGATTTTATGTTCATTGAGAACATTTGGGTTTAACAACAACTAAAACTGTGATTCAAACACAAACTTTTCAACGATTGGGCGATCTGTTCAATATTTATGGCAGACGTGTGTTGGAAGTTGGTTGAGCTGACATTATCGATATGCAATAGAAATTTTATGACACATATCTGAAACTCATATATACTTCTACTTAAATTTTAGCTTCTTGTACGTTTATGGTGCGATTGCTTAAACTTTGTTTAGGAAGCATTATGCTCAATTCTCAAGACTCACAGAATGTTTCTGAAATAAAACATCAGACATACATTTGTCCATTAGACAGCCTTTCCAGCCAATGTTTCGCAAAATATTGAAATTAAAATTGCAGTGGTACAAGCTATAACAAGAGCATTGTTACCGTTTCTATGCATGAAGCCTTCAGCATAATAACGATGCATGGGTTTAGATAAAGCAAAGCTCGGATGTGACTTGCAAAACCCGACAGCTGAAACTCCGTCCAGCCGTCCAGCGTCACCGGTAAATGTAACAGCATCACGGGGAAGATAGTGGAACGGATCGACAGCAGTCTATTTATGTTAAATCATATAAATTGACTGGTGGCAAGTTTGTACTGAGTTTCACTTCTCGATTCTATTGAATTGATGTAAGCCCACCGGGGAAGCTTGGAAGCGCATGTTTTGCGTACACGCACTCGATTCGCATTTTGATTTCGGTTCCGGTTTTACTTGCAATAATACGAACCATATGGTAGGATGAGCAGAGGAGCGTGCGTATGTTCTGACGAGTTATGTTCCCTTTGTTGATGGCTACTGGGTGAAATACGAAACACCGATCGAATAAATTGAGTTCATGGAAGGGCGGGAAATGGAAGGAACGAGAGATGAAGTTCACAGAGGAAAGCAAGAGAATGAACGATGGAAGGGCTTTTTTGGAAATCGTTCGAAGTGAGGTCCGATCGATCGAGATGAACATTCAAAGCGCTCACTAAAAGAAATCTTAGCTGGTGATGGAAAGAGAATGTGAAGGTTAGAAACCCTGACCAAGGTTGTGATAAAAAGCGAGGAACCGTAAAAGTGAGATAAGATGGTAAGTGATAGATGGAATAAGCATACAAGATAAACGGTACATGATCAACGAGATGGGTCGGCCGAAGGTCGTTAGTAATAGTCGTTTTGGTAATGCTAACGAAACCAGGGTGTATCATGATGCACGCAAAGCGTTGAATATATCGTTGCGTTTGGCAGTAAATGTTGGAATACCAATGTTTTTTTTCTTTAATCTATTTTCAGAGTTGTTTGTGGTATTTTACTAAAATCATAAAATTCTGCTAGACTTTTGTAAAATCATGAACAACCAGGCGTCTCCATGGGAGAATAGTGAAAGAATAGTATGTCAATCTTTAAAAGGGTTTTGAACAAAATTGAATTTATTTGGAAGCGATCGATGTGTCAGGCATGAAATATTGTATTACTTATGTATTTTTTGTATTTTCCACTCAAAACATACAATATTGTTCGACTATTGTAAAATTATGAACAACCAGGCGCCTCCTCCATAGAAGAATCGTCGGGGAAGAATTGTGTGTTAATCTTTACATGTTCTGATTTTATTCTACCAAATCGAATTAATATGCATGCGATCGATGTGTTGGACCGTAAATATTGAATTACGAATGTTCCGTTGGAATTCAAAGTCAAAACATACAATTTTGTTCGCCTGTTGTAAAAACGTGAACAACCAGGCCCCTCCATTGAAGAAACTGCGAGAAGGAACATGTTGTTAATTTTTAAATAACTTGAAATTGGCTTAGTGATTCTAAAAAATCAAATTCATATTGCTGCAAGCGATGTGTTAGGCAGTAAATGTTATACTTTCAAAGTTTTTGTTGATATTTTACAATCAAAACATAAAATATTGATCGACTATTGCAAAATCATCAACGACCAGGCGACTCCATTGAAGAATCTGCATGAAAGAATCAAGTGTTGAACTTTAAATGGGTGGAAATTTCCAAATTTTTCCTACCCAATCGAATCCACATGGATGAATCTGAAATTTCTCTTTAATGTAGGGAGACTTGATTCGATCCAATGTTAGTATAGTCATCAAATCTAATTGCAAAATTTTCAAAATATACTTCGTTCCTTCATTATAGTTTCAGTATGTCATTAGGTATTAAGCAATGTAAGCTCGATACTGAAATCCATTGTTTGCGGTTTAGAGTCATATCGAAGGGATCATATGTGTGAAATTTTTATTTCCTTTTGAATACGGGAGCTTTTGCTACGGGAGTGTCTGAAAATTTCCCACACGCTGTTGTATTCTCGTATCTGTATGTAATTGTGGTTTAAGGAAGAACCTAAACAGAATGCTTTTGCCATTGCTAGGCCAACTCGTCCAATGGATGGCTTCAACATCCCGCACTTTAGTGTTATTTCAAGCGACAAAGAGAATTTCATTCGCTTCAGTGATCATCCAAGCTGGAGCAACGTCCAGTCGTGTGAGGCTGTCGTGTGTAAGAGCGATCAGCTTAACAAACCTATGAACAAACAAGGTACCAACGAGCTTGTTTTATATCGTTACATCGTTCGAATACACTGGCCGTGGTTTACCAGTGATGGTGAACAAGAAACAATTAGCAACATTCCGATAATGATGGAAAAGGCGTTTCGTTAGATGGTAGAGTTCCCGCTTGCCTGCTTGATTTTGACTGATGATTTAGATGTTGTTTTCCAGCCAGGCTGGCTCAATTCTAGGTGCAAAATATAACAAACTAATGGTCAACAGGCTACATTGTAAGCTGCTTTTTGGTTTCAAAGAGAAAATAGCCGTTAAATGTATTACGTCCTCATCAATCGCACTAGATGTAAAGGTCCATCCACGGATTGGAATTTGAGCCGAAACATGGGAAGAAATTCTGCCATTTGCTTGCAACATTCTTGGTGATTGAGTGAAACATGGTTACGGTTGGGGTTTTCGGTCGACATTGATCGCTTGTTGAGCAACGATAGCAACAACACAACATTTTGTGTTTCCAACGTCACTTTCACCATGTCACACCTGATACAAGAAAGCCAGAATCTACTGTCCAGCATGTTTGGGAATGTTGTTGTGGTTAACCACTTTTGTCTTTGTTGCTGGCGTCGTAACGCGACAGTGCGGTAACCAATTCGGAAAGCCTTTCGAGTGCAAAGTAAACGAACAAAATTTATCGGCGCTGATAATGACGGTGAACTTGATGATGATGATGCTGAGTCTTCCTTAGGGATATTGACGTGACTGCAGACCATCGGGATAACAACAGATGACCGTTACTGCTATCAATGAACTGATTGAAACACACATTTTGCATCCTGTGTGAGTTTGGAGGAATATCTAGATAGTGACCATACAGTTGATTTAATGAAACATGTCAGAATGAGGCTGATAGACAGGTGGAGAAAGCATCTGGAATAAATCAGATATTTGCTGTGCTGAGCTTAGTTTGTTGTGCAGTTTGTTGCATTCTGCTTTAGTTGCAGCGAACATCCTTTGGTCAAAAACATAATAGAAATTTTTAGCTGAATAAAATTCAATTTGTTTCTTGTGCTACTGGATGGTCTGAGGAACGAACTCGGGCACATGAGATACAGCTGTTTGAAGCACTCAGACATGGGTTAAATCATTGTAGTCTTAAAGATGAACAATGAATATGATTTGAGGACGGTGACCTGGTTGGGAGAGAAGAGCGTTCGAGCGTATATGTTTTGTGGTATTTATTATTTGGGAATGAGAACGCCTAGACAAAAAGCTTTACTTTCCAAGGCGAAGTTTGTAGAAGTAAATGGGAGTATAATTTATTTGGGATTTGACTTATGATTTGCATCCTCATTTGTTGGTTTTGCGATTTAGTGAAATGAAAAACGATTCGATAGGACGAAGTTTTTTGACTACAATAGTAAGAGTTCAGTTGACCAGAACCTGAATTTGAACCCAACTCGTGTTGATTCAAGACCTTAAATGTAGTAACAGAGAAAGTACATTAATGGATTTTAAAGCATACGATAGACCGGTTTTGAAATTAAATTTCATGCCCTTAGGCTTTTGTCTGTTTGCAACATTGTTTTCTGTCCAAAGTTCATGAAATTGCCTACGCATAAGAACAAACTACACTTAATGAGTGTCGAATTTCATTTTGTGGCTTATTACCTACTTTTCAGTTAACTCCGAGCAAAGGAAAGAGCAATTTCACGCTAACCTAACAGCGGTTAATGAACGAAGCAACGGATTCAATTTCGATGTTGAATACCTGCATCTAAAAATAGATTTTACTGTGCTTAAGTATATCATGTATCCGTTCTCAACAAGGTAACATCACGTGAATCTCTCATTGTGTTCATACATTACATCTTTTGCCACAAATCTCTTGCAACAGGGCGAGACAACTTTTGCGGTTTTGCAAAAAACTGAAATGTTGATATTTGCTGGACAAGTATAAAAATAAGCTGAAAAATGTAAAAACTATTCTTATTCCAGGAACCAACATTTTTTCAATCGATATGCTCTGGTATTTCTAACAAATGAACGCCATTCCGAAGAGTTGAGATGAAATGGAATCATCTTTAATGGCCACCAATGGAGAAGTTGTGCTGCAAATGATGTTAAATCTTATAGATAAACCTTAACTCAAACGGATGATCCAGTAAGAAGACCCGAAGAATGCATACAAATAAATAATACAATAATTTTCATTAAAATAATTCATGCACAGTGTAAGATGGCTTATATAGAAACGATTTTTTATCTGAAATATTATGCGCTCTAATTGAAATATTAAATATGAAGGAAACTTCAGCTAAATTCTCTTAAGCCATGCAGTTAGCACTCTCATACATGTACCACGTACAGAACCGGTACACACACTAATGCTCTCACTCAGCAGGAGAGCAAACAGGATCCTTCCAAGTCCAATATATTACGTTAACTTTAATGAGCAGAAGTGGGGCAATGTGGTTTCATTCCCTCACTGCTACCGGATGTTGTTATTCCTGCCGCTTTCGCCCACCACTTCCAGATGATTGAACCATTTAACGAACGGTATAATGTGAACCGTCTTACCCTAGGTCCATCCGTAGTCGCATCTAAGCCCAACACCAGCATGTACACACAGTATTTGTGGTTGTGTAATATCAAGTCTCCTAATTGAAGACCACCTTCAAATAAACCACCACAGGCAATATGACCCTCGGATCCCTTTCTCGACCATGGTCGTGCCGAGTTGACTAGCATTTAGCTAACACACCTTCTGTGTCGATGTATGCAAAACGCATTTAAAGTTTATGCTTATTTAATATCCCGGTAAACAGCTTCCAAGAGATTTCTTCTCTTAGGTCGACATGTTCTGATTTGGGGTATAGTAAAATGGACAAAATGAATCAACGCCAAAGTGGATGTAATGGCGTTGCCGTTGTTTTTGTGTAAACTCAAAGCATGAACCTACTTTACATTATGTGAACAATTGTGGTTTGGTTCTATCTTTCATCAATCTTATCCTTTCTTAGGCTCAAGAGCACATTTGGTTTAATAGACCAAACTGGTTCATGTCGTGGTAATATTACTGTTCTTAAGCGAACATTTTGTTGCCATAATCCTATTGATTTCTTGACAACGCCCTTTGACTGTCTAGGCGTGTATTTATTTCAGTCTACCAGTTGTGTAAGTAAATGTGATTCGATTTCGATAGACATTTGCATCCAACTCGCTCAGAAATACAACGTCAATCTTTAAATCCTTATGATGCTCCCCAAAGTTGCTTGAGTGGCAGTGTTGTGGTTGACTCTCTCATGACCACACTCCTCTGCTCAACAATTTTGGTAGTTCTTGGTGATTTGATTGAGCCAATCACCTTCTGCCATCGTCGCGACAGTCATCGTTAGTGAGGAGATGCCAGTTCTACCTTTCACTGGATGTAACTGAGGCCTCAGTACACCTCAATGTTTCACTTGTATTCCTTCAAACAGTGGGTAATTACATATTTCTGACTGTCGGTAAGCACGCCAAGGTTTAGTAGGGCTAAAATGACAATAACTATTTCGTGTCCTCAGAACGCACAATCACAAAGCTCTGTTGGAAAGGCTTATGTACTTTCCATCGAAATAGGAGGTAATTTCATGCAATGTTAAACAGAACGTTGGAGCAGACAACCCCTTCTGCGTTGTCTGGTAGAATCTCAACACAAAACCTTGTGCAATCCTGTAGCTTGATAGTGCTACTAAAGGGAATAGCTTACTCGCCTTCCTTCTGATGGGTTTACAACATCTGGGAGCTGGCAATGAAACTAGCAAGAAACGCATTAAAGGAGAAACTGCTGAAAAGCTCTCATCAATGACGTCATCGGGCGTGAAAAGGGCATTAAATTTGATTTTGATGGCTTTCAGGGGATGCATTCGTACGAGCATCCGACGTATCAAGGTGCTATCAAGAGAGCCGAGTGGATGTATTCGCAGAGTAGTTGTGTTTGTGTGAGGTGCCCTTGAGTAATTCGAGCTGTGGATTAAGTCGTACGGCTGAGGAAGGTTGCTTAAGTGGAAAGGCATAAAATCAGAAATACTAGTTTTACTGCCCACTGTGTACCTCCTGCCACGCTCACTGCTAGGAAAATGTTCATTGCAAGGCTCCGAGCATTGATCGCCGACTTGTAGAATCGTGGAAAATGTTGGATACGAGAAGTAAGGACTGTTGAGGATTTCTGTAAATGTAGAGTCACACCAGAGCAACAGAGCAATCACCGATGCCACCTCGAATGTTGCATTTCTACATTTAGAACCCGTGGGAAGTCGTTTCGCTGTTGGCCTACTTCCAACGAACAACAACCCTTTGGAGATGAGATTAATTTTACGCTCAACCGTACACAGAGAATAATGGAAATGCTGGAAAAGGAAAAATAATCACAGCTTTCTATTATTATTGCTCTACCAAATCAGTAACTGATGCGAATTGGAAACAGGAGACAATTCGCTGGATAAGATGACCGTTCAACCTACGCAATCGAATGCAAACTCAAAGTTCGATTTGTATGTAAATGTTTCTTACTGGCTGGATGTGCCATTTGGTTTAACAAGGGCAGAAGAAATAGAGTGAAAGGAATCGAGAAGGGGAAAAGAACAACTTCAATGGTGACGAACGAAACACTTACCAACCCACTCAAGAGATAGTGGTAGGTACGCTTGCCGAGCGTGATGTCCCGGACGTGACTGACCACGATGTCCTTGGCCAGCTCGGTACTACAGTCGAGGACGATGTGCTTCCGTGACCACCGGTTCAGCTCCTCGATGGTGCGCAGGAACTCTATCGCATCGCTTACGTTCGCTATCCGCTTGACCGTCTCGACGTGAAAGGTCTCGTTGCCTGGCCGCAGGCCCTGGTAGATCTGTTGTAGCCGCAATAGGCCTAAGGGGAGGGTGTGAAGAATAGAATAAAAGAGAGAGATAAAAGATAGAATACATGTACAATCGTTCAATGACACTACTTTTGTATACAACAAACAGAAAAGTATCAGCAGATTCGGGCAGACGACTCACTCCTCAACAATTCACAGACACCTGCAAATGGTCTCGAGGTGGATAGTTCTATTGGCGACGTAAGGTGATGTTAATTGACAAGTGTAAANCACTCAAGAGATAGTGGTAGGTACGCTTGCCGAGCGTGATGTCCCGGACGTGACTGACCACGATGTCCTTGGCCAGCTCGGTACTACAGTCGAGGACGATGTGCTTCCGTGACCACCGGTTCAGCTCCTCGATGGTGCGCAGGAACTCTATCGCATCGCTTACGTTCGCTATCCGCTTGACCGTCTCGACGTGAAAGGTCTCGTTGCCTGGCCGCAGTCCCTGGTAGATCTGTTGTAGCCGCAATAGGCCTAAGGGGAGGGTGTGAAGAATAGAATAAAAGAGAGAGATAAAAGATAGAATACATGTACAATCGTTCAATGACACTACTTTTGTATACAACAAACAGAAAAGTATCAGCAGATTCGGGCAGACGACTCACTCCTCAACAATTCACAGACACCTGCAAATGGTCTCGAGGTGGATAGTTCTATTGGCGACGTAAGGTGATGTTAATTGACAAGTGTAAAAGTAAAAGTGTCCTCTCCGTGTGCGGCTACATGAGGCCCATTAGGATACGTATCCTTCCAATCATGGCGCTTTTAGTTTCTGTCCCGAATGTGGGACAAATGGGTTTTACTCCGACAACTCGGGCTTATGGCTCAAGGGTGACAAATGAAAATTGGCATACGTACAGAGAATAAATTGTATTGAATTAAGGCCTTAGGCACTGTTTTCTCTCGACTTCTGTGTCCTTCGCCAAGTCTGCAAAAGAACGACAGAAGGATAAACCGGTTAAACCAAATAGGTAGATAGAACCCTGGAGAATCTGATAGACCGAGATCGAAAAAAAAAATGGTTTGTGCTGAGTCTGGTTGCATCTTGGCTGCTTCCTCTTTCTTGATATCGACCCACAATAAGCTTCCTTTTCGAGTGTTCATCGGCGAAATAGAGCTTCTGACGGGTGACTCCTGGGAACAAAAGGAATCCCAGAAGGGCTTAGTAAACTTGTGCTTGAATTGTGAAAGGCGCATTCTTGTACCAAGGGCGAATAAAATTCCAGTTCTGACTTCCCTTTCAAAACTGCTGCATAGTTTCATGATGATAGTTCTGTTTCGCTCATGCCATTATCACCAGCACTATTAAGTTGAACAGTTAGGCAAGGACGAGAATATCTAGTTGGAAAAACTATCCGGAATATTGCGCTTGAATTCGAAGTACGAGTCTGAGTTTTTGACATCGAGTGTGTGAATGTGGGTAAGGTATACTGGAATAGAAAAAGGTCCCAAATCAACGGAAGAATATAAAGTCATTTACGCTTCTGGTAACTAAAAACCAAATAAAAGAATTACAAAGAAAATTTCGAGCATTAGTTCTTCCTATGTGTTGTGTCTCTAAGAACCCATTTTTTTCGAGGTATGCTTGTGTAAGTGGCACCAAAATTACCCAAAGCTGATGCGCGTGCAAAGAAGCATAGGACATCGTGTGGTGTTAAGGAAAAAAAGATGAACAGAATGGGATGATAAAGAATTTTCTCTGCTTCAGTGCTTTAAGAGCGGAAGAGTTTTCTCTTCGTGTAAAAGATATGAAAAGACGCTGTCTACCGCAACGGTCGTTTGCTTCCGGAACCGAACGCGTTCCAAGGGAAGCAACATTCATACGTAATATTAGTGCATGACAAAATGAAATAAATTAAATTAAATTGAATTAAAAGTTGCTCAGCTCAATGGCACAAAAGGGTGCGCGTGACCTTTTCAAGGGAGCTTTTCAGCTAAACACCAAAAGAGTGAAAGACAGAAAATGAGAAAACGGAAGAAGGAGAATAGAACACAAAATGAGAGTAGGAAAAAACCAACCTCAAGAATTGGCTGTTCAAAACAACGTTCCTTTAAAGGCATCCACGTGGTAGAATAAAAAGTAAATTTGTGGTCCTGTTTGCGGTGTTCGAGTTGTGGGAAACGTGGGATTTAATGTGTCACCAGGAATGGTGGCTTAGTCACAGATTAAAGCGTATTTTGTTGTGGTAGAGATAATTTGCCTTTAAAGGACAGTTTTTATTTTGATAGAGAGCTTTGAGAATATTTCATTTGAGTTGTGTTGAATGATCGAATTGTGATGTGATGTTTGTTGGATACTATTTCTCCAGAAACAAATTGAGTGTGAAAATGAGTTCCCTGTGTTAAGCAGGTGCAATAATTTACCTTATGTAGGTTTTTCGCGATTAATTAGGCGTTGGTTCGTGACAAAAAAAGGAACACTGCACGTTTAAAATATCAATCACAGGCATACTTTTCGCATTCTTTTAGTGATGGCAACGAGCCCCCACGGCCCATTTGAACCCTTTTTTCCGATGTAATTAAGATGAAATTGATTGAATCGGGAACCATCAAAAGGACGTTTTAGACGTGCAAACTTCCCGGAAGGATG
Organism: Anopheles parensis; assembly: GCA_016254315.1. Lineage (NCBI taxonomy): Eukaryota > Metazoa > Arthropoda > Insecta > Diptera > Culicidae > Anopheles > Anopheles parensis. The sequence continues at coordinate 29,883,997 of CM028127.1, read as the reverse complement.
GGAAAAACATTGGACGAGAATATTTTGCACAAGATGGTGGATTTTGTGTTTGTTCGGTCTTCTTCGAACAGTAATTTAAACTGTTTCCAGCGGTGGAGTTTTGCTTAAACTTTTTGGATGTTTCGGTTGTCCATTCCTCTTGCGTGTCCTTTACCTTCATGTCGTTTCAGTTTACCGCTTTGCTGTTGCAGGCAATGAAGCCTGAAGGTCGTAATGATTGATGAGTTTTAGTAGCAAGTCCATTTTGACGATATTTAATTTTAAAAATTCTTTTCTAACTAGAATCCCGCATCGAGATAACGATCATGCAGAATATTTCTTTACAGCATCCGTCTTCTGGTTTGGTTGGTAAAGGTTACCAACAGAGTGAAATATGCAATTAATAATAATGCTGTCTATCTCACGAATGTCAATTCAATACATGCTCGTTGGTAAATTTTCCAGATAAAAGCAGAAGGTACTTGTTGGAAAATCATTGCTAAATGTTTTGTCAAAATAGTGTATTAAATTGGTTTTTAATAATAATTGTTCGTGAGTTTTTGTCGATAAATAACATTGATCAAAATTCCTTTAATAAAGTTCTAATAAGAAATAAATTCTGCGAGTTGATTTCTAAAAATTATTTTATGAATTGACTGATATAGAACTCAAGGAACCAAACTCTTTTTTTCTGATATGTTTAACAAATATTGAACTCAAACACAACGTGTTTTTGTTCGTCTCAGCATCATCAAATCCTATATACAACCTCGATTCGAAGAACATCCCAAATTGGACCACACTTCGGTCCCAGCCTTTGGACCCCTTAACTCAAAGCGTTGGAATCGCAAATCTCCCTTTACAGCATTGGTCCCTTGATAGAACGCAGATTCGATGGGGAAAGTGAGAACATTGTCTCATACGTATTATCCTGGAATTCGGAAAACTCTCTCTTCCCAACGCTGGCAGTAGTGGTTTGTGCGTTTCCCTAATCCGGCTTTTTCAGCTTTGGCACTTCGTTTAACACCTCGACAGTAGCTATTGGAGTGAGCAGTAGTGTTCTCACACTTGACATAGTTGTATGAGGTGTCAATGATACAGCGTAGATAGTACTATGTAAGCTCGATGAAAGTGCTTGCAAGCAAAAAAGAAAAACCACACACGATCAAACGATGGGATGAAGTTTTTGCTCGCAAATTTCCTTCCACGACGCAGTAACGAGGGCTTAGTATTTGTGGAACAGTATGTTGAGAATAGAGCACGGGGCAAACCGAATGGAGAATTTGGAAGAAAGAAGAATTGTGGGATTATGGTCGGGAAAATAACGGATGAATGCGGAAAAGAGCTTATTTATTCGGTTGGACGACATTCTCATACTAATTACATCAGGCGAGAAAACACCGCATGAGCAGAACAATCCCCCCGGGTGGGGAGACGATAACAGTCAGATCACTAAGCAAAGAGGCGTCAAGGTGTAAGTGTGTCAGTTTGTTCCCTGGACTTGTCTGTATGTATGTCGCATGATCATCGGTTCCATTGTGTTTCGGTCTGCAAATGGTGTTTCCGGTGTGAAAAGTTGTTCCTTTTCCAGTGTTCCAGTGTGAGCTGTGGAAGAGTGTTCACACCGTATCCTCAGCAGACATAGTATTTTCTGTTGCACATGGACATGGAAGCTTTTGTACACCCTTGCATATTGCACCCGCACATCCCGGAGAGGGTTTGGACCATTGCTTTATCTCGATGCGCTGTCGTGCATAAAACTAGGAAATGATGTACGAACCAAAACTAGGTGCATGTGTGTCGATGCGTTGATAACAGACTGCCCTCATAAAAGTGCGTGTTTACAACGAGTTACTAGAAAACGATATCTGTTGTAGTTTACAAACAGAGAGACCATTTATATGTTAATGCAAAAATGTTAATCGAAGACTTGTTAAAAAGTGTTTTTTACCAACCCCGTTTACATATTCTTTATCTATTGTTTTCTTGAATATGAATCAAAATGAATTCAGCTGAAAGATGGATTTTCTACTACAAATGGTTTGTTAACATTCGCTTTGAATTGGACCACCAACCGTAAAGAAATTTCTTATCGCAATGGTTTGTTTTAGTAACTTTTTCCTGCTTCATCACCAACATCATCATCATCGTTATTAATCCAAGTATTAGTCAATTGAATAATAACCTATCATATACCAGAAAGTGCTCGAAACATATCATCAGCAGAAACATTTAGAGTTATCGGACGGATTTCAGTTATGCTCTCTGCGCCTTCAATGTTTACATTGTGGGTTATGCTAGGACGGTGGATTTCTTGTGAATTCGCTTTTTAACGATTTGTAAGCGAACCACCCTCACTGTTTGCTTGCTATGTCTGAATAATGCTCACAAAAGTCTATTCCATGAAGTCCATGTCGGTTTCGTTTCGCGTTGTTAACGCTATTCCACGAAATAGTTAAAAGGATGGATCAGTGAAAGGATACGACAGGATACTTTGGAACAAAATATTATCTCTCTTCCTTTTCGTTTCCAGTAAAGACCACTAAACGTCTTGAGGCGCTCAACACACGTAAAAAGCATTACATTCAAGATATTGTTAGCACTTCCTTGAATATTGCTTTTTTTTAGAAACTTTACCAGTTTAATGTTTGTGTTTGATTTTGCAGGTGTATGTTGGAAAGGAAATGAAAAAAGTTAGTAATCTAACTTAATTAATGCCCTTACACTCGGCAACGCAAAACGTGAACCACACCAATTCCCTTGAGAAGCCAAAGTCTTTCGGTATTGATAAGTTTGTGATCTACACCTGGTAACATTGATCCATAAACTCTGACTCTATGCGTACAATCGATAACGCTAGGCCAAAGGCCAAGTTTCGATTTTTTTTTTGTGGATATCGTTTGTTTACCGTTACCATGAAATGATAGAAGAATTATTTGCTCCCCTAAACGGATTTCACCATCCTTAGCTTTCTACCTCTGTGTTGTTCAACAGCAGACAGAATCAACTTTCATCCCCTATGGAACATATTCGGAGATGCTGAACGAGCTTCTTGGTTTTCGGGAAAAGCTTTCATTTAATGGTAGTTTGATTGGTTTGTACCAATGTTTTAGAATATTTATTGGAAGATGTATTCTTAAAGTCTTAATACCGGTGTAATGGTTTCAAGAAAAGAAAATTCTACGCGGAAAAAAGAAATAAGCATTTGTGCCCGATGAAAAATATGTTCCTTAAATGTATGAAATTTGTTACACTCTTGCAGTAAGTGAAATGAATAAACAAAAAAAAAGCCCACTAAAAACTTTCATATTTTGCTTGAAGAACCTTCGGGTATTGTATTTTACTTGACAAAGTCTGCATATGATACAAATAACTTTAAAAATATCTGAGCTACTACAGAAAAACGGGCTTTGAACGAAAACTCACTACAAATGAGGTTCAAATTGAAAATAATAGTATTCCCTTTTTGTTGTGGCGCAATTTGCTTTGTAAATGAAATTTTACTAGAGACCATCTCGTAGCTTTAGGGCGTATTATGGTATGCGTGAAATTGTTAATCTAATAAATTCCTTTCCGGAGTATTTCATAAGCCGCAATGCACGCTGTTTTATGAGGTTGGTGTAGAAATAGCATGACTCATACACCAACCCCGCGTTTGACACGTCTTCTTGACACGACGACGAGAAGAGTTGTAGCATGCAGTCGATGATACCCTGGCCTAGAAAAAAAACTAACCAACTCTAACTTACCGTCGTGCGAGTCGTATATGTAGATGATCCGATCCCAACCATAGTAGCGCACCGTATCGATGATGGCCTGATAGTAGTCGGGCCGCATGCTGATAGCGAAGTCGAGAAAGCCGGACGACGGTGTGAGAACCTTCTCCGGGAACCATGGCGTCACGAATGGCATCTGGAAGGTGTTGCTGTACGAGTGCAGCGTGTCGAAGGAATCCGGCGAGACGGCTCCAAGCATTGAGAAGACGCCGCGTGAAAATTGATTGCAAACTGTGAACGGAAACGAGTAAAGAGGAGGCATGAGACGACATGATACAATGTTTGCTGGATGTTTGATAAATTCACTTCACATCACGTGAGACAGTTAAGGATGATCAAAAGTTGGCAGACGATACTTTTGAGGGAGTAAATGAAACAACATGGAAAATCATAAAACCGAACGAAATGGGTCGAACTGAGCCGAATTTCTCTTCATAAGCGTTCATCAACTGCGTCACAGGTGCTTCGACGCAGGGTTTGGTNCTGTGAACGGAAACGAGTAAAGAGGAGGCATGAGACGACATGATACAATGTTTGCTGGATGTTGTTTGATAAATTCACTTCACATCACGTGAGACAGTTAAGGTTGATCAAAAGTTAGCAGACGATACTTTTGAGGGAGTAAATGAAACAACATGGAAAATCATAAAACCGAACGAAATGGGTCGAACTGAGCCGAATTTCTCTTCATAAGCGTTCATCAACTGCGTCACAGGTGCTTCGACGCAGGGTTTGGTAATATTGTAAGACAAATTGAATTATTATCCAAACATAGGCCCACATGAGGTGTTTCTCCCACGTCGAATGATTACGTTGGCCCCGATCAGTACGACTTTTATCGATCATCGAAACTAAAGGGCATGAGGCGGGTTTTCTTCGGAGGCTTAGAATATTGATGCACACTACATGAACTGAAGCTGTAGAAAGTAATCCCATTACCGTGTTCACGCGCGCCATTTATGCCTGGGAATTACCGTGTTACGGATGTGTTTTGGATGCTGTTGGAAATGTCAGCGGCAACATCAAAAACCCCGCTTTGCACCACATAATGCGCTGATGAAACAATATTATATGCCTCCGGAGGTTTCATCATTGGTCGATGGGATCGATTTTATTGAATTGTCGCGCAGCGTAATTTGGCAGCTTGATTAGCAAGCTCAACTCTAGCTGTTGGGTGTGGTGTTAGAAGATGGTAAAGCTGTCGGCAGGAATTCAATTGAAAGCGCGGTCATAGCCAAAATGAAATATTCCAGCGTAATGTAATGAGAATTTATAAAGAAAGACTAAGTAAGTCTGATCGAAAAATATGTTTAAACAAAAATGGGAGTGTGTTATATGGCCGATTTTTTTTTTTACTTTGTTCTGTGAATACCAAAGCTTCGCCTTAATTAAACAAAAATTGCCTTTTTATTGTCTTTTGGACAGCTATACCACATTCGTGAAATTTATAACTTTCAGCAGACTGATAATTAAACAAGTCCTGTTATCTTCTTACTGTGGCATCATTAAAGTGGAACAAAGTGAGACCGCATAAATTATACAACCTTAATTGCTTTTGCTCGGCAAGCCGGAAACTATTTTGTTCATGTGCTCGTTATTCAATTAATTCAAAACAAGTCGCCTAAATTTAATTTCATCTGCTTTGAGCATGGAGATGTATCCGCTAAAGGAACTCGTAAGGTATCCAATATTTTCATTGCCATGAAAATGTCGCTGGGCTCGTATGTGCGCTACTTCTTTTTTTCCTCCATTTCTCCAAGCGATGACGAGATGAGGTTCCGCTCAAAGACACAGAACGAACTGAAAAATTCAATTTATTTTCTCGCTCTTTTGGCAAAACATTTGCACAAAGCGTATGCCCACATGAGGCTGAAGATACGTGTTCGGTAGGAAGTGTTCCAAGGTGGATTCTTTCCTGCGCTTGTTGTTTGATTTGCCTTTTTTTCTGGAATTGTCTCGTACATTTTCATTATATATTATTGTTTTGTTTGTCAACCAGCTTGATACATTGGCACCCGAAAGCACTCTCTACCTTTAATTCACCGTCACGCCATTCGGTTTCTTTGATAACGGTGCTGGATACTATAGAGCTGAGTGCCTTTTTTGAAACTAACTCATTCTATGAGTAGACTGTTAAATAAGTCAATATTCCTTATTGTGAAGGCTATGCTGAACAAGGAATGACGATATTGCAGTACATGCTTCAGAAAGGATACTTATGAGAGTTTGTATGAGATTCCTCGACCTGCCTCCAGCATAAACATTACATTAGTCTCGTCGTGTTTAGATTGCCGTTCGAAGTATCACTCCAAACAAAATTAGTGTTTTTTTGTTTACTTGCGTTCACCAACGCTCGGGGAAAATTAAAAGTGTATCTTTTGTCTTCTTTTGTGGCCTGCTCACGGTCAATTAAAAGTGTATAATGTACGCAAATTAAAAAAAGAAACGAGCTTTACTTTTAATCTCATATCAACTTCTTAGATATAACGAAAAGGACAGCGTTCAGTAGAGTTATTTAATGAGTAGCAACACATCACGCGCAATTTCTACTTGACCGATCAAGGAACATTTTATTCGTTTTGCATTCCTTATTCTATGCTGACAGCTTTTTGTTGTAAACTGAACTGAAATTAATGTTAAACATTAAACTAAAAGACGAAGCATAACATACTAGTTCTTGTGGAATTTTATCCCCATGTTTTTTACCAACAATATTCTAACAAATTATAATAAATTTTAGCCTTTAATACCATTTGTTAGCGAATTGCGTTTGCGAAAATATAACTTGTTAACCGTTCGGGATCTGAATTGCAACTGATCTTTATTCTATGCTTTACAATAGGTGTTGGTATTAGTTTACTATAATTCTAAATTTTAGTTCGTCTACGCATACCTAGTTCAATACTTAACACCATTTAACTTCCATTTCCTCGTTTCATGCATTCAATTACTGATTGGTATGCGGTATGCGAAACATCATGGTATTATGTCAATATAACAATTGAAATATCGATAAAATATTCTTCGCACTTCAGCACTTTATAAGTTTCGTCCACGCGATAAATTAATTAATCGAATAAAAAGACACAATCCCCTAATGCAAATATCAATCTTTGGAGATGCTTTAGAAATGTAATAAATAATAATATAAACACTTTCTGAGTTAGACGAACATGAAGCAAGAAGCATAAAGGGAAAATATATTCTCTAGCCTAAAGGTGACTCGCTTGAAGAGGTTTCGCTTTGGTATCATATTTCCTTTGGGACGTGGAACAAAATATCAATCAGGTATCTGTACTAAAGCTTGTATGAGCGTGGCACAACATTATGGGTGTGAAACTGTTTGCCTGAACTCGCTCAAAAACTGAAACAAATGGAAGGATTAACCGTAATGTACAAATGAAGAACAGCAATAACCACTGCATGTTGGAAACAGAACACATTGGAAAGGATAAAGCTTCCAAGAATTTAAGCCGATTACTGAAGCATAAATCACGTTTTATCTAGAGGAAGCACTTTAAACGGGGATGATAAAGCACCACAACTTGAAGGCTCTTTTATTCAAGTAGCTTGGTGAACAGAAATGTTATTTTGTTTTGTAGCGTGTAGAATTTGTTGCTTTTACTTTCTAACGCTTCTGCAGATACGTGAAATTCATTCTTCAAATAGAAAATTTTTATTACGATAAGATGATGTAGAACATCATCATTTTACAAAGTGATTGTAACTAATTTACACAACCGAAAAAATAAATAAAACGAACAACAAGAATGATACATGAGATTTGAGTGGTGACCAGCAATAAACAGTGCTCAATCAACAAAAATCAAAAGCAAAAAGCAAAAAGGAAAAGATGACGTGAAATGACAAAAAACGTTTATTATACAATGTGGCGGAAAAGTTAATTCGCTACAACAGCTCGGGACTATAATCTGAAATGTTTGATATAATAGGGTGAAATAAATCAACCGATATCCTCTAGGGGTAACGACAATGTCGCATGCCTAAACAGGACATCCTTTGCTGTACCACATTCAGGAGGGAAAGCGTTTTGAAATAAGACTTATGTTGGTTAAAAATGGTGAGAAAAATCATCTGTTATCCATTTCTTCCCCAAGCAAAGCGGTAGACAGCTTTGTTACCTGGTATTGCATATCGAGATAAAGGAACATTTATTTTCCAATCTGTTCTTGGTGTGGTTCAGCAAAGAAGACCTTTTTTAAGAAAGGAACAAACATTACAAGGAATAAAAAACTAGATAAATCTATGTTGATACGTACCATGACGGGTGTTTCAGATCGGTAATCATGCTTTGCTCCATTTTACTTAATTGCATCTAAGGCGAGTGAAAGATCGGCAACGTCGTTCGAAGTACATCGGTAGCTAATTGCTACATAATTACCGGCGTTTTTCCTTTGCGATTGGATTGCAAATAAATTGTGTACGACTTACGTTGCTTCTTGCATCGGTAGTGATTAATTCTGTAATGGTTGGCCACTTTTCTCATGTTTCGAGTGGGCAATGTGCTTTGTGTAGCTTGATTAAGCGATTTTAACACAGCGATACCAAACGACGATTCTTTTTTTTATTTTTTTTACGATCAGTAACAATGAACAGTCCGGTAGCTAATGTGCTCTTCACATTGATAAGTATGCTTTTGTGAGCAGTTAGTTCTTAATGTAGCACAGAAGAAGATACACTTAACTAGAGATAATATTAAGAGGAATACTCTGCATCTCGATAGAACAGAATGTCATTGCTCTAGTACAACTATTTAAAAATTGTTATGGAAATACACACTTTTTAAAAATGAAAACTATAGAACTTTTTTATGTTTCAATTAACAATATCTTCTTCTAATTGAATTAATTTAAACCGATTACATCACATAGGCTTCAATAAAGCAGTACAATTTATTTCAAAATGTTTTCTTTACACAGTTTTGGAACACTTTTACACATCACAGAACACACATTTTTTTTACTTCCGCAATATATGACACTACTTCTCGTTCTCGCATGATCCGTACCGGTAATGTCAACCGTCTGTTACGGTCAGTAGGCCAGCCTCATACAACACAAAACATACAACCAGCGAACATGCATCGCGTTGTACTAAAAAGATCCAATATTGATTGAACGAGGAACATCCACACCATCCATGCGCTGAGAGAATGTTGGTGAGAAAATCTGACATCCATTCAGAGAATGGTTTGAGTGAGATGAGAATGTTCATGGCAGAATAAGAGAAAACATTCGAGTTGTCCAGATTTGAAATCAAAAACCGTTCATTTTTTAAAGATCTTTTTCATACTTTCCCGGTTTGTAGACTATGAATGTTTATCTAATGTGTTTTAACAAGTAAATATATTTAAATTCGAATTGTACATTTCATTAGCAACACGACTGGTTATGCTTCCTCGTAAGGCTTTTTCAAAAATTCATAAATTTATTCTATTTGATGAAATTTTGAAGCAGTGTGTGGGAACATTTACACCAGTTTATCATAATATTGTTGCATAATAATAAACTATCGGTGACTTGCAAAGATTCCCAATATTGAACGAAGCAAGATGGGATTAAAAGATTGAACAGCAAATATAAACCCATTTTTTCCATCAAAGCTCGCTTTTCTCTCTACCCCTTATTAGCATAATCGTTTGCATCCAAAGTGGTTTGCAATTGATTTCGAAAGGAAATCCGTCGAAGTNGACTGGTTATGCTTCCTCGTAAGGCTTTTTCAAAAATTCATAAATTTATTCTATTTGATGAAATTTTGAAGCAGTGTGTGGGAACATTTACACCAGTTTATCATAATATTGTTGCATAATAATAAACTATCGGTGACTTGAAAAGATTCCCAATATTGAACGAAGCAAGATGGGATTAAAAGATTGAACAGCAAATATAAACCCATTTTTTCCATCAAAGCTCGCTTTTCTCTCTACCCCTTATTAGCATAATCGTTTGCATCCAAAGTGGTTTGCAATTGATTTCGAAAGGAAATCCGTCGAAGTTCAATTAATGTAGACAAAGGGCGCCTTAAAAGAATGTTTCAGCGAGCGCGCTTGTACGATGAGATTTTACACAGCTTTTGACTTTGGATTAGGGATGAAAATCAACAAAAGAAGTGTGAAAGAGTTTTTCGCCCTTGTTTATTGAACATGACTTTCCGATTTGCATAACAGAGCGAAAGGCTTTACGGTTACCATTCGCTCTGCTGTCTTCTTATGCTTGGGTTGGTTCATTTTAGAATAAGAATTTCTTTTCTCAAATGTTCTATTATAGGGTGAAGTGTGTTATGGTGAATTTTGCAGCAAACAGTTAAAAAGTTACTTTATCCCTGTAAAAACGTTTTTCTTGAAATTTCATTTTTATAAAATTTAAAGTAAATAATCTTCAAGACATTCTCAATCCAAGCAGAAAGAAAATTTATTTAGCAAAGAAATGTCATAAACGGGTTTTAAGGAGACGTGTATTTAAGGACATTAAAATAATGAAAACCTCGTATCATATAATATACTTAATTAGTAAATTTAAATCGATATTCATAACAAAATAATATATTAAGCTTAAAAATCAGACAACTATCAAGACCGACACATAGCATCAAAGAGTTTTGGACAAATGGGCAAAACATACAAATATGTAAGATCGAGGAAGGTCGAATGATTGTAGCAAAAGAGCATCTTTTGAACTTTTGTCATGTTTCTAACGTATACCAAAGCATCGAACATTCACGAAATTGCATCTCTGATACAATTCAAGCTATCAAATACCTATGACCGCGAGAATTTTCAATGGTCGATGGTTCTGAGGAAAGTGTTATTTTATTTCATTGCTGAACCTAACTTTAACTTCATTTCAACTCTTATCTCCATCTCTTGTCGACCAAAATCACAACCCATTCATATCTATTGACCGATCAATTCACGTAAGATTTTATCTCGTATTTTTGTCGTCTGTGTATGCTCTTGCTGCAGAGAATCATTTGACTGCTGTCTTGTTTTCATGATATTGCATACGATTGCTCTCAACGCAGAAAGAATCAAGGCTCGAAATAATTTATAGGCTTTTACTGATGAAATTGAATTTGATCCGGAAGTGCAGTGAAAGACATACGCACGGAAGGCCCAGTTCGAGGTGAATCATGTGATTGCCGACATGTGAATGAAGTACACATGCGACCGGGAAAATCATTCTGGAGCACGTAGATTCGAAATTGCATATTTCGACGATACTGAAGCCATCGCGACTGTGCACCTTTTGACTGTTTGATATCGATCGCTCCAAACTCGTCGCATTCAATATCTATCTTGAGTGTAAAACGAACAAAACGATACCAACTGATAATTAAACACCAGAAATTGGTTGAATCTTGATGATATTAAAAAAGGAATCTTCAAAACACGAATTCAGTAGAAGTTTATGAGACATCTCTGGAAATACACCTATTGATACGTAAAACGATTGTATCGATAACGATGTAAAACCGCGTTTAATACATATGAGTTTTGGGTGGATTTGAGTGATAGGCTGCATTGTTGACACGTCGGATTTGTATCCCAGTTTTGCTTTCATAATTCTTGACAAGGGTTCATTTTGTTGGGGCTTCTGTTTGGTCAGCTTGCCGGCGAAAGCTGTTGAAAACAACAGTTCGCTTGTTCGTGGTGCGATTGCTGAAGGATATTTTAGAATGAATCTGATGGGACACAATCGTTGTTGGGACAGAGCATTACGACGGAAAGGATTTGCTTGTTGGTATTTTATTGTGAGATAAAGCATTTCTAGTTTATATGCATTTTCCGTGGTGTTTGATAAATTATCCCACTGAACACGAAGTATCCTGACACTTTATTCTACTTTTACCAACATCAACATACTTAAACTTATTAAATGATAAACAAAACTTTCAGCATCAAAATAAACTATGAAACAAAGGTTGCATTATGGGTTTTATCCAATTAGCTCCTTTAAAAGATTTCAGCAAATTTCATCNTGTGATCCTCTTCCGTGAATGTAAAAGTTAAAGCTAACTGTTCGATAAGAGTGCAACACTGCAGTCACGCTGAAGTTAGTCACGTTAACGCCATTTCTACACGTACTAAAATGCTGTTGCACTACAGCAGGATGCAACACAAAATCACGCCTCAAATGCCGGAACTAAACACGTGCCATTTCGTAAACCATAGTGCACGGTGACCGATAGATAGCGATCGGGATATATACACGTGCTGTTAATAGCCTTTCGTACGGCTATACCAACACACAGCGAATATGGATACTGCAGCGTAATTTTGAACTCTTATCACATGGTGACCTCAGGAAGAGAGTTTCGATTTATTAAACATAAAATACGTGCTATTTAGGCATGTAGTTTAAATGATTCCCTTACAATTATTCTTTTTGCTGGGAGGCTGATTGCAGAGTGAAATTAATCAAGCCTGTCGGGATATTGGAATAGTTCAATGTAAAAAGAGTACAGCCATTCCATGCTTTGTGTTGATTGTATGTTCTGCTTCAGTTCATCTTCATTCTGTTGAAAAGTTTCGGGTAGATTGTCTATTTGAGCCTTTTTTCTCAACCATCTGGTCAATGGTGTTGTTTCGTTGAATGAATTCATACTTTTTGTGCCTATTTGGGTCATGCACAAAATGATACACTACACATGCAGTGACTGAAGCCATCCCGACAAAGAGCGACTCTTTCAAAAGAGTTGGAAGAAATCCAGGTTTATTTTTAATTTCCCAATGAAAAGTCCATTCCTCATTTTTCCGCTATACATAAACTGGGTTCTATTGAGAAAGGAATGGGAATGTGTCCATACAACTGAGTAATGTTTTTCGAGTTGTATAACACGGTTTTTGTAAATGTATCAAAACGGCCATTGCTTCGTGTTGAAGGCATCTCTTGTTTTACCACTGATAAATCAACCATTTCATTAAAAAAATCTGTTGGCAAGCGATGAAATGCGACGTGTGTTTGGGGTACTGTTTGAATCAATTTGTTTTAAATATAAAAGAAGTTGAAAGAAATGAACGAAAAAGTCTATTTAAACCGTAGGTAAAATATCTGATTTGTGAGAGCAAAATTCCATTTATTATACATTTATCGGTCCATTACATAAGTGATACAGTTTTGCTTGAAGTAAATAGAGATTAGAAATAGAAAATTATTGCTCGAGAACAAATGTTTTGCAAATTGTATGCGCATGTCGAAGCAACAAATCTTAATTTAAGCGCAATAAATCAATAACAAGCAGCTAAATGGATTACGACGCAATAAACATACTTGCCGCCTGTTGAAAGACGGATTAACGCTGAAATTGAATTGATGGTGGCAACCATGTTGGTTATAATTACAATTGATCCTTTTATTGCATGATGTAGGATTCTACAAATTTTATCATTATGACTGCAAAATGGATTAATTTAATTTCCTTAACGAACATTTCATAACAATAAAAAGTATTTAATTACACAGACTGCAATCAAGCAAATGCATAAAATTGTTTTCTTGAAAAGTTTATATGTTTAATTCCCAGGTTAAACTTGTTCCCCAGGGTTGAGCTTCTTAATTACTGCAGGTGTGTTCTAATTTTTGAGCACACAGGTAGAAAAAAATACCAAATTTCCACTTGAACAGGAAAGAAAATATCTACCTTCCGTCGTCCAGTTGGGAAAATCCGCATTGCATACTCAATAAATTCGTAAACCTACAAGCAATAATCCCGCACGAGCTGCAGCTGTGAGTATTCGGCGAGGAACATAATTGTAACCTTCCCCAGAATATACTACGAGAAAATGGCCACGATCATCGGATGAAGCGGGAACAGTGCTTACTCAAATTACAATTGTTGATCACAACTTTGTTGGTAAAAACCTGAGGAGATTTAAGTGTAAAACATTATAAAATTAACATGCACGACACCTTTTCTAAGCAGTTTATTTTACCAAGAATATTTATTTGATCGATATATTATCATTTTTTGCGATACAGTGAACGATATGTTGTCATCTTCAACACTTTTGTAGGATTTGTACTCTCAAGCACCTTTTGTTTCAACTTGCTTCAATTCGTACTGCATGCAGCATATTATCGATTGAGAGCAGGATCCTGTTTTCACAAAGTTCTTTGACATAAAACCCACAAAAATGTTACTAAACTCAACTTTTACAAATCTCCCGGAGAAGGTGTTACACTAGCAATGAAAACGGAAATTGCTTCGGTATCGGAAACTCCGGCTTGATTGCGGTTCAATTTAAGATCTTTCGTCAGCACGTCAATTCTTTTTATGGTGATTTGTTACCTGGTGTTTTGTCGCCATTTCACCCAAAAACTACACAAGCGGTACAGCTGCGGAACGGGGAATCTACATTGACAATCCGACCTTCCGCCGAATGACATCCGAAAACGACTTTCAAATCATCACGTTGTCGTATTAACCGCTTTTCCGCAATTTGTTCATCTTGTCTACGGTTGTGGCATTTGGCCTTTCTCTCCAAAGTCTTCTTACGCCAAATTATCTGTATCCGTCCTTTTGGTTTTTAAGTTTCCTTTTTTGGCGTATCGCTTTTATCCATTTCCTATTTCGCCCGCATTTCGACTCAGCGTTATCCACCGCTTGTTCGTTCCTGGATCGTAGATTAAGGCGAACTTGTGTTCTGCAAACATGACCAAATCTACCGATTTAAGGTCAGAACAAGAAAAAGGAAATACGCTGGGAAAATGTTTCAAAGCTTCTGTACACTTGGAGAAAGACGATTTAGGAAAAGTTTCCCTCACGTTCGCTGTGAAAGGAAATTCAACCGGAATTCTGTCCGAATACCAATATCAATTCCATCCCTCTCCGTCCCTTTCAAAATGATCCGAAATGGCGCTGAAACATACCACGACCATCTCCTTTTGCGATACAACTGCCAGCATGTTGTTTCTTGTGGAGTTGTGAGTTTTACGGCGCTCTCTTCTTTCTCAGCACTGACCA
>CM028127.1:29825054-29835098 GCA_016254315.1 Anopheles parensis | reverse complement strand
GAACAGGTAAGAGCGGTGTTTAAATTCGTGAAAACATTTACGTTGAATAACGTGGCATTCAGATAGACGTTTCAAATACCAATTTTGGAAGTTAAAGGAATAAATTGTATTTGTTTGCATGTCCACTGGCTACAACAGATTGTTTGTAATATCAGATTTTATTTTAACATCTAAAAAGGATGATAAGTCGGTAGTTTTTACTTTATCAAACAAAATATGAATGAACAAAATAATAGTTTGATTCGTTCACTTTGTATGTCCACCAACCTGCCTGAATCCTGCTCATATAGGCATTACTCGTCCGTGTCAGCGAAATTCGATCTTGATGTGGCCATCTGGGAGCTCATAATTCACGGGAACCAAACAGAAGTGCACCAGATGCATTATCCTTGCCCGAGGCTAATGATTTTTTCTCAAGTTATGTCCAACCTAACCATGCCCTTATCGGGATGCGCTTTTTCCGCTTCCCTAGCAAAGAAGATATGGCACACGTGAGACACCAGTTCGGACAACGCGTTTGCATCATCATCATCATCATCATCGTCATCAGCACGCTGGTATAATCTCCAACAGATCATCAAGTCAGCGAGAAACATTCGAGGAAATCACACACCCGATGAAAATCTCCAAGGAACCCAAACTTCGTACCGTGTGGAGTCATTTGCTGTGCTGCTAATTATTCGGCCGGCCCTAACGTATCTCGTTTTGCTCGGGCCGTCGTTATCATGTGCGACACGGGTACACCGTACTTGCACAAACTATCGTTTTATTCGATTGTGGGACGTTGCTCACAGAGTCCACGCGCTACAAGAAGCTTCATCCGGGAGTGCATCGAAACAACTCCCCTGACAGACTCCACTTGTGGCTATACTGCATCAGAAAGAGATGGCGGTAGTGTAGACTTGGCCAGCGCATCATGATCTATCGTTTGTCCGAGATTTGGTAATTTGATCTACAATACCTCACTATTCACGCAATCTGGTCGCGGACATGGGCATGCTCTAGGCTTCTCTTGTGCATCAGTGGTTCCCATGGGAGGTTTCGTAAAACTTTGTGGTCATCGAACCCATTTTCATGAATCGAACAAATGCAGTATTCGTCGGTTGGTTAGGTGCTGGTCGTCTGTTGGTACGAGACTGCCGAAAATGCATCATGGCTTTTTGAGGGGTGGACGCTAATCCAACGTACCAAAGTAGCGTAGTAACATGTGGCTCACGACAACCGTGTGAAGAGATGGCTATCCGGCTGTTCCATCCACCAAACAGTGTTGTCGTTCGGTGGTACAGGTTCAGTGGCTAAAATATCAGGAGCAAACAGAAGGACAAACATTCCCATGTTGTGCGGAAACGAAAACAAATTCCGGCACCTTCTGCTATGACAGTTGATGACGCAGGAACATCGTTGCCGCATGCCTCTCAGAGCGAATCGCGGGCAGTTGATGTTGCACCATTAGACACTCGCATGAGGCCATAATAAGACGAGTTCGTTTTACGAACAGGAAAAGACCAGTTGTTAGCGCTGGGCTGCTTCCGGAGGTGCAACATTATGTTGAGTTCTAACAGAGTTTCTTCTCGGCCTCCTTCACGAATTTCGAATAATGAATTCTTCGAGGATGTTTTGTCAGAAACAAAATGACAATTTCCTTCCAGTTCGACATTTTTCCTAGGATTTTCCGTGGAAACATAACTGAGATGATTACTTTTACCTTTATCAAAGAAAAAAAACAAAATGCGTCGATACATGTTTGTAAAGACGCAGTACTTCTAAAGATAATATGAACAACGAAAGAATATTTGATGCATTCGGAGTATGAAGTGCATCCAGATAGCAATCCGCCTATGCACTCGAGCACACGAGATAAGGCGAAATAAGAAGAGGAAAGAAAGAAGACTTTGTTTTCGCGGGAAACTTTCTGGTGCAACTTTCTTTATGAAATTTCTGCTCTGTTCCGAGTTACAGAACCGAAACCACCCAAGCAAACTTTCATACAGCACTGCAAGCAACACTGACCAAGTCTCTGCATAGTTTCCTTGTCAACTGTGGCTTCGGCAGTCCTTTGCGATAGCTTTCGTTGCACAGTTCAATATTTTTTGCTTGTTTGTTTGCAAAATGTGTGTTGTAAGCTAAATTTTCCATCCTGGCGTGGGTCGTTTCAAAGGTGTCATCCGTGTATCCGTTGATTACACTGCATCGTCTGCTGCAACTCGCGGATCACAAAACTTTGAGTCCAAACCGCTCTTTGAAAGCTTCAACCAACAAAGTCATAAGCTGTGACGAAGCGCACAGATGGAACTACGGATAGAAACAAAGGCCAAACTTTTGCGCTAAGTAACGGAAGCGTAAATAACAAAATTGTCTACACAATGGTGATTTTCAAAACTGGACTGACGGGTAGATGATTTTGGTTAACTTATTTGGCTTACTCCTGTATCGTTTGAAATCGTAAGAACTGGAGCAGTTGCTTATTGTTCATATCAACTTGCAATTCGTCTGCTAATCGTCTATTTCATTTACAAATATGGAGTTTTCCCCATGTATTTATTCAATATTTCATTCGATAATTTAACAAAAAAAACTACTTTCTGTTGGATCGAATCGGTGTGAATTACGATACTATCAGCCATACAGGTTTCCATAAAAAATATAAAAGGTAGTGAAAAACTCCAGTCATTTCAGAAGATAGCCAGATAGCAATGCGATCTAATGCATCGACAGCACGATACGAACGAAAGGCCATCGTGTAGCAACCGATCGAGCGAATGTAATAAAATGACCAAATGATGCACTTCCGGTGAGCTTTCCTGGCGCTCTAGTCGACCGAACACATTCGCTTGTCCGAAACCAGGCGCATTTGTCTAGCTCCACTGCACAGCAGACAGAAGAATGCAATTAAACTCTACTTTGACTTAACGTTGTCTCCGCATTCGACCAACTGCAGATAACACTGTGCCCCAGCAGTGTACAACTCGATTCTGGGTGCATCAAGCCTCAGACAATGGGTGTTTTGCAATTGAGAATTAATCGGGAGTACAATTTTATAAATGCGAATCAAACACAAAAGGACTACCAAACAAATTTATAAATTTTGTAGTTATGTAGATAAATTGAGTGTTATCAGCAGCAGTAAATTTGTTAGCAGAAATCGTTTGTGAGAGCGAAAAAAATGGAAAAATAACAAATGTTTTTATAATGCTTTTATGTGTTTCTTTACTTCTTATGTGAGAGATAAACTCAAATGTTGATGTTGTGATATGTTTTTAATGGAACATGATCGGTTTAGGTTAAATGAACAAACGATCCTTCACTTCCGAGATTGCATCTATATATTTTTTCTGACATCCCAGGGTACCATTGCCGACCTGCTAATTGAAGCATGCTTCGCATTTTTGTGCGACATTGAAATAAAAACATAATTTCTCCATAGAATTGATATATTCCCTTCTATTCAATCGATCGAAAACTTGTTCGTAACGCTTGTGCATGTTTTAAATGCAAATGATGAACGGATTTATTTCTATTTAACGCCCAATGATTGCACGCCCCAATTGATCACTTCAACGCTGCTCAATCGATTGATAAACGTTCCGGTGCTTCAGTTTAAGGGCTTGCCAACTCAAATGGCATCGATCGGTTCAATTCAGACAGAAATAACATCCTCATTCCACACGCACACACGACACGGACCCAAATAAGCACACCTTCCACTTCCCTGCATGCACACAAAAACAACAGATAACATATTTCTATTCGATGTTGTAGGAAGATTTATTCGCACCGAGTCCTTTTTCACAGGACCGCAAGTAAAAAGAGTTGCATCTATTGCTATCGCCCTCTGTCTCTGTGCTGTGATGTCTCCGACATGCGTGCTCCTCATTCCACAGCATAGCTTTTCATCATATCCCTTACCATGTACAGGCTGCTATGCACTTAGATAAATAATTACTGCAGAATCGTATCATCATAAATTCATATTTCACCATTCGAATAAATTTAACACCACCTCCCGCATATGCTCCCGCATGCTCTAGATCCGCTTTCGGGGTGAAACTAAGCATATTCAACGCTACACTCGGCTGCTGGCCATCCATTTGAGGCTTCGGACTATCCAAACAAGTTAGTTTAGCGGCTAGTTTTTGACCGGCTCTGGTGGCGACCTGGGGGTCTATAGGGACTCAAAACTTTTTCCTATTTGTTGCATAAATATTCTTGATGGGTCTCTTGCGATCAGCCGACAGTGCCGCAGTCCTGTTTTGTTAGGGGAGCATCTGCATCAATGGTGTTGTTTGTGCGATAAATTCAAGCAATAATGGAGCACACAAAAAGGATTGAATAAAAATTGTTCCACCGATTCGCAACACACACACCAACAAGTGGAGCAAAAGGATGCAGAAAGTGAATGTAAAACTGCATCATGTTGCAACATTTCAGAACAATTTAGCTATCGTAAATATTGTTTATGTAGTATACAAATGAAAGCAGTGTTTGTTTAGTTATCACAACATGTAGCATACACACAAGACCTTTCAATAATTCACCTACATTTGTGGGTAAAACATACATTCGTCAGAAGCAGCAAAAATACAACGGATACACAACGATAACAAATTCGACGTGGAAAACTAATCGTTTTGCCATGGAAAATCGATGCAAACGATTCTAGTTCAAAAGTTTTTTAGTTGAGAAGAGAATTTTTATTACAGAATCAAACAATACTGTTCTGTGTTTGTTTAACATTTACCGAAGAAGGATAATAATGGTCGAAAACTGAACTTAATTGATTATAGCTTCTTCACAAGTTTGAAGATGTTGTTTGCAATGATTTCTTATAAGAATGCATGTTAAGAATGGTTGCAACATTTTCCATCCTCACCATTTTCGACGTTAAAGATTTCCTCAAATTGTATAAGTTTAACCAACAAAAAAAATTCTACTGGGTCTGGCATGAATGATGATTGATGAGTAACACATCGATTAATCCTGCTGATCACAACTACCAAACAGATTGGAAATAGACCAGTATTAACACACAATAGCTGGCGCTCCTGAGTGATTTGTTTCGTAACCGAGGAAATTGGGAAATCCTCCAGTCTTCTCGAGAAATTGTTGATGTGGTCTAGCCAAAGATACGAGACTGTTGCGCAAACACAGCGTAGATCAATCAAATTTTAAGGAAGTCCCTAGAAATATCCATGCATTAGATAACCTAAATGTCATTAGTCGGTGGAGGATATTAACATGTCTTGTGGAATGAATCCTCAATTCCGGATGTCAACGGTTACAAGAGTAGTCTTTTTTGGAACATTCGAACTCTGGTTTGAGGTTTAAAAGTCGAAGCGCGTATTTGTGTTTGTGACAGCAAATGTCAACGCACTTGATGAAAAGCTTAATGTGATGCTGGCGGTGTGGTGAATAAAAAATAGGGAAAATCTCGTTTCGCGTGTTCATGTGACATTCAACACGAAGTACGAAATAGAAGTCTAGCTGGATAATAATTTGTAGAATCTGCTCCTTCGTTATAAAAAGAATCCTTTGCCAATAAACAATTTTCACGTGTTTGCATCATCTGCTTGTAACTATTATGAGGCGAAAACCAAAGCTGCCACCTTCACATTCGTGAATGTTTATTCTGGCTTTACTTACTGCAAACTTTTCCACGCAGTGTCAACGGTCAAAGTTTGTGGCTGATTTATTGATTAAATTAGTGACCTGTTAACAGAATCAAAGCCTCCCACCGTGTTTGATATGGAGGAGATGAAATTTTATCGTTCGGTTATTCGGGTTT
The DNA here is from genome assembly GCA_016254315.1 of Anopheles parensis. NCBI lineage: Eukaryota > Metazoa > Arthropoda > Insecta > Diptera > Culicidae > Anopheles > Anopheles parensis. The sequence continues at coordinate 29,829,316 of CM028127.1, read as the reverse complement.
CTTCTAACCTTCATTGCACTAGATGTATTTTTACGAACGAGAGAATATCGTTGTTCTGTGTCGCTTAGATTTACGGCCAAAGTTACCCGGTCTTGAACTCGAGGTGTTCCGAAACTTCGGAAAGCAGTTTCTGTGGTTGTTGCGTGGGTATCATTGATTTGTTTGCTACATTTATTTCTAACCATCTTGCTTCTGATCGTCACCGAAACAAAACAGAGGAAATCCTTTGATACGATTTGTATCGCTTTTCAAAACATCTCTATTCGAGCGTTATTCGAGCGAAGAAGCTGAAGATCGAAGAACTGAGACATCGAGATATGGAACAAATAATTGGTTGTAATGATGACTTGTGTGTTTTTATGTTTTTATGTCAATTGAAAAAGAATTGAAAGAACAGTAATGTTCTCCCATCAAGCATGATATTGGCTAATGGAAGGAAACTGTAAGCAAGCCACAGAGTACCCAATTGACATCGAAAACTTTCTGATTGTTCTTTAAAGCCAACAGATGAAAAACTCCTGACCAAATCTCTCCAACAGCGTTTCTCTTTCGTTATTTTGAAATCGCTTTTTCAAATTTGAAAACACATTCTAGTTACTAACGTTCTCGTAAATAGTTTATCTTTGAATGTTAAGAATTTGTGTTCAGTTTCCAGTGTAACAACAATCTGAATATTATATTCAAGATGGCGGGACACAATTGCTTTGATCCGAGTTGCAGTACATAGTCGGATAATTCCAATACAAGCAAGAACCCAAAGAACAAATACGTTCAACATTATATGCAGTCGAACATGAACGCGAGCGATCTGCAACTTGTTCCTCGCCAAAGAACACGCATGCGATTCGACTTGAGGTGTGTGTAACGTTGCAAAGCCTCCACGTTATCTGGTCTCCCATAAGCACTAACACAATGTATGCTGTTATTAATTTTCATTTGTACTTTTGTGTGTGTTGTGTTGCGAAGAACTACGGAACTGCGACCGTATAGAAAACAGACGATGTACAACACCAACTTTGTGGGTATGGAGACTTTCAGCAAATGAAAGTCTTCCTATTCTTGCACCGTGAGACGGTAGTAAGGATGGAGCGGAAATTTGCGAGACACTTGAAATAACGGCGCCTGGGTGCATCCTTTTTGATAGACGATGGTAAGACCACTGGCAAGAAGTAGCTTAAATAGAAATTAATGGGACGGAACTACATGATGGTACAATTTATTGCATAACTTTAATTTAATTAGAGCTAGATTAGCCGTTCCACACTATTTTATGTACAAACATGTGCGATTGAGAAAGAAGTACGATATAAAATGGATTTGTGAAAGCTGTTGAGTCTTAGCTAGAACGAAGAATATTTAAAAGTTGAGTAAAAGAGAATGTTTTGTTTTATTGGTGAACCACCTTAAGGGGAGGAATTGATTTACCAATTCGTCGATATTTCCATCACTCATACAAAGAATCAATAGTCCAAACAATCACCATTTATGAAGTTAAACCTTTAATCAATCAAAAACACGTTCTGCTTAAACGCACCCAGTCTTTGGCTCGAGAACTTACTGAACGATAAGATATACCAATATATTGCATATTTTATGATGATGATGCTGTATCGACTAACTCTTCTTGTAACCAATATTCTCTCAAGGCACACATACCTCACACAAATTAAAACATTGCAGCGTTAATACTGCTGTGGAAAATATTACTAGTGATAAATGAGTTATGTTGACTTTTACTGCATCACAGCGAAGTTATAGCAGAGACGTATCATATTTATATTCATTCCCGGCAACGCAATCACTGCAGGCACACGTAGACCATTGTGAACAGACCGGTCAAGGGTCCAGGAGTAAATGAGACTATTGCCGTACGTAGCTGGATATTCTCCGTTCCCTGAATGTCCGAGGTCTTCCAGTATTGCGTCGTTCGTCGGATGTATTTTGGATATCCATTTTGCCTTGAAGATGGAGGAGTCTTCCTTTGTGGGCATTTTACTCAGCGCACCCGACTTGGCAAAAAGAGAGTAAACTCCTGGGCGTTTGTAACCGAATGCCCTATCTAGTCGTCAGCCGCTCCTGTGGACAAAATGGGCGAAGAAGAACGAAGGACGATAAAACTTTATCCATTATGTACAACTTGTATGTGCCGGACGATGAGCGGTCCGGAAGTAGGGAATGTGTGCATTGGCCACCCATATGAGATTCCTGAGGGGCAAATATGGGTAGCTGTTCCGGGAGCGCCTCACGGTAAAATTCAAAACAAAAGCCAGAGAGTGTGGAATACTGGAAAACGGGAAAGAAAGAGCCACATGTTCGTGGTCCGGTGGTCTCTACTCGTAGGGTTTTCGGGTTCCCTANAGCACGTCATGTGTGTCGGAGAGAATAAATAAAGTTTTACGTGACATGCGAGCAGCCAGGCTGTCGTGCAGAATAAGCAGCTCAGCAGTTGCTCCATTGAGAATGGATGAGACAAACGTATGAAATTTGGGTTTCGGGGAAAGCATCCTCGATAAGGATTATTTAACGTTCTTCTGATGTCATACGCTGCGGAGAGGTAATTGAAGAAATTTAAGCTGAAAATACATAGCAGTAATTATCGTTCTTTGGCTTGCAAAACATTGCAATATTCTTTTGTGTTGTGGTTGGTGCTTTCGTTACCAGCAATCTACGAAATATGTTTTTATCAATATAACCAATATGTGATTACTTTTTCTCGATAATTCCTCGGAAGATTTGTAAATCTTCCTCTTAAACATTTTTTCGGTGTTCGTTTTTTCTAGTCTTGTCGGACTGTAATGTTTTGAATTTGAGTCCTATGTATAAAACGAAGTAGCTAATACTCGTTTATTGGCATATGTTTAATGTAAAAAAAATAATTTCTCAAGTCTTAGGTATTATTGATTCGTTTCGAAACTATAAATCTCTATCTTTATTATATCTTCTGTTAATTATGAGCATTTCGGTAAATAGCTTGCGAGGAAAAATCTAAAAACACAAAGCTTGAGAGTCGTATCCTATTGAGCTTTACTCTCTAAATGAGCTATGTTCAAATAAAGCTTATGATGCTCCAGGGTGGATTTTGGCGAATGTCGCAAAATGAACGAGATTCGACATTGGAAAGAATATCGACGCATCGCAGTCAACCCACAAGAAGTGGAGATTTGTTCGTCATTCCCGATGTGTCAGCAATAATTCATCAAGAAAATTCAAACGAAGCTTCCATCAGTTGCATGCAACGGTTCAATGTCAAACCGACCACATTGACCTTAACTTTCGTAATAGCTTTAGGTCAGGTCAGACAATCTTGGAAGAATTTGGTCAGTTTAGTTTGGTTTGGTGTCTGGAATCGTTCGGTTAGCACTGCTCACGTTATCTTCCCTCTTGTATAAATTATTCATGATCCGTGAGCATCGGTGAGATCGGTGAGCAGACACACATTTAGTAAATGATTTATATCTTGAGTGACTTGTCTTCGGTCAGATCTTCTTTTTCATTCTTTCAATCTTTTTCATTTTTTTCTTTTCTTCAGTCGAATTCAATTCTTTATTTTTAAGTTGATTTGTCTTTATACGAATTAAGAAAAACATGTTTATAGTTTCCATACTTTTTCCTTCGTCGATCTGCGATAACAAAACTGACCTAAACAAATACCTTTAAAATCGTAGAATACGGGGAATTCTTTCCTTCTGTGTAATAAACATAAACAAGTTGTATAACCTTAGGCAATGCATCCAATGCCAATGTTTGTGAAACAATGTTAGAACCTAGAGATGCATTAAATTCAATCGTGGAATTGATAGTTTCCCCATTTCTGTATTTCCAACCACTTCTCTTTCTCCGCATTTCATATGCCTCTGGTATCAGCTACGTAGAAAGCGAACGGATCGAATTATGTTGGTATTGGAAAATTCGTTTATATTGTCATCATTGCGATAGCCTTCTCGGAATAGAAAGAATGGATCAATATTGATTCTAGTCGTAGAAATCAGTTTTTCAATCGTTCAAAAAGTAGTGTAGCTTTTTTATTTGAATGATACAACGACGGGATTTCCTAAACTCTATTGTTGATACTCAGTTGTATAAAAGAATTATTTCAAACTGTTTCGCCTTGCGTGATGCAACCCGAATTACTGAAGACACAGAACCGGTTGGTAGATAGTAGTAGTGAGCGCATCTGATAGGACCAGAATAGGAGGTGCGTAAACGCACTACTACGAAATGAATTGTCAGTTGCAATAAAGAGTTAAAAGAGAAAAGTTCGT
>CM028127.1:29799655-29813534 GCA_016254315.1 Anopheles parensis | reverse complement strand
GATGAAATTTGCTGAAATCTTTTAAAGGAGCTAATTGGATAAAACCCATAATGCAACCTTTGTTTCATAGTTTATTTTGATGCTGAAAGTTTTGTTTATCATTTAATAAGTTTAAGTATGTTGATGTTGGTAAAAGTAGAATAAAGTGTCAGGATACTTCGTGTTCAGTGGGATAATTTATCAAACACCACGGAAAATGCATATAAACTAGAAATGCTTTATCTCACAATAAAATACCAACAAGCAAATCCTTTCCGTCGTAATGCTCTGTCCCAACAACGATTGTGTCCCATCAGATTCATTCTAAAATATCCTTCAGCAATCGCACCACGAACAAGCGAACTGTTGTTTTCAACAGCTTTCGCCGGCAAGCTGACCAAACAGAAGCCCCAACAAAATGAACCCTTGTCAAGAATTATGAAAGCAAAACTGGGATACAAATCCGACGTGTCAACAATGCAGCCTATCACTCAAATCCACCCAAAACTCATATGTATTAAACGCGGTTTTACATCGTTATCGATACAATCGTTTTACGTATCAATAGGTGTATTTCCAGAGATGTCTCATAAACTTCTACTGAATTCGTGTTTTGAAGATTCCTTTTTTAATATCATCAAGATTCAACCAATTTCTGGTGTTTAATTATCAGTTGGTATCGTTTTGTTCGTTTTACACTCAAGATAGATATTGAATGCGACGAGTTTGGAGCGATCGATATCAAACAGTCAAAAGGTGCACAGTCGCGATGGCTTCAGTATCGTCGAAATATGCAATTTCGAATCTACGTGCTCCAGAATGATTTTCCCGGTCGCATGTGTACTTCATTCACATGTCGGCAATCACATGATTCACCTCGAACTGGGCCTTCCGTGCGTATGTCTTTCACTGCACTTCCGGATCAAATTCAATTTCATCAGTAAAAGCCTATAAATTATTTCGAGCCTTGATTCTTTCTGCGTTGAGAGCAATCGTATGCAATATCATGAAAACAAGACAGCAGTCAAATGATTCTCTGCAGCAAGAGCATACACAGACGACAAAAATACGAGATAAAATCTTACGTGAATTGATCGGTCAATAGATATGAATGGGTTGTGATTTTGGTCGACAAGAGATGGAGATAAGAGTTGAAATGAAGTTAAAGTTAGGTTCAGCAATGAAATAAAATAACACTTTCCTCAGAACCATCGACCATTGAAAATTCTCGCGGTCATAGGTATTTGATAGCTTGAATTGTATCAGAGATGCAATTTCGTGAATGTTCGATGCTTTGGTATACGTTAGAAACATGACAAAAGTTCAAAAGATGCTCTTTTGCTACAATCATTCGACCTTCCTCGATCTTACATATTTGTATGTTTTGCCCATTTGTCCAAAACTCTTTGATGCTATGTGTCGGTCTTGATAGTTGTCTGATTTTTAAGCTTAATATATTATTTTGTTATGAATATCGATTTAAATTTACTAATTAAGTATATTATATGATACGAGGTTTTCATTATTTTAATGTCCTTAAATACACGTCTCCTTAAAACCCGTTTATGACATTTCTTTGCTAAATAAATTTTCTTTCTGCTTGGATTGAGAATGTCTTGAAGATTATTTACTTTAAATTTTATAAAAATGAAATTTCAAGAAAAACGTTTTTACAGGGATAAAGTAACTTTTTAACTGTTTGCTGCAAAATTCACCATAACACACTTCACCCTATAATAGAACATTTGAGAAAAGAAATTCTTATTCTAAAATGAACCAACCCAAGCATAAGAAGACAGCAGAGCGAATGGTAACCGTAAAGCCTTTCGCTCTGTTATGCAAATCGGAAAGTCATGTTCAATAAACAAGGGCGAAAAACTCTTTCACACTTCTTTTGTTGATTTTCATCCCTAATCCAAAGTCAAAAGCTGTGTAAAATCTCATCGTACAAGCGCGCTCGCTGAAACATTCTTTTAAGGCGCCCTTTGTCTACATTAATTGAACTTCGACGGATTTCCTTTCGAAATCAATTGCAAACCACTTTGGATGCAAACGATTATGCTAATAAGGGGTAGAGAGAAAAGCGAGCTTTGATGGAAAAAATGGGTTTATATTTGCTGTTCAATCTTTTAATCCCATCTTGCTTCGTTCAATATTGGGAATCTTTTCAAGTCACCGATAGTTTATTATTATGCAACAATATTATGATAAACTGGTGTAAATGTTCCCACACACTGCTTCAAAATNAAAAGCTGTGTAAAATCTCATCGTACAAGCGCGCTCGCTGAAACATTCTTTTAAGGCGCCCTTTGTCTACATTAATTGAACTTCGACGGATTTCCTTTCGAAATCAATTGCAAACCACTTTGGATGCAAACGATTATGCTAATAAGGGGTAGAGAGAAAAGCGAGCTTTGATGGAAAAAATGGGTTTATATTTGCTGTTCAATCTTTTAATCCCATCTTGCTTCGTTCAATATTGGGAATCTTTGCAAGTCACCGATAGTTTATTATTATGCAACAATATTATGATAAACTGGTGTAAATGTTCCCACACACTGCTTCAAAATTTCATCAAATAGAATAAATTTATGAATTTTTGAAAAAGCCTTACGAGGAAGCATAACCAGTCGTGTTGCTAATGAAATGTACAATTCGAATTTAAATATATTTACTTGTTAAAACACATTAGATAAACATTCATAGTCTACAAACCGGGAAAGTATGAAAAAGATCTTTAAAAAATGAACGGTTTTTGATTTCAAATCTGGACAACTCGAATGTTTTCTCTTATTCTGCCATGAACATTCTCATCTCACTCAAACCATTCTCTGAATGGATGTCAGATTTTCTCACCAACATTCTCTCAGCGCATGGATGGTGTGGATGTTCCTCGTTCAATCAATATTGGATCTTTTTAGTACAACGCGATGCATGTTCGCTGGTTGTATGTTTTGTGTTGTATGAGGCTGGCCTACTGACCGTAACAGACGGTTGACATTACCGGTACGGATCATGCGAGAACGAGAAGTAGTGTCATATATTGCGGAAGTAAAAAAAATGTGTGTTCTGTGATGTGTAAAAGTGTTCCAAAACTGTGTAAAGAAAACATTTTGAAATAAATTGTACTGCTTTATTGAAGCCTATGTGATGTAATCGGTTTAAATTAATTCAATTAGAAGAAGATATTGTTAATTGAAACATAAAAAAGTTCTATAGTTTTCATTTTTAAAAAGTGTGTATTTCCATAACAATTTTTAAATAGTTGTACTAGAGCAATGACATTCTGTTCTATCGAGATGCAGAGTATTCCTCTTAATATTATCTCTAGTTAAGTGTATCTTCTTCTGTGCTACATTAAGAACTAACTGCTCACAAAAGCATACTTATCAATGTGAAGAGCACATTAGCTACCGGACTGTTCATTGTTACTGATCGTAAAAAAAATAAAAAAAAGAATCGTCGTTTGGTATCGCTGTGTTAAAATCGCTTAATCAAGCTACACAAAGCACATTGCCCACTCGAAACATGAGAAAAGTGGCCAACCATTACAGAATTAATCACTACCGATGCAAGAAGCAACGTAAGTCGTACACAATTTATTTGCAATCCAATCGCAAAGGAAAAACGCCGGTAATTATGTAGCAATTAGCTACCGATGTACTTCGAACGACGTTGCCGATCTTTCACTCGCCTTAGATGCAATTAAGTAAAATGGAGCAAAGCATGATTACCGATCTGAAACACCCGTCATGGTACGTATCAACATAGATTTATCTAGTTTTTTATTCCTTGTAATGTTTGTTCCTTTCTTAAAAAAGGTCTTCTTTGCTGAACCACACCAAGAACAGATTGGAAAATAAATGTTCCTTTATCTCGATATGCAATACCAGGTAACAAAGCTGTCTACCGCTTTGCTTGGGGAAGAAATGGATAACAGATGATTTTTCTCACCATTTTTAACCAACATAAGTCTTATTTCAAAACGCTTTCCCTCCTGAATGTGGTACAGCAAAGGATGTCCTGTTTAGGCATGCGACATTGTCGTTACCCCTAGAGGATATCGGTTGATTTATTTCACCCTATTATATCAAACATTTCAGATTATAGTCCCGAGCTGTTGTAGCGAATTAACTTTTCCGCCACATTGTATAATAAACGTTTTTTGTCATTTCACGTCATCTTTTCCTTTTTGCTTTTTGCTTTTGATTTTTGTTGATTGAGCACTGTTTATTGCTGGTCACCACTCAAATCTCATGTATCATTCTTGTTGTTCGTTTTATTTATTTTTTCGGTTGTGTAAATTAGTTACAATCACTTTGTAAAATGATGATGTTCTACATCATCTTATCGTAATAAAAATTTTCTATTTGAAGAATGAATTTCACGTATCTGCAGAAGCGTTAGAAAGTAAAAGCAACAAATTCTACACGCTACAAAACAAAATAACATTTCTGTTCACCAAGCTACTTGAATAAAAGAGCCTTCAAGTTGTGGTGCTTTATCATCCCCGTTTAAAGTGCTTCCTCTAGATAAAACGTGATTTATGCTTCAGTAATCGGCTTAAATTCTTGGAAGCTTTATCCTTTCCAATGTGTTCTGTTTCCAACATGCAGTGGTTATTGCTGTTCTTCATTTGTACATTACGGTTAATCCTTCCATTTGTTTCAGTTTTTGAGCGAGTTCAGGCAAACAGTTTCACACCCATAATGTTGTGCCACGCTCATACAAGCTTTAGTACAGATACCTGATTGATATTTTGTTCCACGTCCCAAAGGAAATATGATACCAAAGCGAAACCTCTTCAAGCGAGTCACCTTTAGGCTAGAGAATATATTTTCCCTTTATGCTTCTTGCTTCATGTTCGTCTAACTCAGAAAGTGTTTATATTATTATTTATTACATTTCTAAAGCATCTCCAAAGATTGATATTTGCATTAGGGGATTGTGTCTTTTTATTCGATTAATTAATTTATCGCGTGGACGAAACTTATAAAGTGCTGAAGTGCGAAGAATATTTTATCGATATTTCAATTGTTATATTGACATAATACCATGATGTTTCGCATACCGCATACCAATCAGTAATTGAATGCATGAAACGAGGAAATGGAAGTTAAATGGTGTTAAGTATTGAACTAGGTATGCGTAGACGAACTAAAATTTAGAATTATAGTAAACTAATACCAACACCTATTGTAAAGCATAGAATAAAGATCAGTTGCAATTCAGATCCCGAACGGTTAACAAGTTATATTTTCGCAAACGCAATTCGCTAACAAATGGTATTAAAGGCTAAAATTTATTATAATTTGTTAGAATATTGTTGGTAAAAAACATGGGGATAAAATTCCACAAGAACTAGTATGTTATGCTTCGTCTTTTAGTTTAATGTTTAACATTAATTTCAGTTCAGTTTACAACAAAAAGCTGTCAGCATAGAATAAGGAATGCAAAACGAATAAAATGTTCCTTGATCGGTCAAGTAGAAATTGCGCGTGATGTGTTGCTACTCATTAAATAACTCTACTGAACGCTGTCCTTTTCGTTATATCTAAGAAGTTGATATGAGATTAAAAGTAAAGCTCGTTTCTTTTTTTAATTTGCGTACATTATACACTTTTAATTGACCGTGAGCAGGCCACAAAAGAAGACAAAAGATACACTTTTAATTTTCCCCGAGCGTTGGTGAACGCAAGTAAACAAAAAAACACTAATTTTGTTTGGAGTGATACTTCGAACGGCAATCTAAACACGACGAGACTAATGTAATGTTTATGCTGGAGGCAGGTCGAGGAATCTCATACAAACTCTCATAAGTATCCTTTCTGAAGCATGTACTGCAATATCGTCATTCCTTGTTCAGCATAGCCTTCACAATAAGGAATATTGACTTATTTAACAGTCTACTCATAGAATGAGTTAGTTTCAAAAAAGGCACTCAGCTCTATAGTATCCAGCACCGTTATCAAAGAAACCGAATGGCGTGACGGTGAATTAAAGGTAGAGAGTGCTTTCGGGTGCCAATGTATCAAGCTGGTTGACAAACAAAACAATAATATATAATGAAAATGTACGAGACAATTCCAGAAAAAAAGGCAAATCAAACAACAAGCGCAGGAAAGAATCCACCTTGGAACACTTCCTACCGAACACGTATCTTCAGCCTCATGTGGGCATACGCTTTGTGCAAATGTTTTGCCAAAAGAGCGAGAAAATAAATTGAATTTTTCAGTTCGTTCTGTGTCTTTGAGCGGAACCTCATCTCGTCATCGCTTGGAGAAATGGAGGAAAAAAAGAAGTAGCGCACATACGAGCCCAGCGACATTTTCATGGCAATGAAAATATTGGATACCTTACGAGTTCCTTTAGCGGATACATCTCCATGCTCAAAGCAGATGAAATTAAATTTAGGCGACTTGTTTTGAATTAATTGAATAACGAGCACATGAACAAAATAGTTTCCGGCTTGCCGAGCAAAAGCAATTAAGGTTGTATAATTTATGCGGTCTCACTTTGTTCCACTTTAATGATGCCACAGTAAGAAGATAACAGGACTTGTTTAATTATCAGTCTGCTGAAAGTTATAAATTTCACGAATGTGGTATAGCTGTCCAAAAGACAATAAAAAGGCAATTTTTGTTTAATTAAGGCGAAGCTTTGGTATTCACAGAACAAAGTAAAAAAAAAAATCGGCCATATAACACACTCCCATTTTTGTTTAAACATATTTTTCGATCAGACTTACTTAGTCTTTCTTTATAAATTCTCATTACATTACGCTGGAATATTTCATTTTGGCTATGACCGCGCTTTCAATTGAATTCCTGCCGACAGCTTTACCATCTTCTAACACCACACCCAACAGCTAGAGTTGAGCTTGCTAATCAAGCTGCCAAATTACGCTGCGCGACAATTCAATAAAATCGATCCCATCGACCAATGATGAAACCTCCGGAGGCATATAATATTGTTTCATCAGCGCATTATGTGGTGCAAAGCGGGGTTTTTGATGTTGCCGCTGACATTTCCAACAGCATCCAAAACACATCCGTAACACGGTAATTCCCAGGCATAAATGGCGCGCGTGAACACGGTAATGGGATTACTTTCTACAGCTTCAGTTCATGTAGTGTGCATCAATATTCTAAGCCTCCGAAGAAAACCCGCCTCATGCCCTTTAGTTTCGATGATCGATAAAAGTCGTACTGATCGGGGCCAACGTAATCATTCGACGTGGGAGAAACACCTCATGTGGGCCTATGTTTGGATAATAATTCAATTTGTCTTACAATATTACCAAACCCTGCGTCGAAGCACCTGTGACGCAGTTGATGAACGCTTATGAAGAGAAATTCGGCTCAGTTCGACCCATTTCGTTCGGTTTTATGATTTTCCATGTTGTTTCATTTACTCCCTCAAAAGTATCGTCTGCCAACTTTTGATCATCCTTAACTGTCTCACGTGATGTGAAGTGAATTTATCAAACATCCAGCAAACATTGTATCATGTCGTCTCATGCCTCCTCTTTACTCGTTTCCGTTCACAGTTTGCAATCAATTTTCACGCGGCGTCTTCTCAATGCTTGGAGCCGTCTCGCCGGATTCCTTCGACACGCTGCACTCGTACAGCAACACCTTCCAGATGCCATTCGTGACGCCATGGTTCCCGGAGAAGGTTCTCACACCGTCGTCCGGCTTTCTCGACTTCGCTATCAGCATGCGGCCCGACTACTATCAGGCCATCATCGATACGGTGCGCTACTATGGTTGGGATCGGATCATCTACATATACGACTCGCACGACGGTAAGTTAGAGTTGGTTAGTTTTTTTTCTAGGCCAGGGTATCATCGACTGCATGCTACAACTCTTCTCGTCGTCGTGTCAAGAAGACGTGTCAAACGCGGGGTTGGTGTATGAGTCATGCTATTTCTACACCAACCTCATAAAACAGCGTGCATTGCGGCTTATGAAATACTCCGGAAAGGAATTTATTAGATTAACAATTTCACGCATACCATAATACGCCCTAAAGCTACGAGATGGTCTCTAGTAAAATTTCATTTACAAAGCAAATTGCGCCACAACAAAAAGGGAATACTATTATTTTCAATTTGAACCTCATTTGTAGTGAGTTTTCGTTCAAAGCCCGTTTTTCTGTAGTAGCTCAGATATTTTTAAAGTTATTTGTATCATATGCAGACTTTGTCAAGTAAAATACAATACCCGAAGGTTCTTCAAGCAAAATATGAAAGTTTTTAGTGGGCTTTTTTTTTGTTTATTCATTTCACTTACTGCAAGAGTGTAACAAATTTCATACATTTAAGGAACATATTTTTCATCGGGCACAAATGCTTATTTCTTTTTTCCGCGTAGAATTTTCTTTTCTTGAAACCATTACACCGGTATTAAGACTTTAAGAATACATCTTCCAATAAATATTCTAAAACATTGGTACAAACCAATCAAACTACCATTAAATGAAAGCTTTTCCCGAAAACCAAGAAGCTCGTTCAGCATCTCCGAATATGTTCCATAGGGGATGAAAGTTGATTCTGTCTGCTGTTGAACAACACAGAGGTAGAAAGCTAAGGATGGTGAAATCCGTTTAGGGGAGCAAATAATTCTTCTATCATTTCATGGTAACGGTAAACAAACGATATCCACAAAAAAAAAATCGAAACTTGGCCTTTGGCCTAGCGTTATCGATTGTACGCATAGAGTCAGAGTTTATGGATCAATGTTACCAGGTGTAGATCACAAACTTATCAATACCGAAAGACTTTGGCTTCTCAAGGGAATTGGTGTGGTTCACGTTTTGCGTTGCCGAGTGTAAGGGCATTAATTAAGTTAGATTACTAACTTTTTTCATTTCCTTTCCAACATACACCTGCAAAATCAAACACAAACATTAAACTGGTAAAGTTTCTAAAAAAAAGCAATATTCAAGGAAGTGCTAACAATATCTTGAATGTAATGCTTTTTACGTGTGTTGAGCGCCTCAAGACGTTTAGTGGTCTTTACTGGAAACGAAAAGGAAGAGAGATAATATTTTGTTCCAAAGTATCCTGTCGTATCCTTTCACTGATCCATCCTTTTAACTATTTCGTGGAATAGCGTTAACAACGCGAAACGAAACCGACATGGACTTCATGGAATAGACTTTTGTGAGCATTATTCAGACATAGCAAGCAAACAGTGAGGGTGGTTCGCTTACAAATCGTTAAAAAGCGAATTCACAAGAAATCCACCGTCCTAGCATAACCCACAATGTAAACATTGAAGGCGCAGAGAGCATAACTGAAATCCGTCCGATAACTCTAAATGTTTCTGCTGATGATATGTTTCGAGCACTTTCTGGTATATGATAGGTTATTATTCAATTGACTAATACTTGGATTAATAACGATGATGATGATGTTGGTGATGAAGCAGGAAAAAGTTACTAAAACAAACCATTGCGATAAGAAATTTCTTTACGGTTGGTGGTCCAATTCAAAGCGAATGTTAACAAACCATTTGTAGTAGAAAATCCATCTTTCAGCTGAATTCATTTTGATTCATATTCAAGAAAACAATAGATAAAGAATATGTAAACGGGGTTGGTAAAAAACACTTTTTAACAAGTCTTCGATTAACATTTTTGCATTAACATATAAATGGTCTCTCTGTTTGTAAACTACAACAGATATCGTTTTCTAGTAACTCGTTGTAAACACGCACTTTTATGAGGGCAGTCTGTTATCAACGCATCGACACACATGCACCTAGTTTTGGTTCGTACATCATTTCCTAGTTTTATGCACGACAGCGCATCGAGATAAAGCAATGGTCCAAACCCTCTCCGGGATGTGCGGGTGCAATATGCAAGGGTGTACAAAAGCTTCCATGTCCATGTGCAACAGAAAATACTATGTCTGCTGAGGATACGGTGTGAACACTCTTCCACAGCTCACACTGGAACACTGGAAAAGGAACAACTTTTCACACCGGAAACACCATTTGCAGACCGAAACACAATGGAACCGATGATCATGCGACATACATACAGACAAGTCCAGGGAACAAACTGACACACTTACACCTTGACGCCTCTTTGCTTAGTGATCTGACTGTTATCGTCTCCCCACCCGGGGGGATTGTTCTGCTCATGCGGTGTTTTCTCGCCTGATGTAATTAGTATGAGAATGTCGTCCAACCGAATAAATAAGCTCTTTTCCGCATTCATCCGTTATTTTCCCGACCATAATCCCACAATTCTTCTTTCTTCCAAATTCTCCATTCGGTTTGCCCCGTGCTCTATTCTCAACATACTGTTCCACAAATACTAAGCCCTCGTTACTGCGTCGTGGAAGGAAATTTGCGAGCAAAAACTTCATCCCATCGTTTGATCGTGTGTGGTTTTTCTTTTTTGCTTGCAAGCACTTTCATCGAGCTTACATAGTACTATCTACGCTGTATCATTGACACCTCATACAACTATGTCAAGTGTGAGAACACTACTGCTCACTCCAATAGCTACTGTCGAGGTGTTAAACGAAGTGCCAAAGCTGAAAAAGCCGGATTAGGGAAACGCACAAACCACTACTGCCAGCGTTGGGAAGAGAGAGTTTTCCGAATTCCAGGATAATACGTATGAGACAATGTTCTCACTTTCCCCATCGAATCTGCGTTCTATCAAGGGACCAATGCTGTAAAGGGAGATTTGCGATTCCAACGCTTTGAGTTAAGGGGTCCAAAGGCTGGGACCGAAGTGTGGTCCAATTTGGGATGTTCTTCGAATCGAGGTTGTATATAGGATTTGATGATGCTGAGACGAACAAAAACACGTTGTGTTTGAGTTCAATATTTGTTAAACATATCAGAAAAAAAGAGTTTGGTTCCTTGAGTTCTATATCAGTCAATTCATAAAATAATTTTTAGAAATCAACTCGCAGAATTTATTTCTTATTAGAACTTTATTAAAGGAATTTTGATCAATGTTATTTATCGACAAAAACTCACGAACAATTATTATTAAAAACCAATTTAATACACTATTTTGACAAAACATTTAGCAATGATTTTCCAACAAGTACCTTCTGCTTTTATCTGGAAAATTTACCAACGAGCATGTATTGAATTGACATTCGTGAGATAGACAGCATTATTATTAATTGCATATTTCACTCTGTTGGTAACCTTTACCAACCAAACCAGAAGACGGATGCTGTAAAGAAATATTCTGCATGATCGTTATCTCGATGCGGGATTCTAGTTAGAAAAGAATTTTTAAAATTAAATATCGTCAAAATGGACTTGCTACTAAAACTCATCAATCATTACGACCTTCAGGCTTCATTGCCTGCAACAGCAAAGCGGTAAACTGAAACGACATGAAGGTAAAGGACACGCAAGAGGAATGGACAACCGAAACATCCAAAAAGTTTAAGCAAAACTCCACCGCTGGAAACAGTTTAAATTACTGTTCGAAGAAGACCGAACAAACACAAAATCCACCATCTTGTGCAAAATATTCTCGTCCAATGTTTTTCCCATCCTTCCGGGAAGTTTGCACGTCTAAAACGTCCTTTTGATGGTTCCCGATTCAATCAATTTCATCTTAATTACATCGGAAAAAAGGGTTCAAATGGGCCGTGGGGGCTCGTTGCCATCACTAAAAGAATGCGAAAAGTATGCCTGTGATTGATATTTTAAACGTGCAGTGTTCCTTTTTTTGTCACGAACCAACGCCTAATTAATCGCGAAAAACCTACATAAGGTAAATTATTGCACCTGCTTAACACAGGGAACTCATTTTCACACTCAATTTGTTTCTGGAGAAATAGTATCCAACAAACATCACATCACAATTCGATCATTCAACACAACTCAAATGAAATATTCTCAAAGCTCTCTATCAAAATAAAAACTGTCCTTTAAAGGCAAATTATCTCTACCACAACAAAATACGCTTTAATCTGTGACTAAGCCACCATTCCTGGTGACACATTAAATCCCACGTTTCCCACAACTCGAACACCGCAAACAGGACCACAAATTTACTTTTTATTCTACCACGTGGATGCCTTTAAAGGAACGTTGTTTTGAACAGCCAATTCTTGAGGTTGGTTTTTTCCTACTCTCATTTTGTGTTCTATTCTCCTTCTTCCGTTTTCTCATTTTCTGTCTTTCACTCTTTTGGTGTTTAGCTGAAAAGCTCCCTTGAAAAGGTCACGCGCACCCTTTTGTGCCATTGAGCTGAGCAACTTTTAATTCAATTTAATTTAATTTATTTCATTTTGTCATGCACTAATATTACGTATGAATGTTGCTTCCCTTGGAACGCGTTCGGTTCCGGAAGCAAACGACCGTTGCGGTAGACAGCGTCTTTTCATATCTTTTACACGAAGAGAAAACTCTTCCGCTCTTAAAGCACTGAAGCAGAGAAAATTCTTTATCATCCCATTCTGTTCATCTTTTTTTCCTTAACACCACACGATGTCCTATGCTTCTTTGCACGCGCATCAGCTTTGGGTAATTTTGGTGCCACTTACACAAGCATACCTCGAAAAAAATGGGTTCTTAGAGACACAACACATAGGAAGAACTAATGCTCGAAATTTTCTTTGTAATTCTTTTATTTGGTTTTTAGTTACCAGAAGCGTAAATGACTTTATATTCTTCCGTTGATTTGGGACCTTTTTCTATTCCAGTATACCTTACCCACATTCACACACTCGATGTCAAAAACTCAGACTCGTACTTCGAATTCAAGCGCAATATTCCGGATAGTTTTTCCAACTAGATATTCTCGTCCTTGCCTAACTGTTCAACTTAATAGTGCTGGTGATAATGGCATGAGCGAAACAGAACTATCATCATGAAACTATGCAGCAGTTTTGAAAGGGAAGTCAGAACTGGAATTTTATTCGCCCTTGGTACAAGAATGCGCCTTTCACAATTCAAGCACAAGTTTACTAAGCCCTTCTGGGATTCCTTTTGTTCCCAGGAGTCACCCGTCAGAAGCTCTATTTCGCCGATGAACACTCGAAAAGGAAGCTTATTGTGGGTCGATATCAAGAAAGAGGAAGCAGCCAAGATGCAACCAGACTCAGCACAAACCATTTTTTTTTTCGATCTCGGTCTATCAGATTCTCCAGGGTTCTATCTACCTATTTGGTTTAACCGGTTTATCCTTCTGTCGTTCTTTTGCAGACTTGGCGAAGGACACAGAAGTCGAGAGAAAACAGTGCCTAAGGCCTTAATTCAATACAATTTATTCTCTGTACGTATGCCAATTTTCATTTGTCACCCTTGAGCCATAAGCCCGAGTTGTCGGAGTAAAACCCATTTGTCCCACATTCGGGACAGAAACTAAAAGCGCCATGATTGGAAGGATACGTATCCTAATGGGCCTCATGTAGCCGCACACGGAGAGGACACTTTTACTTTTACACTTGTCAATTAACATCACCTTACGTCGCCAATAGAACTATCCACCTCGAGACCATTTGCAGGTGTCTGTGAATTGTTGAGGAGTGAGTCGTCTGCCCGAATCTGCTGATACTTTTCTGTTTGTTGTATACAAAAGTAGTGTCATTGAACGATTGTACATGTATTCTATCTTTTATCTCTCTCTTTTATTCTATTCTTCACACCCTCCCCTTAGGCCTATTGCGGCTACAACAGATCTACCAGGGACTGCGGCCAGGCAACGAGACCTTTCACGTCGAGACGGTCAAGCGGATAGCGAACGTAAGCGATGCGATAGAGTTCCTGCGCACCATCGAGGAGCTGAACCGGTGGTCACGGAAGCACATCGTCCTCGACTGTAGTACCGAGCTGGCCAAGGACATCGTGGTCAGTCACGTCCGGGACATCACGCTCGGCAAGCGTACCTACCACTATCTCTTGAGTG